>JACDJE010000062.1:1309285-1600533 GCA_016647715.1 Pavo muticus
TTTTTTAAATTAATCTAAATTCTGCATGAGGTTTTGTATCCAGATACTGGATGTTTGCATTGAAACATGACATTTACTCTGGCTTCCGTAAGTGTTGCTTTAATTTGTTCTGTTTCCATGGGACCCTAAGTATCATGAGATATGGCTAATGGGCAAGGACAATATTCATAAAACAAGTGAGGTCACTTCTGTAAATGTTTGCACAGCTTTTCCAATATAGGAACCAGTATTGTCAGATGGCTTATGCTACAGAGGTCTTTTTCCTCAGGTCTTACAAGAAATAAGGTATAGCCCTGTCGTGTTCACCTCAAAATGTTAGTTAATTGGGATTGAGGAGGAGAAAAGCAATATGAACTATACAGATGTTTTCACATCCATCTCTATTCTCCCATGCACCAGAAGGAAAAGCAGTTTTGTCAGCTTGCAACATAGTAAACACCTGAGAACCATAAGCAAGATAAGGGTGAAGGGCCCCTAATCCTGGTGAGATACAAGGACCAGCACAGTGCACAACAGCTACTTCCCTGACATGCAAAAAGAAAAGTTACAAGATACCAAGCGACAGAGGTGAAACTAAGACTTGTAGGATGCAGCCCACTCCCACACACAGCAGCAATCCCTATTATCCGGCAGAGGAACACAATACATTGCAGACAGCTGAAAGGCAAGGAGATACATGAGTTTTTACAAACTCATTTTAGTGCAGTAGTCCTTGGGAAGGATGTAGGCAAAGCAAAATATACCATGGACCACACATACACAAACATGCCATATGTGGCACGAAGGAACAAAAAATACAAGGGGAAGTCATCACTCACCTGATTCTAGATAACCAGACTGTATTAATAGAGGCATCTCAAAAATCATCATGTTTCAGTACATTTTTGTTTATTGACACCATCTGATACCCTATGATGTTGCCATGGTGACTGGGAAAAATCACCTTGGTAAAGGCATTTCATGTTAAATGACTGCTTTTAATGATAAGCCTGTGTTAAAGGTTACATTCTCAGCAGAAAAGTAGCTTTTGGAAAATGCCTACTGACTCATTCCCTTGGAGACAAGTCTGGCCCAGCCAGATGGCCACGGACTCTTTTGGAGATCTTCTGAAAAGGAGAAGAGGGAAAAGAAAAAAAAAAAGAGAGAGAGAGAGAAAGAAAGAGAGAAAAGAAGAAGAAAATCAAAGATCCTACAATAAGAGGTAAAAGACTTCAAAAGTTAGAGTCATGATAGCCAAAATGACTTGCACAGTGTCCTTACCCCTAAAACTACTTAGAAAAAAAAAATCAGCACTTCTTTATGTTCAGGACAGAGATTTCCTTTTGTTCTAGTGACAGTTTGAAACCATAGATAGTTCGAAAACTGAAACAGTCACCTCAGAGAAGTGCCACACCAGGTGATCAACAGCACCTTCGCCTCCCTAGCATTCCTGGGAAATGAAATGTCATTTCCCTCATGCAGGCCTGGCATTGTAGGTAGAAAGCACATCACCAAGCAATGCAGACTTACCCAAAGCCAAAGACAAGAATAAAACCTATCTTTCCAGTCTCCCAGAATGCTTTGTACATCTTCATAGAACAGATGTTAAATATCTTTAACCATCCTCAATTGCTCCATGCTTCCAGCAACAATCAAGGCCTCTTAAGGTCCCTGAAAAGGAAATGCATTTCTGATCTGCTTTGTACCCAGGCACCCTGTTATTTTATCACTGTGCACTTAAACTTCTGGCTCTGGGACCCCGATGTCCAGTTTCAGTCAAATGTTAGGTGCATTGCCAAAGTTTTCAGGCACCTAAACTGCAATTTATCCCTTTCTCTGAATCAGAGTCCTATGGAATTATTTTATTGATTAGCAGTACTAAGAAAATAACACTTTGTAGACATGTTTCCTTAATGTTTTGTCATGAATATAAATCATAGCATGCTAGAAAAAAAAGAAAAAAGAAAAAAAAAAAGGCTTTGATTTTGTTGGGCCAGGCTACTGGCATTAGGTAGAGGCATGAGTCTTTGCACAAGACCTTTACTTACCAATTCAAAAGCATAAGGATTGTTTTCTTAACCAAAAAGAAAAACAGAAGCTGTTTTCTTTACTAATTCTGAATAAAGTCTTTCTGCGTTGCCAATCCAACATATAAATTTTCTGCTGCGCTTGGAAGAATCACCATCAAATTAATCTATCTGCTGGAACTTTATTATGTTGGTAGGACGTTTCAGTCAAAAGTACTGGATCTGAACCATAAGCAAAGCAATGATTTCATTAACAGTCAGCTGTAAAATACACTCTGAAGAGAGATCAGTACAAAAGGTTTGTCAGTAACAATATCCAGTTGACTAGTAGTCATTAGTTCCAGATGATATCATCTTCTTTACACAGAAGAGGTTCATTTCAAACTATTTAAATTCAAGGGGTCTCCTTATAATGAAAATGAATAGCCTGAGGTGAGAACCACGGAGTTTATGACTTAATTCTTCAGGTTTTATGGTTTCACAGGCATTTCAGCATCATGACTGTGTAAATCCTTTATGTTTCATTGAAGACATTGTGGAGGATCCTTCTAGGCAGGAACTAGCTGCCAAGTACGGACTCTGTATTCACAGAAATGAAAATGCCACTTCAACCCTCCAGAAGATAGCCAGAGCTCTGATATACAAACTTTGATTTTAACTAAACAGATAGATGATAAAGAGCATGCTCAAAAGCACTGAAGAAGACCTAACACTGTACGCATGAAAATCAAGAAGCTACTTGCTAAAACTACTACTTACAAAGCTACTTGCTAATGAGTTGGTTATACTGTAGAACACAGTACTTAGAACAACTTAGTACATCCCACACACCAAAAGGTAGTTAATTTGCTATCAGCTTAAAATAACGTGGGCAGAATGTCTTTGAGACCCCTGAATTCTTACAATTTCATTATTTCATTTTCTTTAATTTAGAAGCGTTAGTCAGACTTCAAGCAACTGACTTCAGGCCCCAGCAGATAGACTCCATTTTGGCAGCCTCATGTTGTTACCATCTTATTCAAAAGCAAGCTAAAATAGAGCTCATCTTTGAACAACATAGCAAGTGTGATGAGCTTATGCAGCATCATCTTTAATAATCAGAAACATACATACACAATTGTACTCCTTATTTGTTTTGCATGATGTGAAAATGTTCATTTGTCACTGAGCGGTTCTTGTTGTGCTGGACCCAAGTTTTGTATACAAACAGTAAAGCTAATTAAAGTGCAGCTAACAACACACACAGGCAAACCGTATAAACGTAGGAAGGAGCACCAAAGCTGGAAAATTTTAGATTTATCAATTCTAAAGTGATGTCCAACCAATTACAAGTTGCGTCTTTCCCCTGCTTAGTTCACCTTCACTGAACACTAGCTGTGAAAGCACTGTGCTTCTCAGATAAAAATGGTTTTCTAGATAAGCAGACAGGGGCATTGCCGCACTTATTTCAGAAACCTTAGTCTTCGGAACAAAAGGTATTCATTCTAAACTGAAACTGGAAAACGTGGAAAAATGTCCATCAGAGAAGAGAAAAGTTCGGATGGCAGCTCTCGACAAAGAACAAGTTTACGTCATGTGATCCTGTCTCTCCTGTTAACTACTGTTGTTCAACCCTGGAAAAAGGAAGTTAGGACCCTTTAGTAGATCTTCTCAAAATCATCTTGAACTGCCCTTTTTTTTTTTTTAACCAATATGGCTTATATACACACAATCTCTTATTTGGAGATTCTTAATAGAGAACTGTATTTCTCTAATATATTTTAACTCGTACCTTTAATGAGATAGAAGACAAATAAGGTTGTTTCATTTAACAGAATCCTTTTTAATCCTAAGAAAACAGCAAACATCACCAGAAATAACCAATTGCACTGAAGGAGAGAGTAAACTTGCTCTTGAGCTAATTTTGTGTTTGTTTAAAAAGTTGATATGTAGACAACCTATTTAATTTAAAATCATTTGAAAATTCCAAGACACATTTGTATCACTTGACAGCTAAGAAAGAAAATGAAAACCATTTTTTCTCATTTTCCGTAAGTCTCATTGCTATTAACCTTCCTGAATCTATGAATGTTCAGGGTCTATTTCAAATAAATGTCTTTGTGACATGTTTTCTTAGTGAAAACATTGATTCAGCTGAGCAAACTGGCTCAGACAAACAACATTTTTGGTGTAGACTCTGTGAGACTGCTGCAAAGTGCAATGAGCTGGAATAGAAGCA
This sequence comes from Pavo muticus, assembly GCA_016647715.1. Lineage (NCBI taxonomy): Eukaryota > Metazoa > Chordata > Aves > Galliformes > Phasianidae > Pavo > Pavo muticus. The sequence continues at coordinate 1,313,510 of JACDJE010000062.1, forward strand.
CCTGCTACATACACATCTGTAACCCCAGGTATCTATAAAATCCTAGTGAGTTTTGCTGAATCATTAAGCTGTGATACCATTTCAAAAACTATTATCTACCACAGAAGACCATAATTATGGGAGTGTCATAACAGTGCCAGTCAATTAGTAATCTGAAAGCTGCAATACGACTTTTGGAGACTGTGCAACAGAGGGGCAAAGCAATAAGAAAGTTGCTAACAGCAGCAAAGCTGTAATAGAAATGCAGCTATTCTGTTCTGAGCCACATTGTGGCTTTATAGTAAGACTGCACCATGAGGAATGTTGTCTTTTTTGCCAGTTTTTGGGCCAAAAGAGTCATGACTGAAGAGAATATGAATCTGAAAGAGACTTTCCTTTGAAGGGTAATACACTTCCACTGGTAGCTCTGCTTGAAAGGATTCCTTCCAAAAAAAAAAAAAAAAAAAAACCTTCAAAAGCTCCCCCTAGAATTAGCTACTTTCTTTGCCCCAGGCATTGGGTTCTTGAAAGTTGCCACTGAGATGGCAGGAACCTCTTCCTAATTTCTGTGCTTCAAAAATAAAAAGAACCATTCCTGTTTATTTATTTATTTTTGTAACAGATCGGCCCTTTGGCTTCAATGGTTTTTCTCATGCCCTGGTGCTGCTCTAAGATGTTTACATAGATGATGCTTCCTCAGTTTTTGTTTTGCCAGACCAAACTAGCACTTCCCACAAATGACAGCAATATTCATCTGTCTGCTAGCAATACTCTGACAGGCATGCTGTGAAACCTGAGCTCTCATTTTCACAACTGCACTGTTAACAGCCAAAAGCCACCCTTGAAATTACCAAAGTCTCCTCAAAGTCCACTCCATGGTCTTTCCATGAATGCTCTGAAAGGCTAGAATATTACTTTTACAAAAACATCCCAGTTAATATTAATGATTTCATGTCAAAGAGCCCTCCCTTCACAACAAAATCCTTCCAATGACAAGCTTCCCTCAGCACTTGTGAACATGTATTAATGCCTGTTCTAACCAACTGCCTATAAGGATCTTCAATAAGCTGTGAAGATTAAAGAAATCAAAAATAATGTCAAATGGTCCAGCTGGATCAGAACATTGTTTCTTTCCAAAACTTAATTCTGATTTTACATGCTGCTGGAAATGAGAAGGGGGTCGGTAATATCAGACCTGCCCTTTTTATGTAGGACATGTTGATATCCTCCACTTTAAAAACTTCCACCATAAAGAGTTATTTTAGTATGTGGATAACAAAAACAAGTAACTCATCATCTAATACAGGAAAAAAAAAGAATGTGACTCCTTTTCTTGCAGGTAGCTGGTATAGAGGGATAAAAAAAAAAAGAAATCACATTTGGAGTCTGTGCAATGACAGGAACAGAACATTTTCCATTTTTCTTTCCCTCTACAGACTCTTCCAGCCAGAAAGTGAGCCTCAAATGAAGGATAAAATCTGGCGGTTAAATGAATTCAAAGGAATCAACTAAAATCTTGAAGGGCCTTTAGAAATTCAGCTCAAAGTGTTCTTCATATATTAGAGTTAGTAGGTTAGCACTGAATTATTTAAAAATTCAGTTAGCTTCCTTTGCTTTATCAACAAATGTTATTAAATTTTAATGAGTGAAAATGCTGCAATAAAACTAAGGAAGTTGGTTTTACTAGGAAAATGCAATAAAGAACAGTAAATTTTATTTTAAAGGAAATATGTGTTTAGTTCAGTTTGTTTTATAATTATAATAAAAGGAAGATTATTGGTGTTCATAGTTTTGGCATAACCGTTCAGTTTGCAGTGAGGTCTACAAGTACAACAATATCCTTAGGCAGCCATCATGTAAACACTTGCTCACATAAGCACGCTTTCCAAGCAGAATCTCAGGGGAAAAGAAGTCATCACAAGAAAACTTAAAGCACCTTCTCCCAAGTGTGTATGAGTTTAGTGCACTTGTCCAGTGCCATCCTTTAGGAAAAGAATAAAAATCTGATGACAAAATAACTCACAGGACATTAAGCCATCTGTGTTTTAGATATTAACCAAATCTTAATATCCCTCTCTCAATTAAAGCAGCCTTGGAACCAGAGTGTGTGATAATCTGTAGCACAAACTTGTAACTATGGGACTTGACATCAAATGGCATCATTGCTTTTCAGACCCTTTTGGTATCCCCTTGCTTACTATTGCACAAAGGAAGCAGAAATGTTATTTTTCTGGTGGCTTCTAGACTGGTCTTTTCTTCCTTAAAAGGTTCACATAGCGTAATAACAATAAACATCTTGGAAGTGTTTGTCTGCAGGTATGTTTATACCTCCCTAGATCATACAGAATTCTTCCAAAGCTGTTTGCATGGCTATTTTGGGCCATCAGATAGCGTGCTATGAGTATAGTGCTGCCAACTATCATATTCTGTGCTGGCTTTCTCCTGCAGTCTTAGCTTGCCTTGGCAAGTCTCAGAGATTGGGCTCATGTTCAGGCTTGACTTCATCTTCGCTAGGGATGCCAGTGAATGCTTTGACAACTGCTACAGAAGAGCTGACAAGAGCTGTCATTTAGAAGACAGCAGATAGCAAGGGGATATTGCAGTTCCTGACAGCGTCCATTACCTCGTACAAGAACATGATAGCCTTGAATAGATGGATATGCTTACAACGCAATCTTGTGTGTTAGCTTCTTGAGGACAGTCACACTAGTAGAAAAGGAACTGTGCTGAGGGACCTGCCAAGGCCAACAGGGGCAGCTTTTCTATGCGAGGGCACAAAATGCTGCAGAGTCCACATCTGGAGCACCTACCAAACTCTAGGAGAAAAAGTGTGCTATTCATTTGGCAGGAGACAATACCTGATCACACAGCCTGCTGTTTCTTGGGACACTCTCATTAAGGAAGCCAAGGCATCTTATGAAGCAAAAACAAAAACATTCACTGGGATTACCAAAATCAGTCAGGGAAGTCAAACACCTCAAAACTTCACTAAAATTTCTGAGGGATGCTCTTGGCCCATTTTGGAAACCCTTCTTCTGCACCTAAAGATCCTCTAGAAATCCAGCTCAAAACTAGCTGCAAAATGTTAACCACTACATCCAGCATTCTCTGCTAGGGACAGATGAGGTATATTTTCCATATAACAAGGTTGAGTCCGCATCTTTATAACTATGTTTTGAAAGCATGCAAGAATAATGCTGCACTGAGATCAAAACAAATAACATAATTGTTTAGTACAAATTTGTATTTATGGACTTAGAAAAATAACATAGTCTGTGCTCTCGCTAAGCAGTTGGTGTTAAATAGTAGCTGCCATTTAGAGCTATGAGTGTGATATGAAATGTCGAAAGCCGTGATATAATTATTTCCTCTTCACACAGCCTTTGCAGGCTGAGTGTTGTATTGTCGAAGTTGTATGCTTAAAGGGATAAATAGCTTAAAAGGGTTAGTCCACACTTCCATGGTATACCGCACATATGCCAAGAACCAGTAAGATTCTGCATCATCTGTCTTCTTTGCCCCTGTTGGAGGGTTGTACTTTGCACCTGAAGATTAAGGTGCTTAACCCATGTGTTCCTGCAAAAGAAGTTGAGCTAGTCCTTGCTAGTTTTCTGGCAGTGTTTCTTCATCTTGGCCAATGAGTGAGATTATTCGAATCTGCTCACAAAGGAACGAGCTTTATGTGTGTATCTAGGCATAAGTACACAAAGATGTACATATTATGAAAACAAAAGTAGGTTACAAACTTCAGTTTTTTAAGCTAGCAACATTTCAGAGAAATAGACAAGTTCTGCTGCGGAGCTACAGCTGCCATCCCACAGTAAAACTGGAAGGATAAAGGAAATACAGTACAGACCACAGTTTGATTCTGTGAACAAATATCTAATACAAAGCTCTAGTCTGTTATTTTCCTTGGACAGTTCTCAAGATTTAGCTATTTTCTTAAACACACAAAGTTTCCGCAGTACAAGAGAAAAAGTAATTCACTCAGTATGAATAACCAAAATAACGTAGAAAATTTGAAGGTAAATAATTGGTTTTCCTTCGTTAGAAGGTCCTGCTTGAACATTTTAGAAGTAACTGTTAAAAGTCAAAGACATCAATACCTTTTGATAGGAGAGTACACACTAATTTAGAAGTACTACTATTTAGTATCACGGTTACTATTAACAGATAAAGCTTCAGAGACAAATCTTATTTGCAAGTAAATACTGTTGTGTTGAGCTAGGTCACAAACTGTTCTCGGAGAATACTGTAGTGACTCTGAACACTGGTAACACTGCTCACCATGGGTCAAGAAAAGGACAGGAAGATAGCTTGCCAACAACCATCAAGGGTAAAGCAGGCTCATCTTAGGGAAGATTAATTTAATTTATTGCCAATTGATAACAGAGTAAGGCAGTGAGAAATATCCCGCTACCAAAACCTTGGCACCATCTGCCTGATTATAGCACATAGCGAATAAATTCCTAATTTTACTTTGTCTGTACATGCACTTTTTGTTTTCCCTATTAAACTGCCCTTATATTGATCCACAAGTCCTCTTGCCTTCCTTCTCTTTTCTCTCTATCCCATGGGAGAGTAGAGCAAACTAGGGGCTCTGTGGATGCTGGACAGCTGGGCAGAGTCAACCCAAAAATCCTTCCATCAATTTTAAGACTTCTATGATAAAGAAGTTTAGGGGAAAATAATATTCTCACCCTCAGCCTTCCTCCAACATTTTTTTTTTAGTAATAAAACACACTTTCATGCATTCAATAGTAATCACCGCTGTCTTCTTACTTCCTACACAGATTTATAGTACCAATTAGCTGTATGGAAACTACCTTCATCTTTCTACAAATGCCTGCTAGCACCCTACAGATTTTCCTCTACTTTATGGCTGGAGCTTGGCAGCTTTGGCCACATTAATACAAAGTGACTGTCAACACACAGAGATAACACACATACAGACATACATAAACACAGCCACTCATCTAAAAAGGGAAATTTCACAGAAATATACAGATTAAGCTCTTATCATATATGCCATTACAGAAAGTTAGAACAGCAACTCCATTTGTTTAGTACAAATTTAAGTTTAATTACAGGATCTTTATTACCTTTCTATTAGCCACAAGATAGCTACTATTTCTACAGATTAGCTGAAGTCCTCCTGTCCTCCACCAATGCTTCTCCCCAACAATCTTTTTTCAGGTTTTCCTTCTCGGTCACCTCCCAATCCCAAATATCCAATATTTTTAATCTTAGACTATGATTATCTTACCACAAATGGTCTTCTGAGGCCTTCCACGGTTCGTCCATTTTGCCACGTTTTGCCTGACATCACTGACCCTCCTTCATTTGGAGATTGGCATTACCATCATAATCTAGTATGCATGCATGCGAAAACTGAAAGTGAACAACTGGTCTTAAAGCAACTCAGGCTGCCGCGTACTTGAACAGCTCTACCACAGCCACAGAGCTGTGCGCATCACTGCTTTTCTTGTTCATTTCCAAAAAGCATCAGTGTTTTAATTTAATACATAAGTGATGTGTTCACTTTTTCAGTATCAGTGGTGAACTTTGCTGTAGTTTGGTTTTATTGTTAGCTGAAGTCCACCACGCAATTGGACAAAGGCACAAGTATGATCTAAGAACTGTCATGGCTGTAAAAGTCATTTTGCTGCACTTTTCATTTCCCCAGATGCAGGCTGGGTGCTTTTGCAAAACAGGAAGAGTTTACACAGCATAATTCAAAGAACCACAGCAAATGGAATGGGGAGGATGCCATGGTAAACAGCACTGCAACTGTGAACTGTACATGACACCTACACAGAGGTGCAACACTGCTCCCAACATACAGACATAAATGCCCCTCTTCTGTATCTTCTCACCTTACTCATCTCCATTTCTTTGCTGCCAACACACCAATCACTGACCCAGTTGTCCCTTTCTTCCTCTCATGAGGGTGCATTCAAATGCCACATCTGCACCACCTCGTGCTCCCATCTCATCACACCAAGCGAAGGAAAAACAGAAGAATGCTCATCTGAGCTGGCCAGATATCAGGCAAGACACTCTGTTTTATTACTGATGGTGCCAAAAGCAGATGACAGAAGAAGTTTAAAACCAAGGCATGCTATAGCAATGCCTCCTCAGGAGGCTTCCTTCTAGAAATTTGCTAGTGGGAGATTTCCTAGCCTTTGCCTCTCACCTTTATCTCAAGACCATCCAGCCCTCATTTCTCTCATGCCACAGGCTCTCTACACCTTCTGGAAGACTCAGTTGCTCTGTGGACTTCTCATAGCCTCGTAAAACATAACTCTCTTCTTGTAATTGGGATTTCAGCCCCCATCACACCTTTTCACAAACAGGGTCATGTGCTGTTCCTTTTACTGTTGCTAGCTGTTCTTTTCCCTTTCATCCCTTCCCTGTTCTCATGTAGGAGTTGATACAGTTTCAGGAATGAGTCTGTACAAACAGAGTATGGGATAACGTGGGCAATAACAGCAGGAATATGGACACACACATTCAAACAACAGCCTTTTATATCCAAGACAGGAAGTGTAAAAGCCTAGGCTGTGTTCTGTGGGTAGAGAACACAGACTCATGAGCTAGCATTCCTCAAGAGAGCTCCAAACCATTGTTCAGTCAGGACATTCAGACCAAAGGGACAAGAGAAATCCAAAGTAAATCCCACAAGGTATATGTAATGAAGATGTGAAAGCCTTCAGAGTTTACTGATTCACTTCACCAATCCATCAAGCCCAAGGCAAACACGGCCATGAATCTGAGAGATCACTGATGGCTTGTGTCAGAATAGCGCAGCCAGCAGGAGCAGGGAGGTTACCGTCCCTCTGTACTCAGCACTGGTGAAGCCACACCTAGAGTACTGCATTCAGTTTTGGGTCGTTCACTGTGAGAAAGACATCAAAGCCTGGAGCAAGTCCACAGAAGGGCAACGAGGCTGTGAAAGGTCTGGAGCACATAAGGGTCTTACAGGGACTGGCTGAGGGAACTGATATTGTTCAGTCTGAAGCAGAGGAGGCTGAGGGGAGACCTTATCACTCTCTACAACTTCCTGAAAGAAGGCTGTAGCAAGGTGGGGGTTGGCCTCATCTCCCAGGCAACAGCGATAGAGTGAGAGGGCAAATGGCCTCAAGTTGCACCAGGAGGGGTTCAGGTTGGATACATTCTTTTCTCAAAAACAGTAGTGACGCACTAGAACAGACTGCCCAGGGAAGTAGTGGAGTCACCATCCCTGGAGGTGTTCAAGAAACATGTAGATATGGTACTGAGGGACATGGCTTAGTGGGCAATATTAGTGGTAGGTGGAGGGTTAGACCGGATGATCTTCGAGGTCTTCTCCAACCTTAATGATTTTATGATAGTTAGGGCCATTCCCAGGCTCAGATATTGGGAGTATTAAATGCCAAGTCACTGGCAAATCAGGTATGTAAGCTTTAAAGAAGCAACTGTAGCAGGTATTATTCAAAGCCCTGACTCTGGGTCTACTTCCATGCGGTTCAAGACACATCTTACTGATTGTATGAAGACAGGAATTTCGTTTATCTCATACTGTAGAAGTTGTTTGCCAATCCAGCAAGATATTCAAAGATATTCATAGCCAAAGGATTCCTGTTCATCTATTTGCCTTTTTGATTTAACCAGAAATAAAATACAGGATCAGAATAGCTCTGGTAATGCTATTGCTTTATAAGAAAACTGACAGTATTCAACAGATACGAATATATTTAGTGCTTTCACCCTCCCCATAAAAAGCAACTGTGGCATTAAGCAGAGGATATCTGTTGCACAGCAATTAAAATTTAACTGAGTCACAGAAACGTGTTTCAATTAATTTGAATAACAAAAGTCAAAGCCTACTGTATTTTCAAAATTAGTATCATATATGATTAACTCAAGTCAGTGTTTCATACATTATTGCATATAATTGCTTTCTGAGAAAAAGCAATCTAATTCGAAATCATTTCTAACGACACTTGCGTGGAAGGACTTGATGTAAACCACGTATACTTCTTCCTCTTCCACTGGGACATAACAAAAGTTCTCTCATCCTGTGAATTTCCCTCAATTGTGATTTTTGATGGCAGATACTGGAATATAATAAAGAAATAAAGAAAAAATAAAACAAAAGCCTCAGCGAATGGTAAAGAAAGTCTGAAAACAGAATTTCCATAAAAGGAAAACAGCAATCAGTGATCATCATGAGCAAGATCTGAACATTCGTAAGTATGAAAAAAAAGGATTCATGCATTGCCCTTCAGCATTATGAGGAACTGGCCCTGAAATCATGCTTGTGGAAGATCAATCCAAGAAGATGCTCTGGACAGACTCTCTGTTTCCTGATACAGAGCAGTCATTTGCCTTGGTATAAACAGAGCAAAGATAAGGACAACAGATTAAATTCAACCACAGCATGAGAAGTGAGAGGCATGCATGCATGGAGCCAAGAGAGAAGTTGATAAAATTCTAAAGGTCTAAGTGAAAAACATCTTTAGATTTCTTTTTGGTAACCTAAATAGTACTAGTTGAAAAGTCTCCCATGCAGCAAGGGCTATGTCAGGGATATTCTCTTTTATTCTAATTTTTCCCTTCTAGGTAAAAAAAAAATATTACAGAAGGACTTTTATTTTCCTGCTCCAAAGACCAGCTGTTGTGATTAGCGTCTAGCAAGCAGTTTTAAAAACAAGATCATTATTCAGGAGTATAACTACAAGCCACCATGTGTGAGATGTAACTTAGTCTTTTCTTCACTTCTATGAATAGAATAAGACAAGCAACTCTGAATGGTGATACTATTCAGTCATTTACTAACGCAGATCGCCTCTCAGTCTATGCTGTTGGTAGCACTGTTATCACAGTCCTCTTCCAGCAGACTGTCTCTCAGTTGGAAATGTCTGGAAAAGAGATAGGTGGAGGGTAAAGGCAGAAAACCTATGAAATTCTCATGCTGTGTTTATATTATCTCAGTTTTCCTTCACTATAAATGACAGTATGAGATACTTAAATTTTTGTGCAGCAAACAAATCATCTTAATTGAACACAGTTTTCATTTGAAAACAAGCTGGGGAGCTTAAGGCTGAAGTCCTCCAGAGAAAAAGACCCTATGATTTATATGAGTACTGGTAGAAGTAGAAGCAATTTGCAAGGTTGTGCATGAATAATGCAGGATAAGAACAGTACAGGATGAAACCACATAAAGAAAGTAAATGAAGTTGCCTTAAAACTAGTTATGCATAGAAGAAAGGGTTATGTACAGAAGAAAGTAATTTTAATTATTTACCAGTACTGGTGATACTGCAGAACCACCTCAGATCAGTAATTATTTAATTTCCTGAGACAGCATTGTTACCATCAATTCCATAAAAATCCCTGCCTCCCCCAAATGCATAAATGCCTATGAATGTGCAAGGAAACACACCAATGCAAGAAGTGATGCATAAACTCTGTACAGTGCAACATCAAGCTTATGGACTTGAAACTAGGATGCAAAACCTAATACAGTTCAAGGGGCAATAGAAGAAATTGCTTTACTTGACCCTACCTAAAAAACATCAAATAGCAACAAAAAGAGGGACAACTGCAGCACAACAGAAGGCCAAGCGTGCCAATTCTAGCACGCTTTCGGTGTTATTACAATGGACTGTACAACTGTATGCATTTTTTCATTTCAATTAAATTTTCTTTGAAAAAATATGGAAACGTTGTACTTTGTCAGGCAGTAAAAGCAGTAAAGTGAAACTAAATGTGTGGATGAGGTAAGCCGGTAAATTTTAATAGACCATGAAGCCTTTCATCTCTCAGTTCCTGGTTGAAATTTGGTTAGGGTTATTAGGGAGTGGAAGTCATTATTAACCAATTGATTTTTGGGAACTGTGCTAGGAGAGGAGGGAGCTGGTAACTCTCTTCACACTCCCAGTGAGTAGTTGTCTATTCCATTACCATCTGTCCTAATTACTGTACTGTCAAAGCAACATAGGAGATAGAAGATAGCCGCATTGTTTACATAGAAATTAATATTGGTTTGTGTAATCTTAAGATCTAGTTAAAAAGCCAGGCAGTGACGCTGAATTAAAGCTTGGTGTACTCCATCATGCATGTGTGCAGGCAGGGAACTTTATGGAGCAAAGACAAGGAGCCTAAAGCCAGCCGAGCCAGGGACTCAGCTCTAGGCCAGGCTTTCTTGAAGGGCCTACAAGTCAAGGTACTGTATTTTCAAAACTGATTTATTGGCTTAAGAGCCACTATCTGTTCTCTGCTGCGCTACAGAAAATAAGGACAGTTCCTTTGAGGGGTTTGGCATTCCTGCTACTGTAGGATTCACTTTGAAAACGTTTCTTCCCAAACTAAAAATCACAAGCTGATGCTCAGAACTGAGTTCAGATCACCCACACTGACCCCTTCAGTGACATCTCTTTCTAACCTAGTATAGCTGCCTTAGCAGGAGCATGCATTTACTTGTGACCATTTACTCTCTTCAAAGAGATTACAAAGGACAGGCTGGTGTGATGTCTTCTGTTTGCTCCCTGAATAAACAGAAGAGCTCATTTCTCCAGCTCCTTAAAAAAAAAAGCCCTAAATTCAACATAAAGCCCAAATTTATCAGCTACAATAATAGCTCTAATTCGTTATTGTTTAACTCCCATTTTACATCTACGTAGCAGTCATTGAATTAGCAGCGCTGTGCCATCAGCCAAGGCAACTGAAATGGCAATGCAGATATCAAACAAACATTATTAGGACTCCCAGTGATCTACTGCATCTTTGTGCTTGTTCTGTCACTTTGTGGTTTGATGCACAGCAACGTGACCGTGTACATCCACAGGTCTAGCAAATCAAGCTGATTGTCTACAACTACCCACCCCACAAAATAAATCCTTTTAAAAAAAAGTCATTCGAAATTTAAAAATCCACAAAAAATACATCATGTTTTCCATTTATTTAATTTTTTTAATTAACCACCACAATCTGGTTATTTCAAGCATATAAGTCTAATTATACTGCACCTTTAGCACACAATCCAAAGTTGTCCTTTCCTCTTAGGAGAGGATTAGGTTTGAATAAAACTATACTTATACTTCAAAATAGACCTATTCTCTACTGAATAATTTCTAAATAAGGCCTCTGTCAATCACTCTGAAGGAGCACCTAGCCATTCTGAACACCTACATACCTTCTGTAGGGTTTCTGGGTTGCAACTGTTCTGCTTCTCAAGTGCTGCCAGAAGTGCAGACTTTCCAGTTTGCTTAAACAACTGCTCTGGTTGTGCAGGAAGCTATTTAGCAGGGCTCTTGACACAAGAAGCAAAATATTCCCTGTCTCCGAGCACTAGCGAGGGTATTTACTGCAGTGCTAAAGGTTCTCTCATGGATCTAAGCAAATGACAACAAAAATCAAGCAACCCTTTTCAAATAGTTTAGCTTTTATGGAAGCAAACAAGTAAGATATCTTAAGTATCCTATGGACTGGCATCATTTGATATTGCAGCTCCAAGTCTGATGGAAATGTAAAGTAGGAGAGCAGAGAGATCTATAGCACTACGTGGATAATGCTCTTACAGGAAAGTGCAGTGTGCAAAAAGGGAAAAAGAGAGAGACATTTGGGCCACTCCTTGCTCCCAGAAAGCACTATTGGTAAACAGGTTGTGCAGAACTAGATTCTTCATCATCATGTAAAATTACAAACATTTAAAGAGCTTTTGCCAAAATCAAGAACTCTGCACTCATCCTAGTGGAAGAGAAGCCACTCTGCTTCTGAGCATAGAATTGTTTCAATTTTCTATGCTGGAAACATTGTGAAGGTTCTGCTGTGTTTGAATCCTTAGAACCAAAACACAAAAAGGAATGTCGCACAACTTCTGCAATGACTTTTTATGCCCACATAACAAAAGAGCAGTTGTCTACTGAAATCTGCTTAGGGAAATAGAAGGTCATAGTCTGTGCAGCCACCTGTGAGAGATGAGTCAAGCTCAGAGAGGAGCAGCTTACAGCAAGAGCAACAATACAGAATACCAAAGCAACTTTAACTTTTTTGCTGTATGTATGTTTTTGCTATCTCATAGAAGCTCAACAAGGCAGGCCACTCAATTCCATACCATGCTGATTGTCTGCGGATTACATATTTAATGGGAGGCAGCCACTGCATCTGGAACTAGTCAAGTAGTCTGAACACTTACTTGAATCTGTCATGTAACAGTCAAAGCTAAATCAACATGCGCTTGTGTGTTGTCCTCCTCGAGGAGGCTGCAGGAGCGCAGGCAGAGTAGATATCAAAGGGAACAGGAAAAGGCAGTCTCCAGTAGCATTAGTTACTGTCTGCTAGCAAGCAGAAGAGAACGGCAAACATTGTGTTTCTCTCAGTGAAAAGCTTCCACTTTCAGCGGCTTCCCCCTGTGTCAGGAAGCATTACAAAATATGTACCAGAAATGCAAAGGAAGACAATAGCTGTTTTTCCCCTTGTGCAAGACTGAGCTCAGATTCTCCCAAGTCCCAAAATACTTACAGAAGTTGAATCTCAGAGACTAGCCTGCAGCCACAGAGGAAGTCTGGGTCAAGGGTAGAAAGTCAGGCTGTATTCCCAGACTTCTCCATCAGTACTGAAGCCACTAAGTTCAGATTGCAAGAGCTGACTGAAGGAAGCAAAGTGGAAACATGACAGGCCATTGCTACCGCAGAGCAGCTATGCATGGGAGGCACAGCCACAAGCCTTAGTGTGTTTGGCATCTCGTACTCATCACTTACACCTGCAGTAGCTGTTACACCAGGCTCCCACAGCAGGATAGTGATGTGCTTGGTTCTCTCAAGGCCTCTTCTGCACTACTGTGGGAGAGTGTGGCCTCTTGTTCAGATCTCAGATTTGCAGAGATATTTAAGCAAGTGGACTCTTACTAGCAGATAGCCTCAGCTGAAGGGATGGAGGCACTTTAATGTGAAAAGGATGTATAACAATGAAGAGGAAGGAAACAGATGAGCGCACATTTTGTGCCCATCTCATAAGGCACAGCTGATGAAACACATTGTTTTTTCCTTCCTGAATCAGCCAGAAGCTATTTTAGTGCACTTGGTTGCCTTTCAACTCACCTGCCTTCTTATGGCTAGCATCCCACTATTGCTTCTTTGTCAGAAAAGTGCTTTGAATAATACGGGTGGTGATGGGTAGCTGTTCCATAAAGAAAAGAAGTACATCAAAACCTAATAATTCATTTAAACTACAGTTAGCTTTTGGGAAGAAAAAAAGTCCCACAAACTAATAATGCAAAAGGTCCTGTTTTGATGACAGATTTATGGTCATTTTCTGTGTGCCAGTTGAGCATCAAAGACTCCACAATATTTTCACATCAATGGGTCCTCTGCTGCTTTAAAACAACATGCTGTGAAGTAGGCAGGCAGCGTAAAGAGACAGCATCAAAGTAAGCGTTTAACAGTATTACAGCCAGATAACTGCAACTGATTGTTGAATGTGTAATTGCTACACTTTCAAAGAACACATATCCAGATGTGATCTTCCAAACAGGCAGTATTTCATGTACACTAAGTGGGCTTACTTTTGGCAAGATATACTTCAGTGCAAGTCCACTTCTAAAACTGTTATTCACAAGCCAATTAATAGGACAGGGAGTGGGCAGGAGGGCAGTAAAATCCTCATTAACTGGCATGATGCAGCTTCTCTAGCAGTTATATGTTCTGAGGCTTTTTTCTGGTTTTCTTTAAAGTTCTACGTGAATTTGTCCATGGGAGTGCTAATTATTGAGGAAGACAAATTTGGAAACAATAGAAATCCACATTACTTCATACTCAGATCTCTTACATGCTAGCTTAGGAACAACCTGTATATGTCAAACAGTATCAAGAGGCATGCATATCTAAGGGACAGAGTCAAGGCCCCATCCCTGGAGGTGCTCAAGGCCAGGGTGGATAGCTATGGCCCCAGGCAGCCTAATCTGGTGGGATACAACCAGCCAATAGCAGTGGGTTGGAGCTCGTTGGGCTTTAAGGTTTCTTCTAACCCAAGCCTTTCTATGATAGGATTTTTTCTATGATAAATTAAACCCTATGCTTAATTGATCCCTTAAAGCAGCTATGAATGGAGAAAGCATGCAATTTAAACCCAAAGGTTTCCCAGACTACATGGCTCTTTCAACAATACAGACAAGCACTGCTGAGAATATTGCTCTTAAAAATAGGGAGAAATAGGAGATAAAGCTACAAATCTCAAGTAGTGGTTTCTAAAGAAGGAACGGTAACTAGTAATGCAGATTTTAATGCCTGTCTGATTTGAAAAGGAATCTAACTTCCTTACCTAACTCCTCCAATGAACAGTGTGAGATGACATTATCTAGCCTACTGAGCAAATTTTCACAAGTTTATTTTGATTCAGATATGCCTTGAATTATTTTATTCAAGGTGCCGTTTGAGAAGCAACTTGCCAAACCCAATGGTCTGATCTGGATCTTTGTCTGGAGGAGACTCAGGGGAGACCTCATTGCACTCTACAACTTCCTGAAGGAAGGTTGTGATGAGGAGAGGTTTGGCCTCTTCTCTCAGGCAACAAACAGGACCCGAGGAAATGGCTGCAATTGTACCAGAGGAGGCTTAGGTTAGACATAAGGAAAAACTTTTTCTCTCAGAGAGTGGTCAGGCACTGGAATGGCCTGCCCAGGGAGGTGGTGGAGTCGTTGTCCCTGGCAGTGCTCAAGAGGTGTCTGGATGAGGATCTACAAGATATGGTTTAGTAGCTTGTGGTAGCAATGGTAATGAGAGGACGGTTGGACTAGATGATCTTGTAGGTCCTTCCCAACCTTGTGATTCTATGATTCTATGATCTCCAGGACTCATGCAGGCACAGTATATTAACAAAGCAATAAACAGTGTAAATCTATAATTTATTGCATGTTTTTACTCTCACTCCAAGCCATTCAAAGAAGACAGCGTTAGATGGTATCAATCTAAGGTTATAAGACAAACAATCCATAGGCAAGAGTTCTAAAAACAACCCGAAGACAAAGCAAATCCTTCTGGACTATGCTTGCATACAACAATGAAAAATATTTCTCTTCTGATATCCGGACAGTTCAGAAACAATATAAGTAAAGACTGTAAAACACAGCAGAGAGATATTAAGCTTCTAAATCTGTATATAGTAGAACCGGATCAAAAGTTTTTCATCAAAAGTAAATTCTCAGGTCACCCAACCACTTTCATGGAAAATTCACAAAGTCATCTTCCAGCAATCCTTCCTCTTTAAAGTAATTTTCTTAAAATTCTTGTCCATGGGGGAAAAAAAAAAAAGCTTTCCCAAATAGCTCTAGAATATAATCCTAGTCTTATCTTCTTTTAAGGCAATGATGCATCACTTTTATTCTAACAAAGCCCCAATTATTTACTCAATATTGAGTCTCAAATAATTGTTGTCATTTCTAAACCCCTTCAGCTAGTATTTTCTGCTGTAGTTAACTAGCTCTGAGAGAACAACACAATTTTGCACAAAAAATCAGTCCAGCGTCACTTAAAACTGCAAGCTGTTAAAGGACTTAACCTCATTAAATTAATAATGATCACAGAAGCAAGCTCTATGATGCAACAATCAGCCATATCGTTTTTCTGTTAGAAAACAGTAAACTCCAGAAGGCTTTCTACAAACATCACTTTCCAATTACATAAAATGTACATATGCTGAGAAACTCCTGGTTTAAAAAAAAATTAAGTACGCTAATGCCAGTTAATGCCAGAATCACCTGCAAAAATCTACTGAGAAGCACCATCTTCTTAACACCTGCAGAGCAAGTAAGTCATAATGGAGATTTGACACCTAGCTATTTCACAAACCATTATTAGCATTATTATTTATCTGAAAACAGTGCTCTGGAGACCAACTCTCTCCACCCCCTGCTGCACCACAGCAATTAGCAGTTGCTGATGCATTAAAGTTAACAGTCCTCTGGCTTATAGGAGCAAGGGCTGACTGATGGGTATTCCCTGTGAGGCAGACCCCACTTTGAGATATCACTTCTAAGTGAAAAATCCTACATCTAACCTCAGTGTACGTGTAAAAGTTAGACTCCTGAATAAAAACGTCGTTGAAAAAGTTAACAAGCTTAGAAATGGGCTGAATGATGCAAAGTTCACCATGCCTCACTGCAGTCTGTGGTGAAATGCCAGGTCTAAGTTCATTGAGCAGGGCACTATTCTGTTATGATTACAAAGGTATCCCTTACTTTGAGTAATTTAATGATAACACAAGAGGCTTACCTACTCCTGGACATTGCTTCTAAATAGCATGAGCTGTTTTCCATTAGAGTGACCCACAGGAAGTAGATTTGCTTCTGTAGTTTTAAGTCAGCTTATGTTTTAACATCTAGAATCCAGAGAGTAACATGTGCTAAGCATCCCTTCCAACCAATGTAACACGACTGAATGGTGATTAAATCCACTGACTGTAACAAGGTCTTATTTAAACAATAGGAGTATGCATCTTTAATGACCAGGACAACTCCCAGCATTTACTTCAGTGCATACGTTGCTATAAAATTCCAAATGCATTTAAATTGCATTCATATTCATAGTTCAGCTTTCTGAATGCTCACCTTCACCATAATAAAATCCAAACACACGTAGGGCCACAAAAATGATCCAAACGATGGAACACTTCCCCTGTGAGGACAGGTTGAGAGAACTGGGGATGTTAAGCCTGGAAAAGAGAAGGCTCCAGGGAGACCTGATAGCAGCTTTTCAATATCTAAATGGGGGCTGCAAGTAAGAAGGGAATAGACTCCTTATTGTGGTCTGTTGTGATAGAACAAGGGCAAATGGTTTCAAGCTAAAACAGGGGAGATACAGATTAAATATAAGGAATTTATTTATTTATTTACAGTAAGGGTGGTGAGGCATTGGCACAGGTCGTCCAGAGAAGTGATGGATACCCCATCCCTAGAGACATTCAAGGTCAGGCTGGACAGGGCTCTGTACATCCTGATGTATCTGTAAGTGTCCCTGTTCCTTACAGGGAGTTGGACTAGATGGCCTTTAAGGGTCCCTTCTAACTCAAACTATTTCCAAAAATCCTAAAGATTAACATCACTGAAAAAAAAAATCGCTTTAAAATCACCACGTAAAACATAATGAAAGCTTTACCCACACATCAAGACAAATGCAGCAGTGATGATTATAGCTTTATATAACACCATTCACAAGTTGCCCTTACCTACAGGGACTGGAGCACAGTCTGTTCTTCCTTCTTTGCTCCATACAGTTACTACAATTCAGCCTCCCCAGCTATTCAGTATCATCATCATCTACAGCTTCCCACCCACCCATACAGCTCTTCCTTTCTCTCTCAAAGGTCATACAGACCCATTCAAGCATTTATTTCACAAGGTAAATGAATCTTATTTTTCTAGCTTGCTCAATACTTCCATCTGTCTTTTTAACTTCCAGTGTCCTTTTCACAGCTATCTTTCAGCTTCTCCCAATAAAACTAGTTCATTCAATTTGCCTAGGCAAGAGCCCCATAAGCTGGGTTTAAGTTTCTTACAGCGACTAGGAGAACAGCTTCACCATAGTATGCAGCAAGCAAAAATTTAATTTTGCATCACTATACAGACCCATAAATCCTGAAAGTCCTGGTTCTTCCCGGCCATTCCTAACTTAATATTGTTATACATTTCAGATTGATCAAATTTAGCTTGGAGACAAGCTTGTAAGCATAGAAGGGGAAAGACTGATGTAAGGGTAAAAAATAGTTGTTAATGGTTCATGAAACGAAGCAGGTTCAGAAGAACTACTGCTCTACTGCCCAGCATGTATTAAAGTAGACTTGCAACAAGACAGGTGATGGAATGACCCAACAGAAACCCTAGAACACCTTCCTTTGAGGAATACTTTCAGTTGATATTAATACACAGGTCCATCAGCAGCACATGGTGAACATGCCAGCAGTGAGAGGATGAGCAGTTGTTCTAGCTCACTTTAGTAGGCAGAGAAAACGCTTGGCAGCTTCAAGCTCAAATGTATGGCAAAAACTACCACATGCAAACAAGAAAGAATCAAGTAAACAGGGGGTATGTGTGGCAGGCAGTGTTTGGAGAACCTTGGTACAAAACTGTGTTGTCTTCTCACTTTAAAACAACTCATAGTAAAAGGGGGAGTTATCATTCATCCACATTCAAAATTTGGAGGAGGAGAAGGTTACAATCTATATTGTTTTGATTATAGATGAATGACCGATGGACTGGAGTTGCCTGCGGTAAAGCAGACTTTACAGGTGAGCAGGCTTTCATAAAAGCAAAGGAATACTTCTAGAAGATTAAACCAAAATGTAACTCCAGTCTTTTTTCTTTTTATCCTTTGTAACTGTCAAAACAATAGCAATGGTTGCTTTCAGCAGGCCCAATAGAGCAGCCTTGTGATTTAGGTGAAGTTAAAACGATGCTGCTGGGAGAAAATCTACCTTCATAACACGGACCCTGCTGAAGTATCTTTAACATAGTTATCCAAGTTATCTAGAACAGAACTTTTGTGGTAGTTAGTGATGGCACATGAAACTGTAGAAAAAAAAAAGTATGCAATACTCATGTATTTATTGACAAATATATTTAAGGAAATTAATTCTAATCTCTTTCTGAAGCTAATACTTAGCAAGGGTACACAAGGCCACAGATTCGGTTTTCTTTTTTGTATCACAGTATTAAATATACTGTCCCCAATGCATTTATTCATTGTGGGTTGAAGAGAGGGCAGAAGATGGAATGGATTTTAATAGACTGAGAGACAAATTTATTCCAAGGATATACACAGGTACAATTCCTACCGAAGTCTACTAAACCGCTGCACACTTTAATGAAGCCAGCTAAGGCTTCAAATGGCAGCATCTTCTGGCAACTAATCCATAAGTCTTGACAACAGCATTGAGAACCTACTCAAACATAACATGCATTTTCAGTTCTCACTTAATCACCCACTGTGGTACAAAAATTATATTCTGCATGTTTGTAAGATACTGTGGATTTTAGAAACACAGTCCCTAATGTCATGCATACGTAAAAGGCCCATAGCAGAAAAAAAATCACTGAGAGAACTGGGGTTGTTCACTCTAGGGAAAAGGAGGCTGAGGGAAGACCTCATTGCTGTCTACAACTGCCTAAAAGGAGATTGCAATGATAAGGATATTCATCTCTTTTCTCAGCTTGCAAGTGATAGGTGCAAAGAAATGGCCTCAAGTTCTATCAAGGGAGGTTTAAATTGGATATTAGGCAGTGGTGGAGTCCCTGCCCCTCAAGCTGTTTAAGAGATGTGTAGATGTGACACTAAGGGACACAGTTTAGTGATGGGACTTGGTAGGTCAGTTATAAGGCTTGAAGATCTTTCCCATCTAAACAAATTTTGGATTCTAGAATTTTCAGGTTTTTTTATTAGCTCAAAGCTGTCCTTTTGTGGTCCAGGAAAAAAACAACAACAACAACAAAAACATGTTAAACTGGAGCTGAGTGACATTTTAGGAAGCTGCTGCTGCTGCCTCTTGCATATTCCTAGTTCCTGAGCGAGACCCAGTTTCTTACTAAATACACAGAGATTTCAAAGAATACTGCACTGTACCTCTAGGGCAGTTTTTGATAATTTAGTGCTTCTCATTCAGTCCATAACCCACCCACTTGTGCTGACTACCCATGGAAACCACAGTTAATTAAAATAGTTAATCAGAGGAATTATAGTGTATGGAAACTGGCCGGGTATGTAGTTTGCAGGACAAAAAAAGTAGGCAAAAAAAAGTTAACGCATGCACAGGTGCACACGGACAGTAAAGATTCCAGCTTGGAGTATCCTAGGTCTGTTCACAGTAAGGTATCCAGCATGGACACAGATTTGACATTTTGCCAGTCAAACCACATAAGAACCTCAGGATGTTGATCAAAACCACAGACTGATACATAAACGCACAAATAAACATTACCTATTCTTGAAAGACAGCTGGGCTAAAAGCACAACCCTTACAAATTTCAGCATTGACTCCTCCGTCTTTTGAGAAATCCAGGGCCTTGCCTGTGTGCCCATCAGCACCGCGTTAACTAACTGTGCTTTTACAGGATGGACGAGCAACAAATTTGCTCTGAGTTAATTAAAATCATAAATATTGTGCTAATGCTGGGATGGAACAGCAAATAGAAAGAAGGTATCTGGCTGTCAAGCACACCATCATCAGTAATTCCATAAGCCTGCAGTGCAGCACATGCTCACTGAAAAAGTCATCAAACGTGGTGTAGATCGATCAGTACACCTGGGGTGCTCTGCAGGACAGGAGGACGTACCTTCCATAAAGAAAGACACACCACTGTCCAAAAATCTGTCACTGTGAAAGCACTGATGATTCATGTTAACAGAGCTATTTGAAAGCTAGCTGAATTCTGGCTCATACAGGGATGTACTAGAAACTCAATGGGGAATGTCTGTGAAGTTTATATCTGAGTCAAGAGCTTTTTTTCTTTTCTTTTTTTCTTTTCTTTCTTTCTTTTTTTTTTTTTTTTTTCTTCTTTTTTAAGCAGAGGAAACTCATTTACCGCTAGTATTTACACATGAAGAAAATTTCATGTATTTTCTAAGTGGAATGTGGGAGCCAGAATAATCTGTATTTTCATGGTACATACAATAGCTATACTGTGGTTCATCGCAAGCACAATGTTATTCAATACATTCTTTGTAATACTATTTCCAGCAAGGAAAAGAGAAAATAGTTACACTGGGGACTTGCTTTGTACTGTGGAAGACGAAGATGTATCCTTTTCTGTGTATCCTTTGAGCAAAACAAATATTGCCCTCCTCTGCACTTCAAAGGTGGCACCCTTTTCATCAATAGTTCATTAGAATTTGAAAATAGTGACTACAAGAAGGTATATGTGATTATCACTGTTAATACTGATCTGTTCACCCAAATAAATTTTAATCTTCAAAAGAGTATCAACAACACGATGCAGGTGATGTCAACAACTAAAACCAGCCTATATGGAAGGAGAACAAAACTACCAGCCGAGCAGGGACAGAAGCAATCATCCAGCATCTACATTCAGAATACCACAATCCAACAAGAAAGGATTTCTGCAAATTAGGTACAAGAAGTAGAACAATTGCAGCAAGTTTATATCCAAAAAAAGATACATCGGCATATAAGGGTCAAAAAGACCCCCCAAAAACCCACTATATCCCCTTCATGACCATGTAAATAGAAACGATCACTACAAAATTCAGGGGAAAACAGCAGTAATGTTTAGAAACTCATTTTGGGTTAAAGCAACCAAATCATTTTGCCCTCAGATCTTGTCCTTTTTCCTTCCTCTGCTCTCCTTTTCCCCTTTTCCTCACTTCTTAACTGATCATGCAAATGCTATGCATTCAGTTCTCAGGATAAAAAACAGATGAAGTCTGTTGGATAAAGCCTTGAATCTGACTCCTAATTGCACCTAACATCTGCATTTTGGAAATATTTGCAACATTCTGCAATTTTTAAGACAATTTCCAGGAAACAAAAAGGCAGGTCCATCAATCTGACTTCTTCCAGATTAAGAATGACACAATGTGCTGCAGAAAGAGGATGCCTCACCTCTAAATCAAGAACAGAATTTAGGAGTTACTCAACTCAAAGTACGTGCCTGGCTTAACCTTTTCCATGTATAATTTCCTACTGGAATCAGAATCAGATTCCTCTGTGAAAGGACTTAAGAGTCCCATTCTTCTGCTTGGTGATTTCTAATAATCAGAGACCCACTTAAGCTCCAGGTTTGGAAGCTCTTCAGATCACTTAATTGTTAACTGTGACAACTCATGACATGTACAGGAAGACCCAGGTTCTTTTTCAACTTCCAGCCTTCTCTTGGCCTCAGAACTCCGGTGAGAGGTTTCCTTAGAAGGGGAAGTTAAAAACCACATTCCAAGTCAGTTTACGGAGTGCCTGTCTCCAGATGGATAATCCTGTCTGCCAGGGATTGACATGCTTGGCTCTGCTCCAGCAACGGCTTCAAGTAAGCAGAGCTTGTTTGAAAAGACAGTTGGGGAAAAGTCTACTCGAAGGGGGAATAATTAGTTACTGTGAGCGGTATGGAATGAGTAAAGCATCAGGCAACATGCTTGATCCACAGCTCCAACAGATTACAGTTACAATTACTCCCTTAAGAGGGGTGCATCAAGATATACGTGACTGCAGAAAATGTATAGCCAGGAATTGAATGCAGCATGGTCATTATTTCTATGAATTAAATTAGGGGTATATGAAGGTCCTTCAGCCTCTGCCTGTTTCTTCACAGGTAGCTTGCCTGAGCTACTCTTTGCAGTGAAGATTTCATTAATACAGACAAAGAACAAAATTTAAAATAATGCAAGAAGATACTCAAATAGAATATGCCTTGTTTGTAGCTCTCATCTATTTCTTCTTTTTGCTTCTCTCCTCCAGGATTTCCCATCTATTTTTAGATTTACAGTAGAAAATGTTATTGCTTGCTTTAATGCCATATATATTTGATTCCTTCAAATTGTACCATTTTTATCCTAGAGAAAGATTCTCTAAAATATGAACTCCTGCTACTGTCAAAAAGTATCAGTGTCCTAGCCATCCACTATTTTCTTTCTAACATAAGCTTCTCTCACCTAAGTCCTTTATTATAAGTGTTCTCAAGAGAAAACGTCTCTTCCACCACTCAGAAGTGTGTTATAGAGTATTTATATTGCCTTCATCCTATCTGCTTTGTTGATTCAGGCTCAACTGCCAATCCAGCCTGGATTACAAAAACTAGCTAGCTCTAGTTCACTATCTTTAGCTAAACAGTCTTTGAATCCTTCCGGAAGCTTATTGCTTTTGGATTTCTGAAGTCAAATTCTTTTACCTTTGGTTGGCCAAGCAGGTATTTTGAAGTCATTTGTTTTGTCTCAAGTGATTTGATAACAGTCCTCAGTACGGACTCGCTGTCTCACATGTTTGAAGACGTGCCTTGAATTCTATAACCTATCTGCAATAAACATGCAGTTTACCCCCACTTTGTACCAGAAACTACATTTGTCAAAAGGAAGAAATAGTATTTCAGAAGTATTTCAGGCAGCCTGAAGTCAACTGAATTCCACCACATAACTATATAAAATCTTTGACCTGAATGACAAACAGTGGCTGAGCTGAAGGCTCTGGCAAATATTTTACACCCAAACCAGTGTGAAAAGAAAATTCAGTATGTCCAGTTACAGAAGGTCTGAGCATATTCCTTTATAAAAAGCCGCAATCACTGCCCTGTATAATTACTTTGAGATCAGTTTTCTGTTAGATGAAGATTTCAAACACAAGATGGCTTTATTCTCAGTGGAGTTGCTGTCAGGCCAATCACTGTAATACTTTATACTAACAACTTATGGACCCTTGCAAGAAGTCATTTGGCACCCCTGTAAGACAGGAAGAGACTCAAATGCAGACCACTGGCATATTTGGCAGATGTCACTCATGAGGTTCTCATGTGCCCACTTCTCAAGCCTCTCCAGATCTCTCAGAATGGCATTCCTTTCTTATATCATGTAAATTGCACTACTCACTTTAATGACATTTATTATCAGTCTTGCTGAGGTTGTGCTCTCTCCCACTGTCTAAGTCACAGAATCATAGAATGGTTTGGATTGGAAGGGACCTTTAAGACCATCTAGTTCCAACCTCCTGCTATAGGCAGGGACACCTCCCTCTAGACCAAGTTGCTCAGAGCCCCATCCAGCCTGGCCTTGAATGCTTCCAGGGAGGGCACCATCCACAGCCTCACTGTACAACCTGTTCCAGTGTCTCACCACCTTCACAGTAAAGAATTTTTTCCTGATATCTAGTCTAAATCTATCCTCTTCCAGTTTAAAATCATTTCCCCTCATCCTGTCGCTACCTGCCCTTATAAAAAGTCCCTCCACAGCTTTCCTGTAGGCCCACTTCAGGTACCAGAAGGCTGCTAGAAGATCTCCTCAGAGCCTCCTCTTCTTCAGGCTGAAGAGCCCCAGCTCTTTCAGACTGTCCTCACTGGGGAGGTGCTCCAGCCCTCTGATAAAGTAACTGATTAAGATGTTATCATTATGATGTTATCATTATGATATGCCCACAAAACTGAGCACTACCAGGACATTCTAAGTTATCTCCACCCCACCAGGAGGATCAGCTTTTTAAAAAAAACAAAGTTCTCCTTTTCTCCCTCAACACAGCTGCTTGGCCACAGTAAGTACAATGGTATCTCCATTTAGGAAGTAAATTTATAGAAACAAACAATCATTCAAGATGGAAAAAATTTCCAAGATCACCTAGACCAACTAACCACCCACCACCAATGTTGGCCACTAAACCATATTCCTTAGTACCACATCTATATGTTTCTTGAATGCCTCCATTGACAATGACTCCACCACATCCCTGGGCAGCCCATTCCAGTGCCTGACCATTCTTCCTGAGAATTGTTTCCTAATATCCAACCTGAACCTCCTGTGGTCAACTTGAAGCCATTCCCTCTTGTCCTATTGAAAGCTGATGTGGTATAGAAGAGTTATGTTTTATTCCTGTGATATGCCAAGAACCTTCAACCAGCAGAGTCACATGATTATTAGCAGACTGTCAGATTATATCTAGGATTTTTCATCAAAGCAGTTTGGCAACTAATTTCCCTCACCCTGAGTGTTTCTCCTCTCTTGAGGTCTTGCTGTAAATTTTTGTTATATTCTTGAGATTTTTCTTAAGGTAGATATATCTTTTGAAAGAAGAGATTAGCAGACTTAATTTCTCAGGGAGCACAAGGTGAATTTTCAGGTTTGGTTAGGCTGCATTAGAAAATTACAAAAGACCAAACAAACTAAAAAACAACACTCCAAACCAGACTTCTGCAATAGACGTTAGTATGGTGATGTATGAGCACAGACGATACTGACCACCTTACAATGTCAGATAACATAAAGGATCAAGGACATCCCAGCAAAGGAAACTCACCAACCACAACTCAAGAATTTATATATATTTATATATTTAAATAAATTTATGCCAATAAAACTGTTGCTTCCATGTATAACTCCATTCAGAATTTCTGACACTTGTTTAAGACATATCAATAAACACTTTTACTCCAAAAATGCAGCTTTATTCCATATAGCTGTGTTGTACATCCAAAGACTGTCTGTTGATATGTGTTATTGATAGCTGTGCACATCATTTTATCATTAAACTTGCCTAAGCTGTGTATATATGCTTATTATCCAGGCCATTAGTAAAAAAAGAAAAAAGAGAGAGAGACTGAATAGTTCCCAAGAAGCTTAAATGCTTTTTCATGCTGCATAAACTTAACAACTAGAGACATAGGCATTGAAAATTTTCTGATATAAAGAAGACTCTATGGTAGGTGAGGAAATAAATAGGACAGAACAGAGAATCCATGAAGAAAACAGACAAGTACAACTGAACTGAGATGTAACAGAAAACTATTCAGAAGATATAAATTGCTAAAAGAGAGCTGTGTGACAAATAGGCATAAAAGCCCTCAATATTTCCAGTCTGTGGTCTGTTGGAGATCTCTGTCATAAGCATTCATCATTCATGTATGTATAATTCAGGGCAGATTAAAGAAAGATCCAAAAGCGGCATAAAATATTTGTTGACCAGATGAGCTTACAAAAGTACAAGCTCCTTGGCGTGCTTGTTAGTACTCCAGCTCTCTAAATTAGGGGAGGAAAAAGCAGGCCTGGGGAAATTTGTGACTGAACGATAGAGGCTGATCCCACTGATTGACACTGTGTGGTCAATAAGCAACACTAGCACCAGGCTGAAAACCACCACCAAGAAAAAGATCACACAACTAAAAACTACTAATGAATTCAAGATGAGAAAGAAAAACTGAAGAGAGTACCTTTGGCATCCCTGTAACTATAGGTTCTACAAATACAGAGTTTGGTGGGGATGAATTTCTATGTAGCGTGGTTGCTGCTGTACAACTTGCCATTCTGACCTGTGGTGATACAGCTCTGCTCATCCTCAGTACAGGGAGCAGCAGATCTCTGTACTCCGAATCCCATCAAACAGCCTTACTTGTAATAAGAATTGGCCTGGCTTTCAAAACTCAGTTTATGTACTGAAGACAAGTTGCCAGATGCAGAATTGTGCGCTGGCTGTTCTATAAATGTGTATTAGAACAATCAATTATTTTGTATTGACATTCATTTAAATGTGGTCCTCATGCCAGCCCAGTATATTAGTCACTGTGCTGGCATGGTGCGGTTGAAAAATGCACATAAGCACAATATTAGATTACCATGTGTATTTACTGCCAAGTCAATGTAAGACAAATTGTTTGAGAAGTCATATAAAGCTATTTTACTTCGCAGTGAATACCAAGTTATAAAGGCCACAACTACCTACTCGTTCTTTAGTACTGTTGAAGA
Organism: Pavo muticus; assembly: GCA_016647715.1. Lineage (NCBI taxonomy): Eukaryota > Metazoa > Chordata > Aves > Galliformes > Phasianidae > Pavo > Pavo muticus. Next base: position 1,339,903 of record JACDJE010000062.1, read on the forward strand.
GCAGTAACTGGTTAGTAGTTGTTGTCACAGATAACTTGCTTATTTATTTACTAATCTCTTTAGAAGTTTAGAGTTCCATACTGGAAGTTTCTGTCCCTTCGTTTGCTGTGGCAACACAAAGTTGATTTGAAATTCAGTACAATTGTGGGAATGTAAACCCCCAGTGGAAAAACTAAAGGATTTAATACCTTTGGTATTGGCAATTCAGTTGCAACATGCACTTACGAAGCACAATTAGCAGCCCTAGATGATGATAAACTGTATCAATGGGAAATAGAACTACAGATAGGCAGTTCAGCTCTCAAGTCCATCCGTCTTTGAAGCTGCAGATACTGAATCCTTAAGTGTCCTTCCTGGAAAGCCCTGCAGCTGGTAATGCACAGGGAAAAAGCAGTTTTCCTAAAGCCATTTAAATGGCTTCTAGGTTTCTTTCACAGTGTGCTTCAACTGCAGATTTCATTCAGCCCTTTCACGATGAGCTGGATGCTCAGAGGCTGGAATGTTTAATGGTGAAAGAGCAGAATTATTTTCCATAAGGATGAATGAAGCTACAAAGAAATCGAACGTCACTTATTGGAAATGTTACAGTCTTGCAGAAACATCAACATCCCCAGCAGGAATTGTTCTTGGTGGTACTGAAAGTGCCCTGCAAATCACCTATAGGCCAGGACCTCGCTGTATACCATTATCTAGTACATGCAGGGAGAAGAAACACTTTATCAAGCAGCAACAGAATTCATCTCAGGTCTTACTGCTTGCCCATGTCCCAGTGCTCGCTCAGCCCAGATTCTGGGAATCTGGAAATGGCATAAATGTTGCCAGCAGCAGGATGAAGGCACAAGTCCCTAAATACAATATTTTTTTTGTACTGTGGAACCCAGCATATTTAAGTGATGTATAAACTGACTGCACACTGCAGCAGCAATGTAGCACCTCTGCAAAAGTACTCAGAGATCAATCTAAGGAAGACTTCACCAGACTAGAAAGCACACACACGTAAGCAGGCAATGAGCAGCAATGTGTGGGGGTATCGTAACCAGATGCATGAGGCACTTATCTACCTTCCCGTACAATGATTAAGGCAGAAACATGAATGCTTTCTGACTTTGGAGAGAAGTAGTTTCTATGCTTATTGCTACCTGGCAGATTTTGCACTTTTGCACACCAGGATCCTGCTCTTCTTTTTGTGGTTTTTGCTAGGATTGGGCTCTTTCTTTTACTCAGGACTATTTTTTAAATCTCTATGTTTAGTAGTTGATCATTAAAAGTTCATTTTTATCCTAATAAAGAAGGAAAATATTTCTGTATGGAAGAAATCTACACAGCTGAATTTTATTTTTTCAACTTCCTCGAAGTTCCTTCTGCTTCCCATTGCATTGGCAGCCAAGCACACATTGCCTAAGGTGCTGTCTCTAGTACTCAGCATATATCAAAACAGAGAAACAATAAAGCAAGCTTTTAACTCTGGCATCCAGAGAAACGGACAAGGAGCAGCACAGTGAAAAACATTATCTGTTCACCATCTCCATAAGGGCACACCTTTCCAAGGATGAAAAATGTCCTCCATTGTGGAGATGAGTTCTATTTACTCTTTCCCCCATTGTGCACTCAGCCTTAAACGTTCTGCTATCAGTTTGTTCTTTTAATTTAAAGCATATGCATAAGTAAAGAAGGCTCCTCCCTCCAGGTTCATTAAAGTCCCAGGGTATTTGGCAGGCCCTGAAGCAAGGATTAAATGACAAATACGCTTTTGTATCTGAGTTCTCTTGATTCACAAATAAATCAAGCTGAACTGGCCTCCAAAATTTACCTCTCCCTCCTCAAGTCAAAGCTGAGCTCTTAACAGTAGTGAGAAAGTTAAAGAGTCTTATTTTAGTGCTGATGGTAACTCCAGGTTACCGAGGCTGCCTTCAGATCATCCTTTTCTTTACATAAACACTGTACTAGTTACCACTGCTTGATAATTAGAGGGACAGAAGGAAGTTAAAAAGAACTGCCAATACACTTGTAGTATTTGGCTTCTTTTTAGAGTGCAGCACCTTCCTATTGCTTACTGTTATTAAACTTGATTGCTCACTTGTTTAAAACTAATAATACTCCTTAATGCTTAAGAGGTTCATTTCACAGAACTGCAGGTGTTGGAAGGAACCTCAAGAGATCATCAAGTCCAGCACTCCTGCTAAAGTAGGTTCCCTACAATAGGTCGCACAGGTAGATGTCCAGATGGGTCTTCAATATCTCTATAGAAGGAGACTCCACAACCTCTCTGGGGAACCTGCTCCAGTGCTCCTTTCTATAAAGAAGTTTTTCCACATGTTTTTATGGAATTTCCTATGTTCAAGTTTTAGGCTGTTGCTCCTCGTCCTATCACTACACACCCCTGAGAAGAGCCTGGCCTCAGCCATTTGCCTCCCATCTTCATTTAGATATTTATAAACATTACTCAGCTCCCTCCTCAGTCTTCCTTTCCCCAGGCTGAACAGACCCAGGTTACTCAGCCTTTCCTCATACGGGAGATGCTCCAGGCCCTTTATAATCTGTTGTCCTCCGCTGCACTCCTTCTTGGAGATCCCTGTCTTTTTTGAAATGGGGAACTCAGAACTGGACACTGTATTCTAAATGCATCTTTGCCAGAGCAGAGTAGAGTGGTAGAATCACCTCCCTCGACCTGCTGGCCACATTCTTTTTAACACAGCCCAGGATACCACTGCCCTTCTTGGACACAAGGGCACACTGCTGGCTCATGGCCAATCTGCTGTCCACCGGGACACCCAGGTCCTTCTCCGCAGAGCTCAAATAATCAGCGTTTGTAGCTAACACATACAATCTTCAGCTATATATATATATGTAGTTCCTCAAAACACATTCAAGGACTCCTCAGTTTCTCATCCTCTCAGCTGATAAAGCTCTGGTCTACACATCTTGTAAGAGTTCTGCTTAAATCACTCAAAGCAGACTATGTACAAAAACAACAACAAAAAGCCACTATCATCCACCCACATGCTTTGCTCACCCCTCTGCAGTTAAATCCACGCCACAGGTCTCGCTTTTCACACAGGTGCACAAAGATCCATGCCAGTATAATTGAGAAATGCAGGATAAAGTGTTAAATCATGTGGATGCTAGGGAAGAGCAAGATCTCCTGGTTTGTCCAGTGCAACATGCAATGGGGGTGCACAGGTAACTATCAACATTTATACTCTGATTTCCTTCACAAACTTGCAGGTCAGCATGTTCCAAGAGCTTACTGCTCCCAAAATATTATGAAACAAAACTGATTCATCCACCCTCAGGCACTCCCTTGACAGAATGGGAATAATTCAAGGACTTTAAAAGCATGCATTTAGTCACTCCTCTAGGACCTGGCCTGAACCCATCATCAGACATTTCTGAGTCATTTCATCACCAGTTTGATTCAAAACAGGACTGATACTGCCAACAGTTTTAGTCTTTCCATTCCCAGGCTGTCTTTTTGTAATTGTTAATATTCAAGAGGTGCACTGCCAGATATGCATTTGATTTAGATTTGACATAATCAACACAAGTGTGACAGTAACTAGCTAAAGCACTGTTCAAAGTATATGCTAAGCTTAAACTAACTGAAAGATAGAATTCACAGAATCACAGAATCACTAAGGTTGGAAAGGACCTATAAGATCATCTAGTCCAACCATCCACCTATCACCAATGGTTCTCGCTAAACCATGTCCCTCATCACAACATCCAAACGTTCCTTGAACACCTCCAGGGTCGGTGACTCCACCACCTCCCTGGGCAGCCCATTCCAGTGCCTGACCACTCTTTCAGAGAAGTAGTATTTCCTAATATCCAGCCTGAATCTTCCCTGGCACAGCTTGAAACCATTCCCTCTAGTCCTATCACCAGTTACACGAGAGAAGAGGCCGACCCCCAGCTCACTACAACCTCCCTTCAGGTAGTTATAGAGAGCAATAAGGTCTCCCCTGAGCCTCCTCTTCTCCAGACTGAACAATCCCAGCTCCCTCAGCCGCTCCTCATAAGGCCTGTGCTCCAGACCCCTCACCAGCTTTGTTGCCCTTCTTTGAACACGTTCCAGGGCCTCAATGTCTTTCTTGCAGTGAGGGGCCCAGAACTGGACACAGTACTCAAGGTGCGGCCTCACCAGAGCTGAGTACAGGGGGACAATTACTTCCCTGCTCCTGCTGGTCACACTACTTCTGATACAAGCCAGGATGCCATTGGCCTTCTTGGCCACCCAGGCACACTGCTGGCTCATGTTCAGCCGAGCGTCAACCAACACCCCCAGGTCCATTTCCTCTACACAGTCTTCTAGCCACTCCGCCCCAAGCCTGTAGCGTTGCTTGGGGTTGCTGTGGCCAAAGTGTAGGACCCGACATTTGGTCTTATTAAACCTCATCCCATTGGCTTCAGCCCAGCTATCCAGCCTGTCCAGATCCCTCTGTAGGGCCTCGCTACCCCCAGGCAGATCGACACTTCCAGCCAACTTGGTGTCATCTGCAAACTTACTGAGGGTGCACTCAATGCCCTCATCCAGGTCATCAATAAAGATATTGAAGAGGACAGGCCCCAGCACCGACCCCTGGGGAACACCACTCGTGACCGGTCGCCAGCTGGATTTAGCTCCATTGACCACCACTCTCTGGGCCCGGCCCTCCAGCCAGTTCCTTACCCAGCCAAGAGTGTACCTGTCCAAGCCACGGACTGCCAGCTTCTGCAGGAGAATAGTGTGGGAGACAGTGTCAAAGGCTTTGCTGAAGTCTAGGTAGACTACATCAACAGCCTTTCCCTCATCCACCAGGCGGGTCACTAGATCATAGAAGGAGATCAGGTTGGTCAAGCAGGACCTGCCCTTCGTGAACCCATGCTGGCTAGGCCTGATCCCCCGGTTGTCCCGCACTTGCCGCGTGATCTCCCTCAAGACAATCTGTTCCATAACCTTCCCTGGCACCGAGGTCAGGCTAACAGGCCTGTAGTTCCCCGGGTCCTCCTTACAGCCCTTCTTGTAGATGGGAGTCACATTGGCAAGCCTCCAGTCTTCCGGTACTTCACCAGTCAACAAGGAGCGCTGATAGATGATGGAAAGCGGCTCGGCTATCACCTCCGCCAGTTCCCTCAGCACTCTCGGGTGAATCTCATCCGGCCCCATGGACTTGTGACAGTCCAGTTGGAGTAGCAGGTCTCTGACTGTTTCCTCCTGAATCGTGGGTGGTTTAGTCTGCTCCCCAGCCGAGACTACCAGGTCAAAAAGTGGAGTACCCTGAGGATAACTGGTCTGACCTTTAAAGACAGACGTAAAGAAGGCATTCAGGACCTCTGCCTTTTCCTTATCCCCAGTAGTCATATTCCCAGCCTCATCCAGTAAAGAATGGAGATTCTCCTTAGTCCTCCTCTTACTGTTGATATATTTGTAAAAGGGTTTCTTGTTTCTTTTTATCCCAGCGGCCAGGTTGAGTTCGAGCTGGGCTTTCGCCTTTCTGATTTTCTCCCTGCACATCTTAACAACTTCTCTGTACTCTTTCTGAGTTGCCCGTCCCTTCTTCCACAGGATGTAGATTCTCTTTTTCTCCCGGAGCCTCAAGAATAGTTCCCTATTCATCCACGCCGGTCTCCTTCCCCGCCGGCTCATTTTGCAGCTCAGGGGGACAGCCTGCTCCTGCGCCTGTAAGACTACCTTCTTGAAGAGCAACCAGTTGTCTTGGACCCCTTTACCCTCTAAGACTGAATCCCAGGGGACTCCCCCTACTAGTCTTCTAAACAATTCAAAGTCCGCCCTCCGGAAGTCCAAGGTAGCAGTTTTGCTGTTCTTCCTCCTGGCTCCACCAAGAATCGAGAACTCTACCATCTCATGGTCACTCTGTCCAAGACAGCCCCCGACCTCCACATCTTCCACCAGACCTTCTCTGTTTGTGAACAGCAGGTCTAGCGGGGCAGCTCCTCTCGTAGGCTCTCTCACCAGCTGCATCAGAAAGTTATCCTCCATACACTCCAGAAACCTCCTAGACTGCTTCTTCTGCGCTGCGTTGTATTCCCAGCATATGTCAGGGAAGTTGAAGTCCCCCATGAGGACAAGGGCCGGCGATCTCGCAGCTTCTGCCAGCTGCTCATAGAACACCTCATCTGTCTCTTCATCCTGGTTCGGCGGTCTATAGCAGACGCCCACCAATATGTCTGCCTTGTCAGCCCTTCCCCTGATCTTTACCCATAGGGATTCAACCTTATCATCCCCAGCCACAAGCTCAGTAGCATCAAAGCACTCTCTAACATACAGAGCCACACCGCCACCCCTTCTTCCTTGCCTATCCTTCCTGAAGAGCTTGTAGCCATCCATTGCAGCACTCCAGTCATGGGAGCAGTCCCACCATGTTTCCGTAATGGCGACTAGGTCATAGCTTGCCTGCCGCACCATGGCTTCCAACTCTTCTTGTTTGTTGCCCATGCTGCGTGCATTGGTGTAGATGCACTTCAGCCGAGCCCCTCGCCTCATCCCTAATCCCATTGCCGCTCCCCCAGGCTCATCTCTAGCAGGCCTGGTTTTATCCCCTACCCCCTTCATATCTAGTTTAAAGCCCTCTCTACAAGTCCTGCCAGCTCCTGGGCAAGGATCCGTTTCCCCCTTCGAGACAGGTGAGACCCATCGGCAGACCCCAGGCCAGGTGCCGAGTAGACCGCCCCATGATCAAAGAACCCAAAATTCTTGCTTTTGCACCAGCCTTTCAGCCACGTGTTTATAAGGTGTGTTCTTCTGGTCGTCTCAGCATCCTTCCCTGCCACTGTAGGAATACAGGCAAATACTACCTGTACGCCTGCTCCTTCAACTAACCTCCCCAGTCTCCTAAAGTCATTTTTCATAGTCCTCAGGCTTCCGTCAGTGACCTCATCACTGCCAGCCTGAACTATCAATAAGGGATAATAATCAGAGGAGCGGATCAAACTAGGAAGTTTCCTAGAAATATCCCTGACCCGGGCCCCAGGGAGGCAGCACACCTCCCTACGGGTGGGGGCAGGCCGACATATTGGGCCTTCAGTTCCTCGTAGAAGGGAGTCTCCTATGACTATCACCCTCCTTTCTTTACTGGAGGAGGCAGTCTTTAAGCGTGGAGCTGGATGCCTCTCCTTGGGAACGCTTGGAGGTAGTTCTCCCACCTCATCCTCAGTCACCGCACCCTCCAGTTTCAGGGCTTCAAACCTATTACATAGAGGCAGCTGGGGAACCGAGGTAGGTCGGGATGGGGGTTGCCCGCATCGCCGAGCTGGGACCTGCTGCCATTCCTCCTCCGCCCTCAAGCTAGCTCTCTCAGTTTGACTGCGGCAAGGGAGAGGGTCCACTACAGTTTGGGGGGTGCAATCTCTGTGTCCTTCTCTCAGAGAGTCACACCACCAGTCAATTTCCCGCTCACACTCTCTGATGGTTCTTAATCTCTCTACCTCCTCCCTAAGCTCCACCACCAGGCTGAGCAGCTCGTCCACCTGCTCGCACCTCGCACAAGTGGCATCCTTCCCATTCTCCCCTGGCAGCAGCAGGCTCAGGCACTCCCTACAGCCAGAGACCTGAACCGCTACGTTTCTTGGCAGGCCCTCTGTCTGGGTCGCCACAGTCCTCCTGGGGCAAGCCCGCCGCCTGGTAGAGACCATGTTTGAACCTGCGGTCTCGAGGTCTGTCAGTAGGAGAGCTGATCTCCTGAACAAAGACAAGGACAAAGCACTGACGTGTCCAGCCACAAGACACACCTCCCACACCTGCTACTGCGGTAATGTATGAGCAGTGTGGGCTGTGTTCACACTCTGACCTCCCTCCCCGGTGTCAGAGGAGGGTAACACCCCGTTCTCACCTGGTGTGATATGTGTGATATGTGGGCTGAAGCTAGCTTCTGCCCTCCCAAGAGCTGCTTTTAGTTTCCCAAGCAACAGTCAAGGTCAGGCGCAAGAGATAAGAGCCAGCTCCGCCCCTGCTGCCTCAGCAGCCCGCCCACAAGCTGCCAGCCCCCCGCGCCGGCACAGTGCTTTTGCTGCCTTCAAAACAGCCCTAAAAAGAGCTTTTTCGTCGGCTTTTTCGCTTTAGATCCCTTACCCAGCGCAGTCTTACCTGCTCTGAAGCTGGTCTCCTCAGTTCACAATAAATAAGGAATGTGGAGAATCAATAGTGCATCTGATCAAATGTAGTAACATCAAATTAACCTTTTACCATTTTTTAGAGCAGTAAGTTTATCAGAGGTCAGCAACAGGTGTTTTTTACAGAATTCTGGAAGATTTAGCTCAGATTCAACATGATCCCAATTTTACTCAGCATAGTAATCTCATCAAGGGCCTTTTCCCCCCATCTCAATCCTTAACACTGATAAGGAAATAAAGAGCAGACAGAAGAGCAAAAATAGTATCTTACTAACTCTTATTCCAAGTATAATGCCTTGATACAAGAAAAGCACTCTTTCAGAAGGTTCTGAATAGAAGGAAAACATATCCATACATCTTAAGATTTTAATCTGCGTTGCCAGGAAAACAAGACTTCTTGAATCTTGTTATCATAGAAACATTAAAATTGGAAAAGAGCACTAAGATCACAAAGTCCAACCCCAACTCATCCACACCGTGCCCACCTAACCATGTACCTTGGTGTCACATTCACCCTTTCCTTGAACACCTCCAGGGACAGTGACTTCACCACTTCCCTGGGCAGCCTGTGCCATTGCCTCACCACTCTGAGAAGAAATTCTTCCTAATATTCAACCTGAATCTCCCCGGCTCAACTTGAGGCCACCACCTCTCATCCTATTGCTGTTACAAGGTAAAAGAGGTCGACCCCCACCTCACCACAACCTCCTTTCAGGCAGTTGTAAGGAGCAACATCTCCCCTGAGCCTCCTCTTCTCCAGACTGAACAATCTCAGTTCCCTCAGCTGCCTCTCAGAGGACTTGTGCTCCAAACCCTTCACAGATTTGCTGCCCTTCATTATGCCTTAGAAAACCCCCAGTCAGCTTTTCACAAGTTTAATATCTGAAATACCACACAGACTCTCAGATTATCTTCCTTGATGTGTAAGGAGATGCGTGCCTGCAAGGTTGTGGCTATAATAAGTTGTGGTAAAGAGTAATCTCAGAATCTTCCCTTTTAAGGAAGTAGTGACTTTCTCAGGATATTTTCTGATAACAAGAACCCCTGTGACAGACATTAAGCACTACATACCAAGGGAGTAGCAGTAAGTGCCAAAAAAGGTTCATTTACAATATAAATTGCTTATTTGTAAGCAAACAAGGCAAATTCACAGTTTAAGCAACTGCTTTGGAATACAAACTAAAGCAAACTCATAAAGTTGTCGGCACCCTGTAAAATAGAGCTCTGTAATGCTATTGAGCTGTTGGTATAAACCATGTAGGAACTTCAGCCCTGGAATCCATTACATATGCATATGAGTATCCCCCTTAAGGTAAAACAGGAATTTAATGGCAAAGGTGAGTAGACAGCTGTATATTTTTGGAGAAAAAAACACTGAAGGTCAAAATGAAACACAACTGGAGTGAAAGCGGAAAGAAAACAAGGAGATCACAGTAGCAGAAAACAATAGGTCAGAAGACAGCCTTAGAACATAAGGAACACAATATCTGAATGCAAATGAACTCATGGTTTATGAACTCCAAATTACATATTGAAGAATGAGTTTGCAGTGATTTCAGTCTCTAAAAGACTGTAATTCTTCACCTGCTGGAAGGATACACCTTGGATAGCAAGGTTGGTAAAAGATTGTGCAAAGAATTTGAAACAAAACAGTTTGTATTATAATCTGCCTTCTTAGTTCTGGCAGAGAAATAAGGATGCTCATCGGCTTTGCATTGTCGTAGTCATGATGATATTCATTTACCTAAAGGGAAGAAGGGAAAAGACAAATCCAAGGTAGACATTCCCATAGCAACTGCTGACTCCTTACTCAGGTCTGACATTTAGCGCTTGTGAAGGGTTATGTTCCTTCCAAAACATTAGTGGCATCTAAAGACAGAATCCTTTCTTCTAGGATACCAAGATATTTCTGATCTACCACGGTGAGGGGCAAGCTTAAGCACAAGACTTGAAGACTGTAAATTATTTCTGCAAGCAGTGAACATCAGACTGGGCATGCGTTTTCCATATTGTGCTTGTAGTAGCAGAAACACCTCCACATGGTTTTCTACACCACTTTGTAAAAAGTGCTTCAGTTTGAAGACAAATTTTATTTGGTCCGTTCATATTGCCAGGATGCCCAGGAGAAGAGTGCCATACAACATGCAACAACTTAAACTTGGACTCGGAACAAGGCTCTGGGGATATGTGTGCTCAAGGGCAGTGTTAAGGAAAATTCTGAGCTGTGCAGTAGTCACCATCAAAATTAGACTCACAAAAGGGGAACTTCAGCTTTTCTACCCATGGAATTAGTAACATACAACCAAAGACTGACTTGGAGCATTAAATCTTGCCTCCTAACATTCAGTACGAGCAACATCACTTAACTCCTTTCCAAAACTGTTCTACTTTCATATCAGATCTGTATCAGGCTCTGGCAGATCCTGCTTCCACTTCTTTCTAAATAGATTCAGAATGGCCCTGAGACCCTAGATTCCTTCCTAAGAAGAAGTGCAAAGCCTAGCTTTGAAGCTAGACCTCAGAAAATGCCAGTATACTGAAACTCCACACAGCTGTAACAGAACACTGTCAGTACATCACCTTTTACAAAACCACTTTATTTAAACTGGTCGTAAGACTCCTAATTCACGCTGCTGAAATTAACAGAAATGGTAAAGAAGCTACTCAGGACAGAACTGAAGACAACATAGGAAAAGTTTGAAACAATCTTTTCTTCAAGGCAAGCCACTGGATCTTCAGTTCAGTGGGTGCTGAAAACAACCACTAATCCCCTTCTGCACCTGCCCATCCAACTCTCTCTCAATAACGTAAAAATCTCCTGAATGTGATGTTCTTGTTCCTAATGCATTTAAGAAAGTTTAATATAATTTGGTGTCTTGTTCCTCATATTTCTCTTTGCCCTTTCTGCTTCCATTCTGAAGTATTATTGCATTAGAAAAAACTGCGAGATCTTCAGCACAGGATGAAATAAGACCAGGAAGATAAAATATTGCTCATTAAAGAAAATATCAGATGTTTCTGCAGAGAACCTAGCTGATGTATTTTGTCCTTCTCACATATTTTTTCCCTTTTCTTTTTTTCCTTTTTAAAGCTTCACTACTCATGCCATAGGTTTTTTCCTTCTCCTAAGATCACCTTTTTCACATTTCTGCTTCCTACTCCAAACACAACTAAAGCAGTCTGAACACTAACCTAACTGCTGAGGAGCAAGGGGATCAGCAAGGTGAGATTTATCTTGCCTTCTTCAAAGATTTTCTCTTCCGAATGTTGCAGCCCAGGGGCACAGCGTGTTTCACAGCCACCCTGTGGACTGTGGTGCCCTCAAAGTAACAATCCTCTGCATGGTACTTCGAGAAGCTCACCTTTTCAGATACAAGTAATTCTTACTTCAGGTCTTGCTGTTGTCTCAACTAAGGCATTTCCTAACAAAATCTTAATTCTATTGCCTGAAAAATATCTTCAACCAATTCAACCAAATGGGAATTCTCACGATGCCTTTGAGAACACTGAAGATGCTCTAATTACAATGTAATTTCCTTCTTCCATTACTACAGAGATTTTTAATACAGAAAACTATTCCCATCTCTGACTGGCGTTTAAAATCTTACCCAGGAAGGTACAGTTAGAAGGCTGTCATATGGTCTACATTCCCATGACTGCATAGAAACCCTTCAACACTGATGTCCACAAATAGCAGAGAATCAGCCACGCAACATCCCATCAACATCCAGTAAGTGCTGCCATATTTGTTGGGGATAGCTGCAAGTTTTCTACTAAAATTAGTTCTCCAGTAGTCCCACAAGATATTAGTATCTAATTTCAAGAGCAAATTCTACACATCTGACATTTTGTTCCAAGACTGCAATTTTTTAAGCTTTTTTTTCCCCCTTTTTATAATTCTCAAGGGGGGATGATATTCATTTAATTTAATCAGTTATTCTGCTAGTTCTTAATTGCATACAGCTTCAGTAGTTTTTCCAAGACCACATTCTCCATGAGGCTTGTGATGGTCTTGTAGAACAGACATGACAACACTAAAAGCAAAGCAACAGCCATACATGAACCAAAACCTCTTACTAATGTTAACTGGGCCTGAATAATGCACCAGAAGGTGGTAAATGCACAGAGGTCACCAGTGACTGAATGGCATTTCTTGGTATTTGATTAGTTTCACTTTCTTGCATAGGACTGTGGGGTGCATTTCACTCCTCAGGCCCATTGGGAAAGCAGAGATCAAGTAAAGTGAGCAAAGTGGAGTGAGGAATGCTTTATATTTTGTGTAATAAAAATGTGGAGAATCCATGCAGGATGCTAGCCTCACTATTTCTACTGCAATTTCAGATTCCAGAGAAGTTCTCATCTTCATAAATATTTATTTTAGATTGTACAAGATTCACTTTGGTACAGAAGACAATCACTGTGTGTGTGATTTATAAATCCCATGCATCCAACCCTTGAAACACCTATCCTGCAGGGTATACAAGAACAAACTCCCTGCACAGGAAGAAGCTGCACAGACCGCTGCTAAGTGAAAGGATGGCATAAGCTATTCATTCTCTTCAATCTCCTCTTCAGTAGATCAGGCAAACAAACAAAAAGTAAATGTTTCAGAGAACTTTTTAATTATTCAGACTGTTCAGATCTCCTTGGGTGATGATAAAGACAACATAAGAAGAATATTCATGCTCTTAGTAATTTTTTTAGAGTCTCATCCTGCTGAGGATCTTGCAGCAAATACGGTCCCCCAGCAGAGGCAGTAAGTGATTGGAAACCCCTTCTGTGACTTTGCACCAAGTATCCTCAGCAGTGTTTTTACATGTGCAGCTCAGCAGGTCTCTTTACAACCAGGCGTGCATAGCCTCTCAATTAGTGTCATGTAAAAATGCCCTCGGTATACATCTGTACTCCGAAGAGGAAGGAAATCACAGTCTACATCAGTCTACATTTGTCTCAAAAAGCAGTGATGTCGCTAACAATTTTTTACTTTACAATTATGGCAAAGACAGAATAATCACACAGTTGGTTACCAAGGCTCAGCCAGCAAGCAGACACTTTCTAAGTGACCATAACTGTATTATGTTCCATTGAGAAGTCATACCCATATTTTCAGGAAAGTAGTTGTAAAGGAGATGAAAAAGAATATTTGTAACGAACAAGCCAGCCTTTCCAGCTAGAGATCAAAGCTAACAGTGAATCAGCATTCATTTCATCAGGTCCCTGGAGCAGATTTCCCCCCACTCTGCTCACAGCATACCAAAACTTTCTATATGAGCTGGAGCCATTTCGCCTTTCACCAACATGATTAGCAATCCAGGGTAGAAGCAAAATGAGCTGGATTTTACTTAATGGAGAGGAAATCTCTAAGATTGTCAGAATACAGGAAATACCTATTTCAACCTCCTAGCATCAACGGTTACCCTGAGATATCTGAAAACCTTTCCATTAGGGGAGTCTCATTAGCATGACAACTTAATTCAGCTTCAGGTAGAAGCTTTCTCAGCTGAATTAGAAAACCTACAACACTCTTACCTCAACACTACATCTGAGGGCACTCTCTCTTTCAATGATGGGAGTAACAATCCCACCCACTAAAAAAGAAACAGCTACTTAGTCATACCTGAACCTTTCACTAACGTAAGTAACTTGTAGACATATACCTACTAATCCACACATATGCACACAGACCTCTTAGCTTTAATTGTTGTTCAAACTACATATTACAAGTGTGCACTAGTTTGACCGTGAGATGGTCAAACCTGTAATTGGCAGCCACTTGGGAAATGTGGAAATACATTCCTTTGCCATCTCCAAATGGGATTACAAGCTCCCATTTTCTTTAAATAATTAAGACTGGATAGCCAGGTAATAAAATGAGAAGGCAGTCAATGAGAGTTTTCCAGCAAAGTGCAAGTCTTACAATATTGAACTCTGTTGTGCTCATTTCTATGGAAAAAAGGCACTATCAAGTAGACAGCATAGCACAATATGCAGAGAAGTTTAAACAAATGTGCTTCCTAGCCACACAAAAATAAAGATGGGAAGGGAAGGAACAAGAGGAAAAACGATAAGAAAGTTTACAGGAGACCTGAAACGTTAAGATACCAATATTTTGTTTATGCTACGGTTGTAGACACTAGTTTATCCTTTGCTTATGGACACTGCAGCTTTAGAGGCTATATATCTCCAGCCTTCTTACACTTTGCAGATGCTTCTAAAAAGACCGTATTCAGAGATGTAGGATGACCTCATAGCTGAGAGCACTCAGGAGAAATGGCACAAAGCACCTAAACCAAGAACATTCCCAGAAGTCTCCACAGCAAAGCTTCCAGAATTCAGATGTTCTCTAAGAAATTAATGAAAACAGAACCTCTGTCCCAACCAGGGCAGAGGAAAGGGAACAAAAGGTCCTCTTAAACTTTATTTTGTGGTATAGGCACATAAGCAAGCAGAAGGAAGGGTAAGGCTGGCGCAAATCTGTCATTCTGCCTCCGGCAGAGGCACAAGAGGTATCAAACAGTGGCATGAATACTGATCACCTAAACTGAAGTAAAAGGGAGGACAAGGGAGTGAACAACTTGGAGTAAAAACAGGGATGACAAACTGTGAGGCAGATGGGCATATAGCACTCTGTGAAGAAGCAGAGCAGGACTCACTCACTCACTGAGCTCAATTCTTCCTGCATTTTTTTCCTGAACCCCAATGCAGCAGCACAGACTCATGCCAAGAGCATCCCTCACTTGAAGCGCTTAACAACAAATCAAATAAAAACTATCAGATATCAGAGACTTGTAACCCTGTTGGCTGATGCTTCGCTGTTGTTTTCTTTTCCTCAAGACTTTAATTATTTGCTAATTCCTCCCGGGAAATCTGTGTCCTAGTTTTCTAAGGAAACATAGGACTTCGTAATTACATAAAACTGACTACTTCACAGTTAAAGAAACAAATCTTGCAAAAAAAAAGTCTGTGAGCTGTAAATGGTAAACAAGTAGGAGCTAACGGCATAAAGATTAAAAAGATTTATTATTCAGAGCATTAATAAAAATGAATGCAAAATAAAATGTAAAATGCATTTACATCATGTTAGGTTCACTACAATTTTACTTTGATTTTGAAATGTGCTGTAGTCCTTGGATCAGGAGACAGCATATTCCTCCATGATGCGGGTTTTCATTTCAGTTGGTCTGCCTTCATACACCCTTCTCTACAGACTTAAAAAAAAAAAAAATCAAACTGATGAAAAGTTTGTGAACTACAATGTTTGCAAACTGCTTTAAAATGCAAGCATCTGCCATCTGTTACACAAAGGTCCCTTCCCATTGCCCACTCTATGGATGAAGTAACAGAGGGACATACTGCAAGCTCAAGAACTCAGCGCCCTCATTCATTTTCTGACCAAGCGCCCTAATGAACAGCAAAGCACTGGTTAAACTGATATGCCGAGCAAAGTCCCCAGTATTTTATCTTGGCCTTTAGTACCACTTTGTAACTTCACCAAGAGCATGCAGAGGGAGAAGTCTGTTCCTGACTGTTTTACTCCTGCATTTATTTGGAGGGCATTCTTCAGCCAACATTTGCTTCAGGTTTACTCCAGATTCCCTATTATTGCCTAATACCTGTAGTTTTAGTAAGGGAAAGATGACTTGGAATATCACTCATCTTTAACATATTTCCTTGTCATCTCACATTACTCAAAGGCAGGCTATAAAGAGGTATGCAATTCCAAAATGCAAATCTACTTCTGTCTTAAATCAGGAAGAGACAAAACACGGGGCTAAAGTGGCTGATACTCAATGGTCAGCTGCAGTGTAGAATCACCTTGTGATACACCTTGGCAGACTCCTTGTAGAACCACTAATAGTGATAGGACTCTGCCCAATGTATTATTCATTAAATGTCTTTGTTTTTAAGAACAAGCAAATGCTTAATTTACCTGAGGCTATGCAATAAGAACTCCCCAACATCATATTTTGTGCTCAGAGCAACTGCATGATGTCTTCAGCAAGATCATTTCAAAATGCCTCCCCAGCAGCTAGACAGGCGCATATGAAGCCAACTTTATTCACACAAGATAAATTACTTCTACAGTGTTACCATAAAAGGGACTGAAAGTAGAAAGAAGCTTTAAGGAAATTCAGTCTTGATAGTGCTCTCTTACTGGCAAAGTGATGGGACAGCTTTAAAAAAATCAAAAACACCACAAACAATTAAGAAATAACTATTCACAAAGTTGGCTTAAAGAAACAAATTCAAAAACTATCATAAAAGTTCTTGCTGAGCAAGACAGAACTACTTACTATAAGGAGAGTTTCATGAAGCACCATTCACTTTTCAAGCAAGAAGTACCGATCACTCTAAATTTAAAGAAGCCTGGCAACATACAAATTTACTTTCTGACACTGTAAAGTTAACAGCTCAGGAGAGAGAGGACAGGCTACAGATTGGGTCACAGCTGTACTTTCAAGCAGAAAACCAGAGGAAGCCCTGTTAGATATCGATACAAATTAGTTAAATTAAACCATAAAACAAAACCATTACCTAATAAAAGTCTTTCAGACATGCTGCAGCTGAGCTTTCAGAAATGTAACTATTCTCAGCATTAGATAAAAGGCACCAAAATTACTCTTCCTGCTCTTGGATAAGAACTACTTCGTCAAGGTAGGAGAAGACATACGGAGGTGGACAGGACTGAAGACAAGTGTCATTAAGAGTGCTATGATTGTAATTTAAAGAAAACCACCCCACAGCCCCCAGATGCACATGCACAACCCTGGGAGTCACCCGGATCGTGCTCCAGGTAGCTCCAGTTGTATGTTTTAAAATGGACAGCATGGGTAAGAGACATGTTTGGCCTTATGATTTCTCAGATACAGCAGAATAAGAAGCAGGAAGATTATGCATGTGTTAGGATGTATATTTCCCTTCATTTTGGCATAGTCAGATTTAAGCCAGCCCAAGCACAAGATGACTACAGATTAATAGAAAATTAAAGTCACAGGCCATAGAATATACAAAAGCAGTCCACATCAACACTGTAGTCAGATTTGTCTCAGGTGTTTAGCATCCTACATGCGAGTAGCATTATAGCAAAACTACCAGAACAACAAGAAAATACTATTACTTTGAAGAAAAAAGGTGCAATTTTCTGCTCAGTTTACATGGAAAGAGCTAAGACATCAGGGATGCCTTAGCCCATTTCTTTTTGCCTAACCAATCCCATGGGCAGGATAGCATCAGTAACTGTGGTAGATGTGAGCAAAGTACAAAAAAAAAAAAAAAAAGCCCCACATCTTTGCTGATTCATAATAGCAAAACCTGTCTTAGCTCTGCATTAATGGATAAAAGCCTCTCCCCTATTTACTTTTGACCTTCAGATTTCCATTACAGAATGACACTTAACAGACACAAATTCTGCCTAGGAGTAGTAAAAGGTGGAGGAAGAGAAGAGAACGCAGTCCAATACTTCAAAAAGAAAAAGACAAAAAACACAAACCATGACATTTACAATTCAATGTGTTGGTAACATTCATTTTTGTGAGAAATGACAATATTCCATTCTATGTTCCTCTGTTCTTGAGCCAGGAGAGTGCACAAGAGACCAAAGACAATAAACACCAGAAATTTTGACTTCTGAATGTTTTCAGTCTTCTAAGAAGAAACACTACATTTCAAGGTTCAGAGTAAGCATTCTCCACACTCACAAAGTTGCTAAAAAAATCTCATGACTTTTAGAGCACAGGATACCCACTTTGATTGTTCTGTTTCTCCCTTTATGCTCTGGTATAGTCATGGTCTACAGACGATGCAGGGTGTCTGGATTTTCAGTCATAGGGGATAGGAACACAAAATTCAAAGTATATTACTGACCATTCACCTAAAGGCTAGGCCTACCCAGTCTATGTTAACAAAATAGCTTTCCTCTTGTCCCCCAGACCCTCGATTCCTCACCCCTCCTCTGGAGCTGGTCGTGGCATCTCTGCAGAGCAGACAGCTTGTGAGCCCGCATGTACACAACAACCTCTAGTGATCAAACAGGTAACTACAGATTATACAGGCAACAGTGACTTAGTAGCCAGACTGTGGGATCTCTTTCTCAATATGAAAAAACACTGGGACAGCATCTGCGAGAAAATCCAAAGCATTTGTAACATCTAGGATGGGTAACAAGTACTGACAACACTCACAGTAAAACTCTTGTAAACTGAGCACTTAAAAACCAGTTATTGATTGAATAAGAGAACCAAAAGCAGATGTATTCTATGTATAGGTAGACAATTAAATCCAGGACATCCTGTTTCTCGTGAAGGAACTAGAGCCTGAAAATTCACAGTCCCCACCTAAAGAGATTTTGCATTCCCCCAGCAGGCCAATAGCAGAAGAGTTGAAAAGCAGTAAGTTCAGGAAGCACTTTATTACTTCTTAGGAGACAGAATAACATGAGCAGATTCCTAAATAAATCCTTACTGGATGCAGGGAACAAACAGGAACTCCAGCTCACTTCATTTAAGTGCCTAGTGAGAAAGTACACTTCCCGGGGAGCGTGGCTCCAAACATTCTAACAAAG
Organism: Pavo muticus; assembly: GCA_016647715.1. Taxonomy (NCBI): domain Eukaryota; kingdom Metazoa; phylum Chordata; class Aves; order Galliformes; family Phasianidae; genus Pavo; species Pavo muticus. The sequence goes on from JACDJE010000062.1 coordinate 1,358,573, forward strand.
GTGATGTCAAGAACTTGTGACAGAACTGTTTATTAACTGTTCGTTAAGAGCTTGATCTCCAAATGAATAGACAAATCTTATTGTCTGTAACTCAGCTTTTGCATCCTCTCTCTGTTTACACACAGACTGTAAGAAAAGCAGCAAATAACATTCATACATTTTCATAAAGTGTTTTTAGCTTTATGGATGAGAAAGGACTTTTTATTTCAAAAGCATTGCTTCTGAACATATTTTTCAAACAGAGTCTCCCACTTCACAAGAACAATTTCCAATTAGTGGCACAAGGCTCCCGTCACTGAACGTTCCTGCGCTCCCTAGAAAAGCACGCTTCTTGACACACAGGAGGAATTGCACTCTGGAAGAAACTTCTACTAATTCATCAGCTACAGAGGGAGCCTAAGATGCATAGCATTTCAGCCAGCAAAGTTTTGGGCATGTGTCGATGGTTTATGGCCTTGTTCGGCCCGGTTCCGTGACTAGCGGGGCAGAGGGATTTCACAAAATCCACGCCTCCAGAAAAGGGAAACAGGGGACCCCAAAATAATTAAAAACAGTGGAAACGATCTGAGGAGAAACAAACTAATTTACTAAATATGGTATCGGAATCCAAGACAACATGCTATAATACAATATAATTAGCATTGAAGCTAATAAATCAAATATAATGAGAGAGAGATTGTCCAAAAGCTGGATAGGCCTCACCATAACGCTGAGGTGAGATGCGCAGTCCGGTCAAGCAGCAGGGAGAGAGACGAAGAAGAGCCTGTCAGATGACCTACCAAGGCCTTATATCTGTTCCCCCTGAGCAGAATGATTACAGCACAGCGAACAGGCTTCTGGGGAACGTAGTTCTTCTTTTCTTTGGGGATAAGTACCCAGAACACTTTAACTCCCAGTGCACTACATGATGTTATGATGTGGAATGCTGATAACCAAAAATCATAAAACCATGACAGGCATGGTTAATCTTAGCTAACTTCAGAAGACAGTCCCAACTCTGCCTCAATCTTCGGCTATGCTCTGCCCAGCTACTTTAGCCCCTTCTAGCAATGGGCTTGTGCAGTCCTTATTACAGCAAGTCAACAGCAGACTGTGTTGATAGCCAGACATTCAAGAAGGTCCCTAAGAAACCCTGAACACAGGCATCACCAGTTCTTACAGGCTTACGATTTTCTCAGTTGTAATACTATTTATACCATTTCACTAAACCTACATTTCCATTCATCTATACAAAATAAACCAAAGGAAGGAAAATAGTGAATAAGTTAAAAAAGCAAAAGACTACACAGGTTTGTAGAGATTACTAGTTACAAGGTACTGAATAACTTAAATACTTGAGAAAGACAAACTCCTACATTCCTCTAAAACATACATGTTATTCTAACCACAGCGAATAGAATGTTTATTTCCCTGTAGAAGCATTAACAGAGACCCAAAATAAACCATAAATCCCTACAAGTAATGTTGAAATACATGTGATGACTGAGGGAAAGACTGAGCATCTGTCCTAAGAAGCTTTCAGAAGCTTCTACAGCCATCCTTAGGCTCAGTTGACCAAGTTCTCATAACAAGGACTAAGCAAAACGAGCCCCTCTTGCAGCCTCTAAATAAGAGAGGGTAGAGGTGGCCCCCAAGAAGAGAGTCTCCAGCTATGATTTTTGCACATGCTAGTGCAAAGCCAACAGAAAAAATCACAACAGCCCACCGAAACAAACCCCACCCTTAAAGTATTACACAACTTAAAAAGCTGTCACAAGTTGTCTCTGAAACAACAAAGATGTGAAGTTCCAGGAAGAAATCTTTTTTGATTTTGACACAGCTTACATCTAACAAACTCCTGGGGAATAAGACCTTCCCCTACTTCCTGCCCATGGGTGCCCACAACACTACACTCCCTAGACAGCTCTCTTACTCCTTCATTGACACCTTAAAGAAACTTTGTCAAGTTTTGTTAAGTGCTTTTTGGGGAGGACTTCATTTCAGAAAACTGGTTCCTACTGTCCAAGCTGCTCACTTCAAGTCATAGCTTACGTGGAAGAATATTACTACTATTATAATCGTTTCCTATTTAAGGGCTATAAATCAGATGCATCCCCATAGCAAAGATCACCTTTTTTTCCCTATCTCTTTTCATTCATGCTTGTACATCATTAGACAGTAAGGAAAGTTTGTGTGTGGCTTTTAGGAAGCAAGTAGATTTAGCAGTAAGTATATATTAATAAAGCGTGCTTTAATATGTATACTTGTCAAGGTGCTGCAATAGTAAAGTGATTTATAAAACAAAAAATCAATACAAACAAACTCTGGTGAATACATATGATAGATTCATCTGTAGAAATGGATAATGAAAGTCTGTCTTTTTGCTGTTTCCAACATCTACAGAGTACAGTTCTTTTAACATGAAAACACAATTTTGATTATTGCCAATCTAGTACCATTGAAATTTGAATTCTTGTATCCATCAGCCAAGAACACAAAAAAATTGCCCTTCTTTGCAAATCCAACATTCCTGTGACTTCACAAGGAACAAGACTGCTACAGAATGAGCACCATGCTGACAAATTACACTAAGTCATTTAACATCCAAAGGTAATTCTCTGAAGAACAGATTTCAGCCAGCTGGCATATTTATGTCCTGTCACTCAAAATACCTTTGGAGGTCAGTGTATTCAATACACTGAAAAACAAAACGTCCATCTACAGGAATATTCAAGTAATAAATATCCACAGTACTAAGGAAGTGTCTGGATCTGGAGTTTAACTTTAGATCTACCTCTGCTTAGAAAACCATTACTCTGATAGAGAAGAAAAATTACTGGCCTCCATGAAAACAAGCAGTCTTGGGAAATACATTTCAAAGAGCAGAAGGACACAAATTATCAACATAAAACAGGCAAAAAAGAAAAAAGTTTCAAATGTCAAAGTTAGAACAGTCCTAGAAAAGCTGAAATTTTTTTAATGAGTTTCCTCTCTTTTCTCTCTCTGCAGGTTACCATTCTTGTTGCACTGAAAAGTAAATGTTGAAAATTCCCAGAAAAGAAAATAAACCACCATGCCTACCCTTAATTACAGCTTCTGTCAATGTAAACTACAATCTGCACTGTGGATGAATTCAAATCAAGAGAGGAAAGGAGCCTTAGGATTGTTAGTGCAGAAACTCAGCTGAAACTCATCTCTCTTTAGCAGGAACACACCTAATGATACTCTGCCAGCATTTGAGCTATAGGTCAGTTGATTCACCTAACTTCGTAGTGTCTTTTAATTGTTGAGTGACAAAACCATTTCTTCAACCTGACTGTTGCAGGTTCTTAGTCTCTGTTTCAAGCCACATAGCTTTTAAATATGCCAGTTCACTAGACCAAGAATGGTGCTGTATGTAGAGAGAAACAGTGCAAGAGGAGAAGAGGGAAAGGTAAGATTGTCATACACTTTAAGGTGATCAGTTTAAAGCAAAAATTAAGCATATGACCACCTCACCTTGCAGAGTATCTGTCCCAACTTTCCAGGTACATTAAGCAAATTAAGAATACAAACATGTTGCAGCAGCAAGGACAATGGAATTCCCTAACTCACAACCCTTAAGCAGAGTATGTTTACAACCCCTCTTCACCTACCAGAAAAAAAAGAGTCTTGAGCACAATCTTGAAGTTACAGGGCCTGACAGACACTCAATAAATTGGTTTCAGAGTTCTCCAGGGAGAACAGTGCATACGCTTTGGTCTCTCAAAGTGGTAATAGCTTGTTTCACAATTGGTGTCAGTAGTGGCAGAAGAACATGGCCATAGAGATGGTGGCCTGGTTTTTCTCTTGGCTGTATTTTTTTTTGCCTGTCTTAAAATTTGTTCTCTATGCAGCACTGAGAGGCTCTAATGTCAACCAAGATTTCTGGGTGTTATTTTAAGATAAACAAACAACAGCACATATGAACAACATCAAAGGCAGCTACAAATCCAAAATATAATCCCTAACTTAATAGTTTGTGTATTTCTGCACAGCATCCATTTTGCACTCAGGAACCTGGGACCGTCCTTTTGTTTATGTATAGATCTCTACAATAGATCTCCTTTTATGTATCATATTGAAAATGACAGTTATCATGCCATACTTGCTGACTATTAGCCTTCAGTGTGAGTTTCCACATAGTCTAACTGGAGAACAGAGGTACTGCATAGGAAAATACACTGTTATCTCCTTTTCTCACTCCTTCTGTAAAGAAACCATCTCTGCCTCCTACCTCTTGCCTCTCTAAAATGAAATAACTTCCTCCATGTAATACGTAAGGGGAAACAAGCAGGCTGCATCCAATCAGCATCAATACATGGATCACATTGTCAGCTCTTTTGGCTACAGAACATCACATTAGTTTCCCCAGATGCTGTCAATGAGCAAATGGTTCTGGATTGTTTAAAAGTCACATGTGATTTGCATAGCAATGCTTTTCCCTGCTTCCTTAACAAGTACTGCTCTGTAAACAAGTGTGAAAATGTCAGACTGATATATTAACATTTGTATTAGCAATTAAATTGAAAGAGTTCCCTATTTAAATACATTACGGAGACATTATCATCTCAGTACAGGGTGACTCTTTCTGTAGCATTTTTGTTTACGAAACAAGCCTTTTTTTTTTTTTTTTTACGAAAACATTTTGGGGCATGTAACTCAAGGTCAAGATTAGACAGTACCATAACAAATCATCTAGGCTGCCTGGACCAGAAGAAATCACACACAAGTTCACACTCTGTGTAACTACAGGCTTGTCTCAGGCAGATACAGGTAAAGGGTATAAACTTTTACAAAGTTTATTCTCCATGCAGCGCTTGGAAAAACAAACAGTTCTGTTCCTATTGAAAAACAACGGAGAGGAAAATAAACCCAACAGCAACATCAAAGTGAAAATAGCTTTTTACTGAAAATAGGAAAATCACCAAGCTATGGTTTTGTGACTCTCTTAAAACTATGTGAGAGAGACTTTTTAAGATAGATACTCTCAAGATTACAAAGTTTATTCTTCGTGCTGTATCTGCTGGAAGAAGATGCAGTAACTTTAAAAACACTTTAAAAACACCTGTTGCAGCAAGGACACTTCACTGGCAACAATTTTTTTCTAAAATCAGTTTCCCACTCCTCACTTTAAGCTTTCTATCTCAGCCATGAGCACCACCTAAAACACCGAACAGTCCCAATCATTCTCAAAGAACATCCATCAGTTGCACATTTCCAAATGATAACAACAGGGTAAGTCTGGCACCCTAAGCCCATGTCTCTTTCTGGAATTAATGAGCCAGCAGAACTATGAAGGAGATAACCAAAGTGCTTTATGCGGCAGCAAGGAACACAAAGGTCAGTTGAAGGCATTTTCTACATCCTGAATCTCCCACTTCTATTGCTGGAATCCATGCTGACTGATTTGGCTTCTCTGTGGCGGAGTGGCAAGATTATAATTTCTCTGAACTGCATGGAAGCAGCTAACAAAGACAGAAACCACACATACACTTACTCTGCAAGAATTCCTCCTATGGAGGATGTGGTGTTCACAACAGAACAGTAATACTTTGGAAGCAAGAACTGACAGCTGAGAAGATCTATAGCTGCTTGACAGGTACAATGAGATTTGCTTTTTGAAATCCTAGCAGAAAATGTTGTTCCGAAAGTCTAACAGTTGGGATGATGTAGAGCAAGACATTACTGTAGTCAGACAAAACAGCAAAAGGCAAGTTATGCTCTCCAGTGTGCTGGAGAAAGACAGAGCATCTTCAAAGTCAACAATGATTTTCTGGATTTAAAACAAAAATGCTTAGAGAAGAACTTGCTCACAACTTCATGAACTTAAGTGCATCACTCCCAAAACACACTGAAATACACACAGAATACACTGAAATTCTGGTAAGAGTGAAAGAGAAACATAATTAAGATAATAAGATTACTTCAAGGTGAATCTGCTTCAGTCTAGGAAGGAGGTATTTTATTTCCAAATCTTTATCTGTATAAAGATGTTAGGGAGGCAAAACTAAGACTAACAAGACTAACTTCCTTACATGTTTCGATATACAGTACATAGCATGGGAAATGATAATGAAGGACAAGTTATAGAATGCAGTCAGCCTCCCCTGCCCGCAGTGCATGCAGTGTTCACTTCAAACTTCATCTATTCAAGTAACTTCATTACTGTTTTACCACCTCTTGTGACGTCACTATACTTGTCATGACAATTACTTTACATGCACTGTAACTATCAAGAAGATGCTACATAAGATCTTCAACATCCATCAAAACACAGAAGTTAAGGAACTGTTACCCCCATGGGTGACAGAGAAAAGCTCAAATCACGATTGCAGATCATTAAAAAACACCTATAAACCCAAGAACAGATTTAAAAATATTCCTACAACAGTGAAAAAAATTAAATACTTCAGTAGGATTATTTTAAATTAATCTAATTAATTTGGGTAGGGAAAGCTCATATTTTCTAAGAACACCTGTTTGAGGTATTGAGGTTACTGTGCCCAACACAATTTAAAGCACAACTCCTTTTTCTAGTCCAGGCATGCTGCCGCCAATCATGAGAAGAAAGTAACTTGTTTTTCAAGAGAGTGGATAGTCTGAGATTATTAGTTTTACAGTAGCTGGGCCTCCTTTATAAAGTGCTGCTGTGAATGAATTAATGTAGTTATGAACAAATGAGTCATTTTCTGACACATTAAATTAAAACAAGGTCCAGATTTATGAGCTGTGCGGTGGCAGTCAGGATGACGAGCACCTTCTAAAACAATTTCTGTTTCTTTTTAATGGAAAATTATAGACCTGGCATAAGCCTCCAAACACTGAGAATTTAATATCTATACACTGCATACTCTGGGTCCTAAAAGGACTCATTGGAATTACAAGCTAACTTCCTTATGCTACTTTGAAAATCTTGGAGGAGAAATGTTTTTCTGAAAGGAACATGGGAGCAGAACAAAGGCAAATATAAATGTATTTGCTACATTTCTATTCTGACTCAAAGCAGCTCAGTTCATAGACGCTATTTAAATTCCGTGGACAGAGGAAAAAGCAAAATAGCAATAAATACAATTTGGCATCAATTTCTTTTTTTTTTCCCCTCTATTAATTGCTAAAAGACTAAATGAATTTTCTCACCCTAACAGATGGAAGCCTATCTGAATATTTTTGGATTTGGGATGCCCAACCAGCTTGTGCAAATAATCAGTTATTGACTTGGTTACTCACTTCTGCTAGTTGTTTCATATGCAACTCTTTTAATGTGTGGCTGATTGCCATGCAATCAGCATGACACAAGTGGAAATTTAACAAACTCAACTTCAAAGCAAACTCTTTTTGGAGAATATTTAAGCATAGCAAGCTTAATATTTGATATTTACCAATACTGTAATTATGTCAGCATAATTCCACTCTTGTACATTTACAGAACACAATCATCAAAAAGACTTCACTTTAGATTTTAATTAAACATCTGCGAGCGAATGTACCTGCTAGAAAATGACATCTCCTGCTTCTCAGCTAGAGAACACTGCAGAAGCAGCTGAAAATTAAACGTTGTTGCATAGATACTTCCTCCCCAAGAAAAGATGATGGAAGATGGATAGTGTGCGTCAGTAAGAAGAGAAGAACCAGCAAGTCATTTTTTTTCTGTCTTATGTAGAAAGCTCCTTAGTTCTATATAAAAAGTTTGTTTGTTTGTTTGTTTTTTTTTTGTCATGATGTCATTTCATAGGCACTGTAACTATCAAGAAGATGCCACATAACATTCTCAACTTCCATCAAAACTCATAAGTTCAAGAACTGCTACCCCTAAGGGCGACAGAGAAAAGCTTGAACCATGATCACAGGTCATTAAAACTGTAACTCCAGATCAACTTATCATCCTATTTCAAAACACTCAATTCAGTTCAGGATGGAACCCACACATTAATATGTTTGTTTAAGATGCTGGAAGACATACATGGTGAGCAGAGGCGTTCTAAGGAAAACAGTTTGAAATGTAAAATATTTTTATTTTAAAGTTAGAAACAGTTATCACGGTATTTTTCTCCTGAAATTAGAAGGAAGAGAAAATGCAACAAGACAACCTTATTTACTCCTCTCTACCATTCAATCCAAAGAAAAGAAGGTGCAATAAACGCATATTAGAGATGAAACATCCAGGTTTCTTGACATTGCATGACAAGTACAAAGATGACCAGCTGGATGGTCTAGGTGGCTCTGTGAGGCCATTTGCAGCCCCTGTGCTTTGACTCTATGCTTAACTTGAGCACCTCTTTAATGTCTAGCTGCAAAGAATGTGTTACAGATGGCAAGCATAACTGGGCAGTTGAACTCCACTCTGATACTCGTTCTCTTAAAGATAAGGCTGTCCTCCACAATATCATTAGAAAAAAATTAGTACAGAAGCTACAGAACAGCCACAAATGAATTTCTGTATTGGCAACAGAGCGCACATGAATTCACAGAGTGCAAATTCATTCCTGCTATGTCTTCTGAATACCATAACTGAGATTCTACAAAAAAAAAACTACGAAAAGCAAATTATTTTGACATTTCAGAAGAGCAGAACTTGGCTTATAATCAAAGTTTCCTACTGTATCACTGAGTTTCTCATTTTCTTACATTTTCTGATCTCTGCAAATGGTGATCGACTCAGAAATCAAGGCACCCTCAGCTTGAGGGTAAGACATAACATATGCTACTTTGCTGCTCTCTCCTGAAAAACAAAAACTAAACAACACAGTTGACACTGTAGAGACAAAGGAGAAAAGAGAATAAAATGTGCTTAAGTATAAAAACAATTTTAGAAGACCTTCAGAGTGATAGAAATAAGTTTGGATCAGCTGGCACGACTCTAAAAATCTAATCCTACAGTTCAGGGGAGAGCAGCCTGAAGTATAACGCCAGCCTGGACTCCACCTCATAGGAAACAACTGGATGAAAGCCAATCACACTGCAACTGTGCTGAATTAAATTGTTTAAAACATTGATTTTTTTGCAAGCTTTCAAATTTCTCCAGAAAACCATAGGGAAAACAGTGCTGCATTTGCCCATTTACCAGGAAAGAAAACCTAAACATAACTTCTTTTAATATCTGATATTAAAAACATCTGTATATTGTGTTGATGTCTTGTCTTCCTAAATTTCAGACAACCTCTGACAACACAAGGAGTTATGATTTGGTCCACTGCTGTGGTTTAACCCCAGCAGGCAGCTCAGCAACACCCAGTTGCTCATTCATCCTCCCCAGGTGAGACGGGGAGAGAATCAGAAAAGGGAAAGCACAAGAAATCATGACTTGATGTAAAGGCTCTTTACTTGGTAAAGCAGAAGTTGCACATTTAAGCAAAGCAAAACAAAGAATTTGTTTGCTGTTTTACATCAGCAGGTGGATGTTCAGCCCCTTCTAGGAAAGCAACACGCTCCTCACATGTAGTGGTTTCTCAGGAAGATGAATGCATCGCTCCTAACATCTCCCCTTTTCCTCCGTCTTTACCCCAGTTTCTATTGCTCAGCAGGGTGCCATATGGTATGGGATATCCCTTTGGCCATTGGCCAGTCTAGGTCAGCTGTCCTGGTTCTGTCCCCTCCCAGCTTTTAGCATCTGTCCCCCCACAAGCACTCACTGGCAGGGTAGCATGAGAATCTGAAATGTCCTTGGCTACGTGCAGCACTGTTCAGCAACAAAATCCACCAAAATACACATCATCCTCCAGAGTGCCATAAACTCTAGGGATTTTCTCTATATATTCCACAGCAACGTTATAATTTCTGAATATACTTCTTCACACACTACATAATGAAAACCGAAAAGCTGCAGTCCTTAATATTATTAAATTACATTTAACGTAGCATACTGAATAAGACTGCTCTTACTATTAGTCAAGTTGAAAATTCTCCTTTCTAGTTTTTTGAGGTTACAGAATAGTTCACCTGGGACACTCAAGGCAAGTCTGAAGATAGACTGTGTCAGATATCAGATAGTCATCACCCTTCTGGCACTTGAATGACTTAAGATTTCTAAAGGTGCTCATCTAGCACTTAAGTGGCTCAACAAAAAGCCTAGAGACAACACGCATGACTTGATCTGAACATCTAAAAACTTTGTTTACTTGTTTAAGTGGGTCTAGGCTTTTTGAGCTACCTATGCAGTGCATAGCTTCAACATTTAAAGCCCAGCTATCTTATGAAATTGCCTGCTGTATATACCTCAGATTTTCACAGCTGAGGTTTTTTTCCATATACTTTCACAACTGTTCATATCTCCCTAGGTCCAGTTGCTTCCCTCGCAGGTGTTGTTCGTGGTCCAGCAGTTTCTCTTTTTAAAAGTCTCCCCAGCAGAGACTGTGAAATGAGGCACCCAAGCAGGGTTATAAATCACTACCTCTCCTCCCAACTCTGAAAAGAATGTATCTGATACTTTCAGGACTGGGCTTTAGATCTTTTGTACACACTCTGACACTTTAATGTCTAGGTCAACCCCCCAATCAACTTTAAAACAAGGCTGTGTACATTTACATTTTACCTGCCCTTTGTAAATAAAGAATTTACTGCCACTCTGACAGCAAGAGACTATCAGCTGTTTCTCACAAAAACTTCCAGACAGATAACATTAATACAGAAATATCAAATATTTTCAGCTAGCCAATAGACTCACTCATGGTTATGTTCCCATGACTGAAACCTACCCAGCAACATCAATACAATAATTTATGAATGAAAATGTCACTTCAACTTCACACAGCTCCTTAATAAAAATGCTGTGAGAGCTGGAATCCCATCTTGCTACCTGGATAAATTCATACCCTTTTTATGGAACTCTGAAATATGGCCCTGGAGTATGACTATTCTTTTTGCAAACTACAAAATAATGATAAATTATCAAATAATATCACATTTGTTCCATGTTCTTTTCATGATACTGAAACTACAAGTGACATAGATGAGCCTCCTAATACAGTGAAACTAGCATTGCTTGGCAAATGAATGATTCATGACAATATGCATCTTCACTTTACCTAGCAAAATAGCTCTGCAAGGTAACAGTGTTTTTCCCCTGCTGGACACAGGCACATTTATCTCTAAATATTGTGATGCGGGGCTGACATTTCATTTAATCATGCTACCTTGTTGCACCCTGTAATGTGCCGCAACAGAAGGATGCACTGGAGTGACAAGATGTCACCTCTAATAAAAATATATAGAAATAGATGTGCTTTCATTTGAGGAGGCAAACTGCTAGTTCATCCAGAGGTGTGCAAGCAGAAGGCAGTGCTGCCAACACACCCTACATCATAGACGGGGAATTTAAGACCATGAGTGATATAACAATTTGCAAAAGTTCATTTACCTGCTCAGTGCAGAGCTTAGGTCCCAAGCCAGATCTTCCTACCTTCCCCCAGACTATTTAATAGGACCCCAGAACCATTTAATAGGTTCTATATCTAGTAATGACAAAAAAAAATTCAGAATTAAGCTTTGCTTGTGAATTAACTGCAGTTTGCTCAACTGTTTTCTTGCCAAAATTAATCCAATTATTCCCTTTATGACCTGCCTGTAACACTGTGATCAGATTGAGAAGGGTCTCAAAAAGGGAGAGCTATGCTAGCAAGGCTTGAAAGAGGGGTCAGTCTGTCCAAAAGAATCATGGTGAATAGCGTCTTCCAAAAGATTTTCATGGACTTTCTTGCTTCTACTTACAAAACGAAACAAATCTATTTTAACAACCAGGGAAGTACAATAATCTCATGCTAGGAATCTCATGCCATGTCTACACATACAACATGCTTCTTACAGGAAGAAATCATTTTCAACTTATATTCATGAGAGGCACTGGTGTGGTGGTGCAGCAAGGTCGTGGCACAGCAGAATTCCACGACCCGTGCATTGAAATCAGTAGCACTGTAGCTACAAGAGCATGATCATGTCTGCGTTTGTGTGGTGTATTTGTTTCCATGTTCCTTGTATGACAAGAAATCAAGACAGATGCTTGACACCTAGTCACTGAAGGAAGGTCCGCTCTAAAAGCACAAGGTATGTCAGAGACTTATTATAACAGCATGAGAAAAAAAAAAGGATATCAAGAGGCCTTTTGTTTCTCCCTTAATGCTTACTGTTGCTTTCCACCTCCTGTAATCAAGCCTACATCTCTCTCCATCTATGTGTTTGCTGAGATACATAATTCCACTTTCACACATTTCCCTTCTTAGACTTTGTTGTCAGTTACTGGTTCTTTTGACATTTAACTGTGCAGGTCTTGAGACCGACAACAGTGAAAATTCTATTTCATTATTCCATTACTCACATGTAGTCAGATGTTTTTTCCTGTGCTGTATTTTCTATCAAAAAATGACAGTTCATCAAAAGAAAAGTGTTTTGTGAAAATTATTTTTGAAACAGAAATTGAGAAAAATGTTAAAATAGGTAAAAAACATTTCATTTTGATCTTTGCGGAACTAAACATTTTCATCCTCTTTTTAGAAATTCCTTTTCAGTTCTGGATTTTCTTCACTTGATATCTATAAATTAATTCAAAGAAAAGCTTCCCCAAGTGAAGTGCAATATATTGGTTTTTCAACCTTAATGCAGTACTTGAGGGACAGCTGAGTTAATAGAGAATTTACAGAAGAAAAGGCATTTCCAAATTATGAAACAGCTAAAGACAGGGCCTCCTATGCAGTGTTTATGAAAAGGAAAAAGACATGGCAGTAATATTTTGTGAAGCATGCTATCATTCTCTTAGCTAAAAACTGAAGGCTATTTAATATCGCATTTGCTAAGGGCTACCACACAGCAAGATAATTGTGCATCCTTTCAAACATGAATAAAATCCCAACAAATGCTTCCATGCTGAAACATACTGTTAGTATTTTATAACATGTTCATCTTCCTCTAAGTTTTGAAAAACAATTGTTCCTCAAGTAAAACACAATCTATGAAGAGAAAAGGTGAAAATGAGTGAACTTCTCTCAGGTTCATGAATTAAATACCATCTATGCCAAAATTTGACATACAGTTTGACAGACTTAAAAATTACACATCAAAGCATAGAGAACATCAGCTTACTAATTTAGTTAAATATCTAGGAAAAAAAAAAAAAAAAAAAAAAAAAANTAAAACACTAACATAGCTTTTGTAAAACTCTTCAGCTTGATACTAGGTTTTAGATGTTTGAGTCCAAGCCATATTTGGGAAGCAGTGAATTATACTGTGAAGGATGACAAAACCAGAGAAACAGAGCTTCGAAAAAAGACTAATAATGTGGGGCATGAAAATGTGTCTTATATTTGGATGTGTTGAAAACAAATATTGAGAAAGAGCATCCTCCTCTACTGCATTGGAGGTTAAGAATTCAGAATTTGGTTAATGCAGAATTAGTACTGTTTTCAAAACTGGAATGATAATCCATTCATATTTCAAAGAGAAACACAAATTAATCTCTAAAGAAGAATAATTCTAAAGAAATCAACAAGTGCCAAGAGAAAGGTCCAGACTTTGGAATACAGAATGCAAGCAATTGATACTTCTGTTTAAGATGAAATGTTGCCATGTGCCAACTTGATACAAATATAGCAAAAGTAGGAATTCTCTGAATTTCTGAGCAATGAGGGAAATGCACAGGGATTTGTGCTTCTTGTGTCCATGTAACCAGGCTTTCACAACAATTTCACTGCAATTCGATGCTCCCCTCCCTTTTTTTTTTTTTTTTAGATCAAGTTGAAGCCATCAGAAAATTGGAAAAAAACTGGGAGAAGAGTAGCTCCTACTGTCAAGGAAATCTGCTCATTTTCCCTCTTCCTAATCTGTTTTCTGCCTCATTCTCTCTCTTCTTTCATTCTTCACCTTTCTTCTTTAATTCTTCCCTTTCTCACTTAGTGCTTCTCACTACTTGTCTTTCTAACCCCGACCCTCTTATTCTCTTCTCTTTAACCTTTTAGGTAATTCAATCATTACATAAGGTTGTGAAAAAGAAACTTTTATGAGATTTAATTATCTGAGCCAGCATCAAATATACACCAGTGATCTCTGCAAAGTGCTTATGTCCTAAAGGTAGACCCTTGCACTAAACCCAGGTAAGACATACACAGTAAGAATTAAAGGCCCAATAAGGCTGACAGCTAGACAAGTGTTTTCCTTCACTCAAAGACTCTGCTGATGCTTCTCTGGCAAGTAAGTGGAAGACTTCGGCACAAGCCTCCCAGAAGTAAATATGCTGATGGGACATCAAAGAAAAAGCAGACAATTTCTTGAAAATATTGATGTATTTTGTAGTAGGACATCTTGTGATGTGCTGGGATCTAATTCAATTCCATTATCTTAGAGAGTTAATCTTGCTCTAAATGTGAAATTCATAGGCAGAATAATGCCAAATATCTCCAATTAAATAGAAATTCTGATAAAAATTCAGCACTGCCTAATTATCTGATGAAGAATTACAGCTGCGACTGATGATGCTCCACAGCAAGCAGCAGAGAGCCCATATTATCACAGAAGTCAGAAGCAGAGGCCTGGACAACAGTGTTCATAATTCATAACTACAGCCTATTATTTAGGATAAAGCTTTCCCCGCTAAAGAAAAGATAATGACAAGTGCATTTAGCCATGAATAAGGCAGACAGCCTGCATAAGGAGTCCTCTTGGTCCAATTTATTTTTAAGAAAGAATAAGAGCTGCATTTTTAAAATCAATTATTAAAATGAAATTACCAGAAGGGAAAGAAACAGAATGAAATTCTGGTCCAAGTGAAGCCAGCGGCTGTTGCGATAAATAGGACCAAGATTGTTCTCCATAACCTCAATTTCTGTTTATAGCACAGAAAGCCAGCTTTCACCAAGCTAGGAACATCTAGCTGTTCCAACCCTGCTGTTTATCATCATTGTATTGCTCTCCTATCAGCAGATGATCTTTTTTTCACCTTTATGGGCCTCTGCCTGTAGAGAGATCATTTTGTTTCCTCCTGCTAGCTAATTTCCAGTTAGCAAGTTGTGTACGATTGACAGACCTGTAAAACAGCGTTCTGCCAATCAGAAGTAGATCATGTTGTCATAAAACATCTTTGTGCATGCACTGTCTATATACAAGAAAACTCTCAGATGCACTTCTTCAAAGACAAGAGTGCTGAGTTTTGTTTTGCGAAAGAAAAGAGGAAAGAGAACTAAGGGAGCCTCTAATTTAGCCAGCTGTGTGCTCTCAATTTGCCGGTTAAGGAGACAAGTGATCACTTTCTTTCCAACTGCTCATTAGAAATAAGGTGAGATTGCAAGGGCTGGTCTTAAAAGCCCGATCTTAAGTCTGGGATTGAGTCAACTGACTGCTAGACAAACAGCCTAGAAACACAACAGAAGAAAAAGAACTTGAAAGTATTTTCCGTATCCCACTTACTGCTCTTGCAGTGAAAACTGTTGTGCACTGGGCTAGAAATCAGGGTGTTTTTGTTTGCTTTACATTTTCTTTCACCCTGTTCATATTCCCCAAGTATCTCATTATTTCATGCTCTGTCACCTCTGGTAGCCTTGCCCAGCTTTCCCAGTATTTCCCTTGCCTTTTCATTTTTCCTTTATTCCATTGGAAAGTGACTGACACAAAAAACAAATGGAACCCATCACCACCAAAGGATGAAGTTATCAGCATGCCAACGAAATTCTAGGGAAAATTAGTTACAGTCCCAGAATCTGAAGGACTTTGCATAATTCTTTTTTGTGCATGCAGTTCAGAGTTTTTATTGCATGCTGACTTCCTATTTGTCTTTGAATAGATAAAGAGGTTATGGCAGTGCAGCCAAATCATCTTGTACTCTGCAGTTCAGGGACTGTGTACCTCTCTCTCAAATCTCATCTCTTTAGGCAGAAAGAGGATGTCCCTTCTGCCCTTGCTAGTCTACATCATGATTATGCTCTGAAATGGAAAAATTAAGAGCATCTTCTACTAGGTCCCTCTAGTAAAAATCAGGGGCACACACAAAGCTCCTCAAATCTTTTTTAACCCATTATCCCTCACCAGGCAGCAATGACATAACACACAACTCAGTCACTAAACTTAACAGTGAGATCTTAATGGATGTTTTGTACCCTTCAGAGCAGGAAAAACTGGTCATCAAGCATTTCAAAGAAACCTCTCTGCTTGCATCTACTTACTGATTTTCAAAGTGTTAGTGTTTATTTCTTGCTTGAAGCTTACATTAATCTTCTTTGTCTTCACTTCATTTATAGAAAAATCGATGACACAGCATATTACAATCAACACTGTAGCAATTTCCCTTTCAGCTTGCAATATATATTTTCTATTAATAATCCTTGTATATATACAGTTATTCAATATTTAAAACTTTAAATGGAAGTGCAATATAGTGACTAACTTCAGTTTACAACCTGTACAGAAACAAAGCCTTTAAAAAAATATCAAATCAGCTCTTTCAAAGTCTATTAAAAAAGTATTATTTAATAGAGAATCTTCATTTTGTGCCTCATCGGGGCAATACCGTCTTTCTTTATCTTGAACTGTGGAAGGACAAACCTGTAAAATGCAACTCCCTCTTTCTTCCTTATTGTTTTTCATGATTAATGGCATCTTGCGTAGTTTGGTCTACGCTGAAAATGCTTTCGACTACAACTGGACTGCAAACCCTCCTTCTGTTGGTGCCATTTACAGTTTCAGAACAGGGCTTATGCACGGGCACAGATATCAGCTTCAGGAGTAAAAAAAGGCAAAAAAAGAAGAAAATAATAATTTAAAAAATTCTTCTCTGAATTCAGAGCTGTGACACTTCAGGACCTTCAGTGGAATGTGATTATTAAACAAACAGAAGAATCACTACATGGCCAGCACCTTTTAGCCTATAAAACTTACTGCTCTAGATTCGTGATAATTTCTTGAGGTGTGTTTGGATTGTTGCTGCAATATTACTGCTACTCACATTTCCCCTTGTGAATATTAATGACTAGGCCTAAAGACTCAATGCTACCAATCAGCCTGGTCTACAGAGCACAGCGAGTTCCCAGCAGGCAGTGAGTCTAGCAATTTCTTTTGGGGCTTGAGGTGAAATGGAACACAGAAGGAAATAAGCCTCCAAAGGCCCGCAGGGTCTGTGTGCTTCAGTATGGATGCTCAGTGCTACTTTTTGAGTCTACCACTTCTGTCCTAAGTGGTTGCTTTAGGTCTTTTGTGTCCCTTTACCTTCGGGAACTTGGGAAAACCAGAGCTGAAGAACTGCAAAGACCTTGAACAATCCTGTGGGCAGGTGAACAGGCCCTAACGGATATTTTGTCAGAAGACTTTCCCCTACTATAACGTACAACTAAGTGCCAAAATGACAACAAATCAAATTCCTGGGCAGGAAGAGGAAACAAAGAAACCATCAAGCCTGGGTTTGTGACTCCTTCACCTTCTCCACCTGCCTAAAGTCCTCTGTGGATTATTCTAGACTCTGATCTTTGAAGCTTTTGAAACAAATCAATATATAGGTGTGTAAGATGGGTGCTTTTAGAGATCTCCTTAGCTTCTCCAGCAGGATGCATTTCCTTTGCTCTTTCCACTTATCCCAGTAACCAATTTGCACATCCCCATCCCCAACACTGAATTACAGCTGAAGCAGTAGGTGGGGAGGCGGTAAGCATTTTCATTACAATAAATATTATGCTTCTTCTGCTGTGCCCATTACTTTGAAAAATAAAGATGCCTAACTGTCTCTCAAAAAAGTGCAGGAAGTTATTTTTACTTTACATATTTGAACAAATACATTCAAATTTAATCTAATACCCATTTGGATATCACATAGCTAAGAAATTATTTTTTCATGCTCTGCTACAATTATAAAGAAAAAAAAGTCATCTTCCAGTATCTCATTTTACAGCTTTGCATTTCTTCTTCAACATTTGAATAATATATTATTGTATTATACTCTGCTCCAGCCACCACTGAATCTCGCCTGACTAAACCCAGAACTAGTTAAAACCTTAAGATCATTTAAGTTGGAAAAGACCTACAAGATCATCCACTGCAAACATTAACCTTGCATTGCCAAGTCTACCACTAAGCTTCATCCTAAGCACCACATCTATACTTTTTTTTAAATATCTCCAGTGATGAAGACTCAACTGCTTCCCTGGGTGGTCTGATGCAATGTTTCACAACCCTTTAAACAAAGAAATTTTTCCTGATATCCAACCTAAACCTTCCTTGGTGCAACGTGAGGCCATTTCCTCTTATCTTACTGTTTGTTCCTTAAGAAATGAGATTGACTCCTGCCTTGCTGCAACCACCTCTGAGATAACTGTAAAGAGTGATAAGGTACCCCTGATAGTCCTCTTCTTTAGGCCAAATAACATCAGTTCCCTCAGCTGCTTCTCATGAAGTTTGTTCTTTAGACCTTTCACCAATCTCACTGGTCTTCTCTTGGGCACTCTTCAGCACCTAAATGACTTTCTCATAGCGAGGGAATAAAACTCATCACAGTAGTCAATGTGCAGCCTTACCAGAGCTAAGTACAAGGAAACAATCGCTTCCCAAGTGTTGCTGGCCACAATATTTCTGATATAAGCCAGGGTACTGCTGGTCTTCTTGGCCACTTGGGTACAATGCTGGCTGACATTAAACCAGCCATAAACTAATACCCTCAGGTTCTTTTCCTCCAGGCAGCTTTCCAGCAACTCTTCCACCAGCCTGTAGCATGGGGTTGTCATGACTGAAGTGCACTTGGCCTTTTTGAACCCCACAGAGCAGGCCTCAGCCCCTCAGAGGAGCCGATCCAGATCCCTCTGCAGAGCCTTCCTCCCCTCACACAGATCAACAATCCCACCTAAATTGGTGCCGCCTGTGAAATGACCAAAGATGCCCTCAATCCCCTCATCCTGATCACTGATGAAGATGTTAGAGAACAGGCCCCAGCATGGAACCCTGAGGGACACTACTTCTGACCAAAGTCCAACTAGATTTGATTCCATTCACCTCCACTCTTTGGGTCCAGCCACCTAGCCATTTTTCATAAAGACAAGCACATGCCTGCCCAAGTCTTGAGCAGTCATGTTCTCCAGGAGAAAGCTGTAGAAAACACTCCTGCAGAGGAGTCCCAGCTCTCCCAGCCTTCCCACATAGGAGAGATGCTCTAGTTCCTCAGACATCTTAACAGTCCTTTGCTGGGATCTCTCCAGCATATGTTTCCTGTGTACTGAGTAGCCCAGAACTGGACACAGTAATAGAGATGCGTACCCACCAGCGTTGAATAGAGTAAGGAATATATAGCAGAGGGGAAGGAAAAAGCAGCATTTTTTTAGCCTAAGCTAGCTTAAAGGAAGGTTCTGTTTTCATCAGAACTTTTTAACTTTACATTTAAGAACAGAAGACTTTTTTTTTGTTTGGCTTTTAGCAATTGGAGGACGGCTGCTGTTCTTTCCAATGAAAATCAGAACATTTGAATCAAACAGTCCCCCCCACACTCCATGTTGAAAGAGAAAGCCGTTATTCATTAAAAATAACTTTCTGAGTCATTGAAACACAGCTTGTTTCCAAGATATTTGCTTAACATACCAAAAACATCTGCAAGCCAGCCACTATGCTCATGTAAATCTACACTGTGCTGCTGGCTTCACTGGAATGAAGCCGGCTGATGCCAGTTGAGAATGCACGAGATGCCCCTCACTGTAAGAAAGACATCGAGGCCCTGGAGCATGTTCAGAGAAGAGCAACAAAGCTGGTGAGGGGTCTGGAGCACAGGTCTTATGAGGAGCGGCTGAAGGAGCTGGGATTGTTCAGTCTGGAGAAGAGGAGGCTCAGGGGAGACTTTATTGCTCTCTATAACTACCTGAAGGGAGGTTGTAGTGAGCTGGGGGTCGGCCTCTTCTCTCATGTGACTAGTGATAGGACTAGAGGGAATGGCTTCAAGCTTCGCCAGGGAAGGTTCAGGCTGGACGTTAGGAAATACTACTACTCTGAAAGGGTGGTCGGGTGCTGGAATGGGCTGCCCAGAGAGGTGGTGGAGTCACCGACCCTGGAGGTGTTCAAAGAACGTTTGGATGTTGTGTTGAGGGACATGGTTTACCGAGAACCATTGGTGATGGGTGAATGGTTGGACTGGATGATCCTGTGGGTCTTTTCCAACCTTAGTGATTCTATGATTTTATGAAACTGGCGGACTTTTATTTGCTGGCATCTGCATGATTGTTGTCCAACTTCACTGGCAAATGGAGAAAGAGAGAACAGCAGAAAGTGAGTACATTTAGCTCAGCTGGCTTAATGTACCCTTGCCAGCAGCTTCAGTCATCAAAACAGCATAACTTGTGGTAACATGGGGGAATGCACTTCCATTCTGTCATTACACAAGCTAACAGTGATAATAGTCTCAACTCATTGGTATTTCAGAACTGCCATTTCTGGCTCAACAGACAATTGATGGAAACAAGACTTGCTCACTTTTTGTATTGACAATTTTTCAAATCCAGGACACAACAATTTAGTCCCAGCACTTCTGCTCAGCAATGAAGTTTGTGACACTTCCTCTCTATCAGTAACAGCGCTTCAAAATATGCTTTCCATACATATGTATGTACGTCCCAGTCACAATTTTCTTCTCTATCTCAAGTCATTCTAGTAAGTTTTCATACATTTTGTTCTAACCCCAAACATGCACTTTAATCAGTAGATTGTACAACATCTGAAATTATGCCTTATTCCTCCAATAATATAGCAAATGCAGAAGCCTAGTAAAATCCTTGCTTCTCTAACTCAATCCACGGCCGTAGACTGCAGAAACAGGTACTTCTTCAAGGGTTGCCCTTGTTTCACAACTGTGCAATGAACTAAATCATTCCACAAGATACCACATCCTTGTGACCATCACATGTTAGCCTGCTTTCCCACTTTTTCCCAAACTAATGCTGTTTGATGAAAATGGATTTATTATCTGACGTGCTCAAAGAAAAAGAAGAAAATATTTTCAAGCAAAGAAACCTTATTTCAGGCTTAGCTTATCTAGGAATTTGAATTAGGTCTCAGCCCTAGTGTTCACAGTGAAGTGATGACAGTTGCAGCCTGACTTAACTAACGATCACTTCATAGTGGTTTGCATGAATTAAATTTGTATCTGAAATAGTGGTAAGTAAAGATCATAAAAACAGGTCTAGAAAAAAAGATCCAAAGAGCAATTCTGAAATGCTCCCATCTATTTCTTCATTCTCATTACAATATGGAAAGAAAAAAACCACTAGCAGCTCTTAATCTCCACCTCCTGACTTCCCATCATCAGTATGCCCTCCAAAAATCAAAATTTAGACATGAACCATTTGACCCTGCAAATTGGGTTTTAAATAAGGCTTCTCTTTATCATTGCTTTCAGGATTTTGTGCCTTGAGGAAGCACTTAGATTAAGCTTTAAAAGCTTTCTCTCCAGAACAAAATTAAAATATTGCTTGATTTAAAAAATCAAATAAAAATAAATGCCATTTGCAAGAAATCATCTGACCCTGTTTCTGGACTTCATGTTCGTGTGGTAGGGGGAAATAACTTCTCAGCATAACATACATGCAACTTACAAAAACTTCCCAGGCATCAGTAGGTCAGAAGAAAAAGTGTTTTTGTTGTATGCAAGAGCCTATTCACAACCACAGAAAACATCACTGCTGAGTACACAAAGCATCTGCAGCATGTGATTGTTGAGATGGACGCTGCACACTGACCTGTCCCTGGGTTCTCTGAAGCAATCGGGATCAGCTTAAAACAACACAGAAACTGATACAGAAGACCCTTGGTCATCATGTGCAGGGCAGGACTGCTCTGAAGGCACTTGTGCAAAGGTTTCTATCGACACCCAGGGTTTAACTCAGGAGCTAATGCAAGATGTTTTATTTTGGCACTAAAACTGTATTTTTGAGATTTTGGTTTCCAAAAGCATGCCTTTTTCCATTGTAGAGCATTTTATTTATTTTGTTGAGGTACTGCAAATCTTTTTGTTCAGATCAAATAAAACTTTCCAGATCAATACACAATTTTGTCATCACTGTTCTTTCACTTCATTCCAAGTCCCCCAAGAATGGCTGTTTCAGTTCTAGTAAAACTGACCCCTCCCTCCTAGTTTTTGATTTTTCTTGTTAGCTTGTTTGTTTTTAATAGTTATTATTCTGACATTGAACAAGAACAACAAAAAGGCCATTATTCACTGAGCTTGTCTGCATTTTCGCACTTCACTTTACCCTCAATTCATTTACCGTATCATCCTGTCTCCTGCATCAGCTGCAGCATGTGAATGGTCTGTGTTCATCTTTTCCCCCAAGGTTAAGAGTAAGAGGTGGTTTGAAAGACAGGTTTACAATGTTGTTGTGTTTTGTGCAAAACATAGCCATTTAATCTCCCTAATAGCTGCTCTAATTAAGGATGCAAATATTCAATTAATCTGGAATACACAGTAGGTTTCACAATTGAGTGAAATAATGTGAATGAAGTAATTGGCCTGGGACTACAATTTATCTTTATATTCTCTCCACAAAAGCATTGCTTTGCTAAGAGTTATGTTTTATTCATACGCTTGGGTGCCAAAGCCCTGGGGATTTGGGATATTTAATTATACCATATCCACACCCCACTAGCACACAAAATGTTGACAGTTCATAGGATGCTTTTTTGGTATTCCCAGCACTGCTAGCATGCTATCTGCCCATTGCTGTCCTGGGAAAAAGGTGCATGGAAGGAGGTGGTTTTGAAAATGAGTATTTACAAAGTGCTTAGAAGCTGGTATCTCAAAGTCATTCTTTTGTATGGGTAAGACTGACAAATTATCATTCCTGTAACCACACTTTGTATTAAAGAATTTCAAGTGTGCTCATAATGGAAAGAAGCAAATCAAGGAGCAACCTTGTAACAGTAAGACTTCTAGCACCATGCAGCAGTCTCTCCTATTGGCTCAGGAGGTGTGAATTTATGCTCCATTTCTGCCCCAGATCTTGCGTGATCTGTTGGATGAATCTTCTATGCATCCTGAAACTCTGCAGCCATTTAGTGATGGTACAGCATTTTCTTTTCCCACTCTAGCTCCCTTATGATAATGATAGGCTTTCTGAGATAAATACTACTTATCATATGAAGGTTGCCCAGGGGCCACAGTGAAGACAAATTATTCCAGGTGTAATCATAAAAAACAGCCCGTTAACCAGAATAATTCATTCAACTCAACTCTACCTTGGACCTTGTCATAGAGAAAGAGAGGCTTACTTGGCGAGGCCTAAGTAAGAGAGTCTAAGTAAGACTCTCCTTCTCTCTAGTAGGAAGGGATGCTGGGATGAGTCTACTGTCTTAGAAGCCTTTTGCTCAAACATAACAGGGAGGCAACTTAACCGGGATACCAGGTTGAGCTCCCCACTGCTTAGTGATATAAGTTAAAAGGGATGTCTTATTTCACGGCACTGCTCAGACAAGGCAGTCTTTTTCCAAACAAAGCAAAGAAACATCTGAGGCATTCTCAGCCAGAGGAACATTCTGCCTGGCTGGAGAACAAAACCAAAAACCTGTCGATAAAGCTCAGGAACAAGCACATTAAAATGAATGGTAATTGCTAAATATCAAGTTCCAGGGCATCTATCTAGTATCATAATGCCCTTCCATCTCCAGCTACCTGCAAAGCCTTCATATTTATAAATGATATTGCTGCATGCAAGTTGTGTTACAGTGTAACATCAAATGATGAGGAGAGAAGCCCTTTCCTGCAGAACTTCGTACTTAACAGACAATGCACAGTTTCCCTTCTGAGCTTCACCAACTCCAATGTAAACTTATCGACATACAGCACTGTAGGATGTGGCCCATTTGTTTAGAAAAAAAACATAAATGGATGTGAGCCCACAGCTGCAGTCATCAACTTCAGATGCATAGGACATCTGAACTCAGGTATTACACGCTGTCCCTTGAACTATGCTGTGAATTCCAAACCCTCATTTCAAGTTTTAAAGTTTTAAAATAAATTTAAGAAATTCTCATTATTTCAACACTATTGATTTTATGGTTCTAATCAGGTGACTGAAAAAATCAGCCTTATTCCCCTTGAAGATGTATCTTTAAAAAAAATTACCTTCTTCCTAACATTATGCTTAGAGTTGGGTT
This sequence comes from Pavo muticus, assembly GCA_016647715.1. NCBI lineage: Eukaryota > Metazoa > Chordata > Aves > Galliformes > Phasianidae > Pavo > Pavo muticus. Next base: position 1,382,654 of record JACDJE010000062.1, read on the forward strand.
TTTTTCCTGAAAAAACTGTTCTCCCTAAATACCAGGAAGAAGGTAGGAAATGCATATTCTTTTCCAGACAAACAAACACAAGGGATCTATGTGACGGTGACTAGATCAGAAATACAGTATTGTCACTTTCATTTAAACACAGAACGTTCTACAGGAGAAACATAATAAAAGAGGGTAGAGTCTTCCTGGCTGGACAAGTGATACTCTTTCATGAAGTTCATTTTAAAAAGATTTAGGATAAAAATGGAACTTGTTTGCCTACATATACGTATATATATATATTTTTTCCCCCTAAAACAAATCACAAAGCCAAAATCCATTTCAAAACTACCTTAGCTGCAGAACTAAGTTCAACTTCTATAAAACTTATCTTAGATTAGTATTCAAATATGTAACCTTGTTAAAGAAGGGTCCACGCCTTCTTACTTAAGTTCTCGAAGCTGGCCTATTGCTTGTAAATGTTTATGCTATTGTTCCTTACATCACCCCAAACACATTAATAGTAACTCCTTTTTCCACCATAAAAAAAAAACCCAGTAACCAAAATAAAGCCAGTGGCTTGGCACTTTTCAAGAAATACAATAATAACAAACAAATGCATATACATAAAGCTGAAGAGAAAATCCATTTCAATAATAAAACATATTTCATTTCCAAGTTCCTGAGATATTAAAAAGGACAAATAGGCAAGGAAACACAAAAGATATCCTGACAGAGTTCTAGTAAACATTCAGCAGGAAATTTAAAGTTAAGACTATGCTCATGTTATGGCCGTTGTAATGGCATCCATCAAGGATGCCCCAGACAGGTTTTCACTACATCTAAAAAGCTTAATATTATAATAATCTTCATTTAGCATGTGCTCTGTCTGGTTGTAATACTTAGAATGTGAAATCTTGTACAATTACTGCCCTTTTTACTTAGCACCATATCAAACAGTTTAACAAACAACACAGAAATACTCAAAAGGACACCAAACTTGCAAAATCAAGCAGCTGCAAGGCAAAACTGCCATAATTTATAACCACCGTCCTCCAATTCTCTCATGTATGAGACTATAGAAAAACAAACCATTTGATCTCCAGAGCTTGCTTTCTGCTTTAACCATTCTATAGCTCTGATTCTCTATCTAAAAGAAAAATTTTCACCCCAAGCTAATGGGAATGCTCTTGATAAGACCACTTGCACAGTCAACTTCCATCATAGAATGGATTGGGTCAGAACAGACCTTAAAGATCATCTAGTTCCAACCCCCTGCTATGGGGTGGGTGCCACCCACCAACTCAGGCTGCTCAGGGCCCCTTCCACAGCTTCTCCGGGCAGCCTGTGCCAGGGCCTCAACACCCTCTGAGAATTTCTTCCTCCTATCTAATCTACCTTTGTCCTATCAGTACACTCCCTGATAAAGTCCCTCTCCACCTTTCGCACAGGCCCCTTCCCTTTATGTACTTGAAGGATGGTATAAAGGCCTTCTCTTCTTGCATCAAACCTGTATAAAAACTAGCTTACTCAAGTAGCAGCTCTAAGGAAGCATTAGGAAATGCCAGTTTTGGAAAACTTTGGGACTCACAAACACTCCTAGCTGCACAGTTGATATGCAGTCACTACCATAATTCATCACTGCCTTAGCTGAGTTTTGTAGGTGCCCTGCTTTTCTACTGCATACTCACATCTCAGTTTTAAGTGTACTACCGAAGCTATCTCACTTAACCAGTGGACTTGAGAGCAAGGTTTTCTCTTCATTCGTGGTGAGTGTCCTGCTATGAAAGACATGGAGGCTCTGACTAACCGTAGCTCACTACATTCTGTACTGCAGAAGGAAGAGTTAAGTGAACACAGGCTTTTATTTCAAGTAGTCTGAAGAGGGCTGTAGAGGCAACTCTTCGGCTATTTAATTATATTTGATTCAGAACATGTTTTTTTCCCCCTCTGTAATTGCTTGTTTACTTTTAGTATCAATAATTCTATAGCAGTTTGGAGTCTGTACTCTCTATATAAATCAGGAATACTTAAAAATGCAAACATCAGCATTTTAGCAAGCCAAATAAGGGACAGCAAGCTATTTCTGTATAGGATTTCTAGGTGAGCTATCCTCAGTGGACCACATAATCATTAAAACAAAGAGGTTTGAAAATTGAAATTAATAACGCACTTCATCTTGTCAAAGTCTTTCCTGGCATTATATATTTCTCAGCTCAAATGCTCTAACTTTCTTATGACTGTAATCACTTGGCAGTTATTTATTATTTGTGTAGATGTCAGGTGGAAGAGGGCAATGAATCACTCATGCCTTGGTAATCACTTGAGGATTTTGCTTTTCTGTCTTGGAGTAGTAGGGACTCTCAGGTGAAGTGTAATAAAGGTCAGAAAACTCAAAGAGAAAAAAGAGACAGGAACAGTCATACTGGCAAATGTCTAAATATAATCTATAATGCCACAAACTCCACCTTCTGTGACTGAAAGATTAGTGGATTTTGCAACTTCATTTACCATGAGCAAGAGACGTATTTGGGTGGAACAGTGAAAGACACCTAAGGGAATTAGATACTGAAATCCCATTAAAAAGCTAGGTGCTCTTTAAAATGTTGCCGTTCAAGCTTAAAAGAAATGTTCCTACCTGGCTTTCCTCCATACAAAGGAAAAAAAATGAACAGATAATTACTTCTATCTTCTGGAAAGGGCAAAGAGGCCAACCATATCTTGGCAAAAAAACATTAAAGAACATCCAAAGGTGGGCTACAAAGATGGTGAGAATCTGGAGGGAAAAAAAAAGAGTGATGGCTGAGGTGCCTTGGTTTGTTGAGCCCAGAGCAGAGGAGGGTAGGGGGGGGGGCTTTATGGTAGCCTACTGCTCTTCACAAGGAGCAGAGGGGAAGTGCTGAGCTCTGCTCTCTGGTGACAGCAAAAGGACCTAAAGGAACAGTATAGAGCTGCATCAGGGGAGAGGCAAGGGGTGGGATTAAGAAAAGGTCCTTCACCAGAGGGTGGTGGGCATGGCACGGGATCCCCAAGGCAGCAGTCACAGCATTGACCTGCCGCAGTTCAAGGAGCATTTGGACCATGCACTCAGTCGTAGGGTTGATTTTTGGGTAGACCTGCATGGGGCCAGAGGTTGGACTCAGTGGTCCTGTGGATCCCCTACAAATTGGAACATTCTGCAATTCTAAGAGTGAAGTGTCACTTGCAGGGAGCTCTCAGCCTTCTCTGGTCAGTACAACTGCAGGCTGTCCTTTTACAGGTGATGAGTTCACTTCTTACACAAAATGTAAAAGCCAAGCAATAAGATGAACTAGCTGAGGTTTGAGGACACTTGTTTCTGAGCCTTGGCTTAGGAAAGGTTAAGCAAAATTCTTGAATTTCAAAATTAAACAAGAACAACATTCAGCACAATCACAAGCCATTTAACAAAGGAAAGAGAATGAGATTCAAATGCATCACATCTTTCACTGATATAGGTGGCAACCCTGCCCACAGCAGGAGCATTGGAACTCTATGTTCTTTAAGGTCCCCTCCTTCCCTAGCCCTTCTATGACGGCAATTGTTCACCCAGCTAACTCTCATGACGAGATTGGTATCCATTGAGCATCCTCAAAAAAGGTAGTCATAGTATGCTAGATGTTTTCAAGTATGTCCCAGTTTACCGACGGTGGTGGAAATGGGTCTATTTCTTATTAAATCTTCTAACATTGATTACCAGTTCTCAACAGTTATGGATGGCACAGGCTTGACTGAAAAAAAGGACTTTTACTAACCTGGTCTTCCCTTCTTAATATACACCCATGCTTTTTTTTCACTACATGACAAGGTAAAGAACAAGCGAGATTTCATTGTGTACCCAAGTTTTGACAAATTCAGTCTGGCTACCTTTTACTTTGCCTTCTAAGCATGTTATTTCCTGAAACTTTTCAACATCCTTACTGCTGTCTTTCCTCCAACTATATTCGTTCTTCTCCTGACATTTTTCCTGCAATAAGAGGCACATGTTTCTTAATAGGAATAGACTAAAACCAGATGCAGCAGTCCCATTCTATCACAAATACATGCTTTCAAAAAGCCTTTGTAAAACACCACCCATTCACAACAGTGAGGACTTGACTTATCTCACATTTCTTGAGAGATGGAAATGGCTCTGTAAAGGATTAGAAAGACTGTAGATCCTTTATTATTGAAGATCAGGCTAACATTTTTACCTTAGTCTAGCATTTACCAATTTTATCATCATGCAAAGCTCAAGTATGCAAAACTGTGTTCTAGAGTTTTAGCTGTTATTGGAGAAAAACAAGTACCAAGCACAAAATAAAACCCTACTACATGCTTTTCTGTTTATAGTAGTAACCTTGAAAACACAGCTCAAACATATACTGAGTTATTCTTGTCTGAATTCTGCAGAGTCTTAAACTATCGGCTCAGAGGTGCGAGACAGACTTTGCAGCCATGAAGCGTAGCTTGTTTTTAAGGCTACCATAGAATCTAAAGAAGGCTACAGGGACAGCTTACTGCAGCTTCCAATACATAATAGGGGCCTATGAGAAAGACAGGGGCTCTTTGCTATAATGTGTGGTGACAGAACAAGGCGTAACGGCTTTAAACTACAAGAGGGTAATTCAGAATGGAAGTTAGGAGAAAATTCTTCACTCAGAGGGTGGTGAGGCCCTGGCACAGGCTGCCCAGAAATGCAGCTGAGTAAGGATGGGTGAATGAGGCCTTGCATGGGAATACAGCGGCTTCCATATCTTTTGTCTCAGATTTAAGAGGTCAAAAGTGTTCATTAGCTGAGCAGGTTGATAACCAAAGCCTACAGAACTGTAGAGACACTAGTCTCTAGAGCAGGCTGCAAGCTTCCCAAGTGTAGACAAGCATGGACCAAAGGGGATTCTGAAGCAAGTTTACATCATTCTCAAACTCTATTAACTTCTCTAAATTTATGTAGGTTTCTCTTTCAGGTAATTAATAAGCTCTTCAAGTTGCTATGCAACACTTTTTCTCTGCTTGCAATATCTACAATTAATTTGCATTTTCTCTGTGGATCACTCTTAAGAAACCTGTTGTTTTTTCTTTTTTTCTGGTCTGCTAATGATCTGGGAAGTCCTTATTTATTAGATCATAAATACTTATTGTGTTTATTTGCTGACTGGTGTCTATTTGGTCTGTTTTTCCAAGGAATTTTCAGGGGTCAAAAAAACCTCATTCTGCTGTCCCCTCCAGCCTCAGAGAACAAATTCTACTGATGCTCTTCTTGTCTTTGATTTCCAGACTTAGGCAGCACTGTTGCAAAGTTGAGTTATTCTGAAATACCTGCAGAACTACAGGAGTCCCTACATCGCAGGATGAACCTGACAGCCTATTTGCGCCATCTCCACAGGTAGGAAAAGGAAGAGGGATGAGCTCCTTGCTGCTCCTGTTCTCAATGGTTTGGCAAGCATTAGCCCCTGGCATCAGGCAGGCAGTAAGAGCACACTAGCAACTGGCCTCGCTCAGTCCTCTGATACAGCGGGTGCTGAAGCTGGGATGCCAAATGATGGCTGGCTGCTTGTTACTCTTATCTGCTGCCATCTGCACTGTGTGGTGAGGCTGCCTTGGAATAAGCAGCATCTATTCACACTGGGTGGTGTACAACTGATGAGTACAGCATGCTGCCTACGTGCCAGCTTTTTGACCTATGTATCCCTTGAATTATTCAGGGCTGATATAAGCAACTGAAGCAACATGATGTTTCATACAAAAAATTCTGAAGGCTCATCTCTAGTCTACTGACCATGTAGAGTAAAATTTAGCCTTCTTATACTAGGCAAGACTTTCCTTTATAAAAGGTTGGCTTCTCTTGTATGAAATAAAAGTTTTTTTGGAAGCCATGTAAATGCAACTGTTTTAATGTCTCATCCATTAGGATGCTCTTCAAGTATACTGCCATCTTGCCTTTTCTGTGTTCACTTGCCTTTCATTATGCTCTTAATCACTTCCTTCATACTGATGACTTATGAATACGTCCTTTCCAAGTTCACTGCCACTGCACTTGCCCTAAGGGAGTCACCTACAGTTTGATAGTGAATCTAATAGTGCACTCATCAGAATTGTCCTGTGGAGATTCTAGATTCCCCACTTCTATTAAATCTTGCCTTCTACACACCAGTTAAGAATAACCTTCTGTCCTATAGACAACAAAAGTACAGGTTTCGAAGAAAGTTCAAGCCAATTTATTTGCTTTTTTTTTTTTTTTTTTTTTTTTTTTTTTTTTTTTTTTTTTTTNACCATGTCACCTGGTTTGACCAAAGCCTACCTAGCTCTAATTAGCTCTTAACAGCTTGGAAATATTCTGTCATTTAAAAAAAAAAACAAACATGAGTTGTGCAGGTGGAGGGAACGTCCTTATTTTTGCTAGCTCTAAAATATAATCAACTTTGGTAAAAGGGGAAAAAATTCTAGATAAATCTGAGTGCAATTACCGAGATTTCAACATGCACAGAGATGTTATTGAAGGATTTGGAGCAGCAAAAAAGAAATACCCTTCGGAGAAAGAAAGAACGGGAAGAAGTACTGCTGCCAAAGAAAATGAATACAATCTCTGGCAAACACCTTCCTAGATGCTAAGATGCTCTGCTAACTAACTAGTAGGGAAGGAGAGGCAGCCAAGAGTCTGGCTGACCACGTAGCAGAAGTTCTCAGCCATACTAAGGAGAGCTATCAACCACCTCTGACAAGTTCACCAACTGCAAGGAATGCTCCTGGTGGCTTTTTGTAATCTGTAAAGCAGGGCACAACCACACAAAGCAAAGTGTAAATAGCACTGAAAGACAAAGCAGTGAGATTGTCTATTTCCCAGACCTATTGGGTCTTGCTCAGGAAAGCTTTCATGGCTGCTAGTGGCTTAAAGTAATGCCCACAAACTGAAACTGCTCCAGATGTTCTCCAAGGCAAAACCAATGCAATGCCAGAAGGGTGAAGTTCACTACTTGCTGTAATGATTTTTCCAATGCCATTTTCCTAGCTTCCAATTATGACCACTACATAGGAAATCACTCATTGAATAAGAGCACAAAAGGGAATCTTGATAAAAGAATCATCCATCACAACAGATATACTCTAACAGCCCTCAGACTTTCTTTTTCTCATTCGGAGGTTTACAAGATAAGATGGGGGCACCTAAATCCCACTAACAAACTCCATCCCCATTATGTGGCTGCAGCTGTATCTGTTATCACATTGTTACTGATTTATAAATTCATTTGTCTACAGTTCCACAAGAAATGCATTTACTAATTCTCCTGTAAATATTTTACCTCTAGGAGTCAGTCATTAATAGCAAAGAGAAAGCAAAGGTAAGCCACAAGTATGGTAAAATAATTTCAAAACTTGCAAAATCCACTTAGCACTGCTGTCAAGGTTGTTTGAAGGATGTACATAAGATTGTCTTTGCAAGTAAGATTCCATATAACAGAATCCCAGGCTGAGGTGATTTAAAACCACATTCAACATTAACATAGATGAATATGTATATTAAATTCTTCCTTCTAGAGGAAGTATAGAGCACTTCCAGAACATTAACAAACTGGATGAAATACCAGGGACCTCATTTCACCAGATGCGTTCACATCACAAATGAAATGTGAAAGCAGCTCCATAAAATGGGGTGCTAGATAGATAGAAAAAGCAGAGCAATAAAGAGAAAAATATCAAATGAAACTTCACATGCTTCACCACTCTTCCTGTGTTCTTCTTTTATATATATATACACACACAAATGTGTCTACAAGTACTTTTGAAGAATTAGAACCAAATGGAAACATTTTTTTTTAAAGGGCACACAGTCATAATGGCAAAATGAAGATAAAAAGTTTTTAGTGAAAAAATTCTCTGAAAAATGGCTCCTTGTTATCCATTTCATGTCTGCAAGGCCACAGCCCTCACATTAAGAGGTTTGGCTCAGGTTGACATAAAAATGGCAGAAATCAAGTCCTAAGGCTTTCTGTGTGCTAACCCTTTTACAATATCAGTAGGATTCAGTGCAGCCACGCAGGATTATTTGTCTAGGTTTGTCACAGGCTCAGCTCATTCATGTTTAACACGGTCTCCATGAGCCTACTTAAAGTTGCAGTGTAACCACGCATATCCTATACAGTATGAAAGTGTGGAGCAAATATAAAAACCAGATCCTTTATGAAACAGTGCTAAAAAGTTTATTTTCACCAGCTGAGAACATCACTTCTTTTCTATTTTTCTTTACTGTTGGCTCAAAATATAACAGAGCAAACATTTGTGATAGTTAAGGTATGCTAAGTTGCTGCCGAACTCTTACATTATGTTCAAACCTTGTCATAGAGATCAGAATCCACAAGTCTTCCAATCATAGGGTTGCTTTGTTAGGCAGCACTCATTTGCCAAGGTTAAGTCTGCTCCCTGAAGCACGGGTTTTGAATTTAGTTGTGGATGTTTGCACATTACTGAAGGTCTCAGTTATGAAAGAGGATGTGTTCAGATAGATAACTTCTCTGTGTTTAGAGAAGCAGGACTGGAGAAAAGGTGCCCAGACTCAAACAAGGAAGACAACTGCAGATGAATCTGAACTGTTTTTTTCCATAAATAGGAAGGACTAATGACAGCAATAAATCTATTCACTCATCTTCTAAGGATGTCTATGGTACATAGGAAAATAATTGTGTTAATTGTATCCAGACAGCGTTGCTCAAAGCAGCTAGAGTAAAGTCCCTGCAGAACTCAGCAAGTTATGAGATGTCACACAAAAACTTCCATTATTGTTCGGCAGGAAAGAAAAGGGATAAGGTGGTTGACTTCCTCACAACATGACAACTGAAAGACAGACAAAAACAATAGGGAACAGTGAGTGAGACCAGAGGACTTGGCACTAGAAAAAGCTCTGGATTGTTCACTGCATGGGGGCTGTCCAAACACAGAACACAGGAAGCAACTCAAAGCTATCCTAAAGCTAGATATGTCCCAATAAAGGAAGGATTAACAACAAGGAGGGAAACATGCTTTAAAATATTTTTCTATATGGGTAAGCATACACATTATCAAATCAATGATAATATATAATTATCATAAACTCAGATTCTTGAAGCAACTATGAAAACATGCATCCCTAAATGCCACCAAAACATACCAAGTCTGGGGTAAAACTAAGACAGGATATGCTTCTCTGAAACAGCCTCAGGATATTCCTGCACAAGAAGTGAAGGCATACTTTGCGTCTGCAATTTTAATCTTTTGGCTTGCTTGCTACAGACCTAAGGCACGAAGTGAGAGCAGTGCTTATGCACTACTGTATTCATGACCCAATGTATTTAGCTCAGCTGCAAAAACGTTCCAACGATAGATATTTTTAAGGCAAGAAACATGAGAGGGAAAAGCAGAAAGAAACAAGAGGTGGGATCAATTTTCCAGTGCTGGAAAATTGACAGTGTTATTCCTTGTTACAGCAATGTTTTCAGCTTAATATTTTTTTTCTGTCAAACTCCTATATAAACAAAAAGAGACAGATCCTGACTTCCACTAGAGCTGCTCTGAGCAGTGAGCGATGCTTTGACTTAGACCACACAGCACCTCAAAGAAGGAAACTGCTGGGAAATCTGTCCACAACGTCTGAACAGCCAGGCAGGAGGTGCAGGGGTGAGCAGAGAAGGAGTGCCTCACAGTATGGCCCCATGTCTGGGCTACCACATGCTGGATCAACAAGCAACAGTTGATTAACATTTTACTCTGTAACTTTATTCTACAACTTGAAATATGTATTTTAAAGTAAATACACGTTTTAAAAGTTGATCTCAAAATACAATTTGGCAGGGGAAGCTGCTGGCATAAAAAAAATGCAACGTTGTATTTTACTGAAACTTTTAATTACAACAAAAAAACTCACTTCCTGATCAGCTCAAGAACTTCTGTTCATCAGAGCACCCTTCCATGTATTTGTGCAATCCTGAACACATCCCCTAGGAGGCAAAACTGATTTCTCATTTTGTTGCTTTCTTCTCATACACCACTAATGCCGAAGAGGTACTGCTTCCACCTTGCCCTGGGAAATAAGCCCCCAAAATAAAGAAGTCTGAGACTCTTTTATATACCCAAGCCTCTCCTCCTACTCTGATAGTACAGGTATACCTTAGTGTGGCTAGAAATGTTTGTCATACTCTAAGGAACCCCTACAATGCTGAAGAAGTCTAAAATTGCTCAATGTAAGTAAGGATCAGACCTTCATGTTTTCAATATCAGTTATCTCTTCTACTCTCCTCATTAAAGAGGAACTCCATTAAAGATCCATTAGAAAGTCTATTTTTTAATCAAGGCTCAAATTATAGTGCACGCTGCAATCAGAACCACCATTGTGTGGTAGCACGAACTGCAAAAGCTGTACATAAAGCAGCAAAACACTGAAATAAAAATACATTATTATTCTAGGCACAGTGTTAGGAGATAAATTTGCATAATATTTGGGTACCAACCAGAGCTACAGGCACATAAACAAACTTGATGCTGTTGATTATTCACCAGCTTACATAACGCATTTGTTTAATCTTCTACAATTTGGTCTAGCTGCTCTTTTCCTGATATAATGAATCAGACTCCTCATATGCATTATAGCATTAGACATTTGTTTTAAATTTGTAGGCGTGCAGTCTCTTGATATGAATTTGTATTTCCCATTGCAATTAATAGGAGATGCACACACACACGTCTTTCGAAATGCTGTCTGTCAAACTGCTTTTCCTCACCTCATGCAAATCCCCTGCCCACTCACATGTACACACTGCACTAACTGCTCACTTCTGGCATTTAAAAGAACTTTAAACATATTTTTAGTCCTATTGATTGCAGGAAAGAAAATCACACAAAAGAAGTCCTCAAAATGCTAACCCGCAGGTGACAAAGTAAAAAACTACATCTTCCTTGTAGTCAGCATTCAATATTTTTAAATCAATCCTGACTTGTCAGTTTTTAATTCTGTTCCCCACTCAGTTCCCATGGGGCTGACTTCTTCCCTGGCTGATCACACCGTCCTGCTGCTTCCTTCTCAAACTTAAGTGCCCTGCCTCCTTCGGTCTCAGCCTCAGCATCTCCTTTGTGTCTCCAGTTCAGTTGGAACATTTCTTTTCTCCTGCAGCTGGCCTGTGTTACAGCCCAATTTTAGCACTGGGATGACATACTGTGATATGCTTAGCCATAGGAAACAAATCTTTGGTCTAGTTTTATTTTTGCATTAATATGTAGAACTGAACAACCATTAAAATGTATTAATAGATCAGGAATACGTCCACACAAATATACTCTGTTGCTCTTTACTGACCTAACTGAAGTCAAAGCTACCAAGATTTCACTGCCTTTGACGTTTGCTCAAAATCTAGAAATGCAATATTCTCTCAGTGCTTCATTGACAAGCACAGCAACTATTCATTTGTTCCTTCAAAGCAAAAAAGTTGGCTTATAGATGCTCAACACCCTACACTTTCTCTCACAACCACTTCTTGAACTCCAGACTAAAAAGCCCAATTACATTTCCTTATCAGCAACCCTGATCTTATTCCTACCTCGTGCAGTGCAATGAGCTCACACCCATTGTCCATCTGCTGTGATGGTGCTGTGCCCACTCACAAACCTGCCCCTAGGGCTTAGGTGTCAAGGCACCATAGACAGGCAGCTGGCACAAAGCAACAGCTCCATCACTTCTCCAAAAGCAATGAAATATTTCCACAACACTTCTTGAGTTCCAGTTCCAAAGGGCTAGTTCACTGTTATCATTAATTTCATTTCTTATTTTTCACACTCTTGCTATTGAGATATTTGCTTGCATATAACACAACTGCCAAAAACAACTTGCTTTTTTTTTTTATTTTTCCTTTTAATGCCATTAACCACATCTGCGCCTTCACACTAATTCAAACCATCTCTTTTCTGGAAGATGTGTTGCAGCCAAGTAGACTGCATGGTAAGCACGGACACTTTCACTGGCTTATCACCAAGACACATAAAACACTCAAAAACAAAACCCCCAGAGATATTCGAGTTCATAAACACTTGTTTCTCTTTCTCTCAGCAGCATCCTGTCAGCAACGTTCTGCACTGCTGTCACTGAGGTATACCCTCTGACGCTTCCTAAATTCCCAACATTTTCCCACAGCCCAGCTGTGTGCAAAAGATTTTTGTGTAATGCAGAGGTAACCTCAGATCTAAAATGAATGTGGAGATCTGAAGAGACCCTCAAGCTTCTCAGGGAAAGCTCGCAGATGTCGGTGAGGTTATCAAAACGGCAATGACCACCTTACATCATCATTTCACGCTTCTTCATCAGCGAGCAGCATCTCAGTCCGATGTCTCCTCCTAGCTCCTCTGTTGTAAAGTCTGTAATAAGTGCTGGGCAAGAAGGTTGCCCATAGTTCTCCAGCTGCTATTGTTACTCAATAGAGAATTCTGTGTGTCACTAGTTCTAGGGCAAACAGGAGCCAGCAGCTGGAAGGGTCCTAGGGAAGAAGACTGTTCTCGAGCCAGGGAGCAAGTTGCAGAAAGAAGTTGCTCGCTGCAAGAACTTCCTCCAGCTCTGCCTGTGCCTCTTCCTTAACTGCTTGCAGGCAAAAAGAAATGGCTGTAGGCTAATGTAGGAAATAAGAAAGCTTAAGAGCAAATACAAATCAGGAATGAAAATCATCCAACTGCCTCCTGTGCATACTAGCTGCTCAGGAGCTGAGGTGAGGATTTCAGGAATTACAGCTCTTAGGTGGTTTGTGCCTAGGAGAAGAGGTGACACACCAAGTGATGCATGTCTGTTTTTTACTGTGCATTTGGCATCTGGGATGAGTGTTACTGGCTGGGCAGTATGCCCCAGCAAGTTGGTGAGGGCCTCTAGAGGGAAGTGTGGCTCCTTGCTCTTCGTGCAGCCAAGGATAGGGTTTGAAGATGCCAAAAATACATCCACTGAAGAAGAAAAGCACAGAGAATAGATCAAAAAGCAAGCACCCCAGGAGCTCTACCCTTTGCGAGAATCAGCCCTGGTATGTTGCTTTTTCAGAGCATTCCTCCCATTTTCTAGAAACTTTGGGTGTATTATTTTCCACATGGCAGTTAACAGTTATTTTGCTCTCTCAGTAAAACTAACCACAGTTTTTCTTGGGCCTGTTTTGATCTAGAAGGGATTAATGACACCAGCAAGTCCTCTTATCACCAGAGCAACTTACGTCAGTAAAAGAAAAGTTTGTCTGTATACCATGTGTTTCTATATACCAAGGAAGCTTCAGTGCCAGAACACGTTTTCATAAGGCAGTGATTACAGCACTTCTATTTGAACTGTTGTGAGTATGTAAGTGTAATTTAAACTATCCTCATCCCCAACAGACTTTTACAGTGCTACGTGTTCTTACGACAGACCTCATCTACCTCATGGTGAGTCCTTTTCTCTGTCATCAAGAGATGGTACAGAGAAGTCTCTCCCTTTCCACATCAGCTGGCATAAAATCAGCCCCTCTAATGAGCAACATTTACACCTTTGAGGTTTGCCTTAATGTAACACTAATATTTACAGGAAAAAAATAGCAAAATGTTACGGAAATCCCCCTTACTACAGGCTTTAAATGGAAAGCATAAACCATTCTGTGCACAGCAACACCAAACAAAAAGCTATCAGGATGATATTGTGATCTTTGAACTTCATGGATCAAATCAACCTGTAACAGATCTGGGCCAAACTAGCAACAGTGCACTACACACAATTTGTGCAAGTCACAGCAACACCAGTATTTTGAGAATGCAAGAAGCAGAAGACACAAGAGACGACAGAACGAGCTGGGAATTGGGGAGTTTATGGCAAACCATTAAGGATCACAAGACATAAATATTAAATTCCCCTCCAGAGCTCAAATCCTCAGCAAGCTGTATTCAAGCACAAGGCCCAGATGGGTAGGCTAGATCACCTATTCTGCCTTTGCTAAATTTAGCTCATATTCCCCACAAACAGAATGCTCAGAAATGATCTTGTGTTGCAGAAGGAGAGAAAAAAAATTGAAGGTACTAAAAAAAGTAACAACAAATCAACCCACAAGCTAACAAAAACACACCCACACACAAGTCCCTACCTTAGTGCAGGACTGAAACTACCCAGATGCTCCTAAGTAGTCAATCACATCCAATACTGATGAGAAGGAAACAGCTCAGCTGCACTTGTCAACTTGACCCAGAGGAAAACTCTTAACTCTATCTACAGGTGCACAGCTTTTATCTAAAGAGGGCAGGCTGCAATCAACATCCATTTCTGTGGGAGGCTGATTAGTACAGCCAATAGCCTGCAAATCTAATTACACATTGAGAAATGAATGAATGGGGGAAGGACACCAATAACTGCGCAATAAAATTGCAGATCACATTCCTTATAAAGTGAAACAAGAAAAAACAGTCTCATTGTAAGTGTACAGAATCAGCTTCTGCTTAGGAAAGAGCTGCAGGATAGCAACATCCAATTGTACAGAAATCTCAGTTCCTTATTCAGGAGTGGTCAAAGAAAAAAAACAAGCAAAAGTTCAGAATTCTTAGGAAAGTAATAAACAGTACATTATGGCATTAAGTCAAAGCAGCATCTGCATCTTCAGTGCTGTATAGAGCTCTGATCTTTTCAGAAATGACGTAGTAGGAGGGGCAGAAGATGGTGTCAAGATGACCAAAAGCCTCAGCAAAAGGAACAGATTAAGAGTGAGCTTCTTCAGCCTGGAAAAAATAAAATAAAATACAACATCCCCCCCACATGCGGCCTGTTTAGAAGCCTATCAGTTCTTCTGTACCATCAGAGAGAAGTGTACATGAAAGAATGGAGATGGTTGTTTAAACCTTCGCAAATCTGAGAATAGTAAAAGCTTGACTCACAGGTAGAATGTGGAAATTTTGGATCCTGAGGCTCTTTGAAGACAGAATACTCTTTGAGGCTTAAACTCTATATTCTGGATCAGATCACAAGCAGTCTAAATATAATGATATTTTTAAATTGAATACTCACACTCGTACACTACTCGTAAGATGAATGTGCAAATTAGGTTTCAAACTTCTCTTCTGAAGTCACTTGAAAAAACAACCTTATGCACATTGAAGCATCGTGACTGTTTACTCTGCTATATATCCAATAATAATGCTTACAGTAAACGAGTTACATTTACTTCAGTACACACACAATGCTTTCAAAGCCTCATGCTTTAACTACGTATAATTGTCTTGATAGGATATTGGATTTTTTTTAATGCTTTCAAAGAGCAGTGACAGCAAAGTCCAAACACGTCTTGTAAGCACAATTTTTTGCTCAAAACAGTTACAGACTAGACAATCAGAAGACTGCCAAGTTCCTAATACCTTTTCTGTCCCACTGAGCCACTCATTCACAGCAGCATAACAGCACCTGGCATGAAATGCTGTGATTAACAGCAACATGTGATATCCTAGAGAAGGGTATGAGCGTGCAAGATGGGATGGTAAGAGTGGTGGCATACTCAAGTGTGTTGTTTTCATGGGGCTTAAGTTCCCTCAGACCACATTCTGACTGTGCCTACGTCTAAAACAATGAGGCTTAGGAGGGAAAAGCAGGAGGGGAAGTTCAGCTACTGAGGTTGCAAGTACAGAAAACTTTGCAAAGCAACAGCAACATTTTCAGGTTATAAACAAAGTCTTTGCTCAGATTACATACTGATAACAAATACAAAGTTTGCCCTAGATCTCTTTTTTTTACCCCATAGCACTAATAATTCACAAATGTTAACTGAATACTTATTTTGTTCAAAGCAAAGCAAATTATCTAATTACAACTGTCGAACAAATAAAGCAAAAAATGTCAGCATATTTTTTTTTTTTACCAGGCAGAATGCATATGAAAGATGCTCACCAATTAGCTTATTGTGAAGCAAATCTATTCAGTGCATATTTATTCTCATTTCTTGGAAACGATAGATAGATTTCAAATCCCAGACTTTGCAAGAAACCATTAACTGTTCATTTAGTGCAGACTGTATGCAACTGCACTAGAGTTCCCTTTCTTCATGCTTTGTGATAAATAAAGCACATGACTTAGACAAGTATGGTCAACAGTGACTTCAGATAGAAGTCGCTGGCTGTTGGCAGCTAGTTTTTCAGTCTGGTTAGTATGGATGAAATAGGTAAAATATTTCACTGAATTTAATCAGAAAAAAATTACACTTTTGTTTACTTCAGAAAAAAAAACAGAATGCGCTTTTTAGCAATGCAATATCCAGCACAACTAGTCAGGATTTTTTTCTGCACTGAAGTGCCTTCCCCAGACAAGTACTGATATCACTGCATATCTGTACAAGTATTTACTGCATTTTTAGGTATTATATTAAATTCTTGAAAGTTTTTGCCAAAAAAAAAAAAAGGTTCTCTGTTACATTTTGATTCTGCATCAGCAAATACTGAGATAATGAAGTAATTTTTTTCATAACATACCGCTGTGTTACTCATGTAGTTTAGCTTAAGGAAGCCAGCATCCTTAAGTGACAGAAGTCAAACAAAGAGTGAAATTGTTCTCTTAGTTCACTGATGAACTGTCTCCAATTCCTCTTCACCAGTGTATAGCCAAGAAGCTTATTTGACACTGGTTTGACAGTATCACAGAGTCTATTCCTTCATTATTTTGTTATCAGTAAATTTCAATGCACTGCAAAAGGTGGAAGCACACCATAACCCAATTCTGTTTCTCAGCATCATGTACAAATATCTAACACTTACGTATGCAAACGGAATGTTTTTTACAGCGTCTAGTGATGTGAAGTACTTAAATTAAATAGCATATTTTCTTAATTAAGAACAATAATTCTACATATAAGCGCTTAAATCTTGTGAGTGAAACAAGCATGCATATCTGCTAAGAATTTAAAGGAATTTCCTCTGCCTGTGGAATAGCAGAACATGTATGCTATTACTTGTCAGCATACTGGAGAGGAAACCCGAAAGATTATGTATCTAGGGCAAGTTGTTCTACAATTGGTTCCAGTTTCTGTAGCTTTGCACCCATTAGTTATACTTCATAAATGCATTTAAAGCCATGCTTAACTGTATACAGCCTTTTGCTCTTCCCAGACCACAGGGCGCATTTTATCTGAAGATCTCAATGCTTGGACTGAGAGTTATAGAAAGGAAAAAATCTCTTTTGAATTGGAGTTTTTAAACTAAAATAGTGACATCCTTGAAAGTGCCACTGTTAATAAATGGCCCAAAATCACTTCATGTCTAGATAGGCCTGAAGTTGAAGAAAGGCTGAGCTAATTACACTTATAAATCATTAGCCTGTCTTTAACTTTCCATTCAGGGAGTGAAGTCAGCTTACGCTAATTTGCATAGCTAGTGATGTGGTAATTCAGCTTCCATGCTTCCATCAAGCTTGGAAGAAACTTATTGGAACTCTTTACACATGGTTCAACAAGTTGCTAAGTAATTGATGTGAATGTCAAAGACTGCATAAAGTGGGTATGTGGAGCTTCATTAAATCTCCACAGAACCACCAGAAAGTATGGATGGCATGGTATTCCTCCAACTCTACCCATTTAATAGAGTGATACAGTGCTGACTTCTCCAGTCCTACGACTCTGCTGACTATCCTTATCAAAGCCTATCATAAAGTTGAATTTTAACAGCTGTATACCTAGCTTGTACTAGACTTGTCTCAGAAATTATGTTTCTTTTTGTGCAGGACTATATTACTGGTTAATACTACTACTGTACATGTGTTTTGAAGAGATTGCTATGGGTTATTTTTTTTCCCTTTGACTCTTCAGGGTCCATTTACATCAAAATACCTGCTTTTACAAATACATATCATCCTTCCTGGACACAGCTTCCTTTGGCAAAACTTGACTAGAGAAGAAACTCCTACTATTGGACAGCAATAGGCCTGGCTGGTATCATCCTCAATGCAGCTCTTGCTCAAGGCTACCATAGAGCATTTTCCAGACATGTAGTTGAAACTAACAGACAGACTTACCTAAATGCCATTAAAATTATTTGGAAAACTTATTTAATCCAAGGACATCTAAAATTGTCAAATCCTGACATGTAGTCTACTAGCTTCAGCCCATCTGTTTCAAGTAATGAATATACAGGTAAACAGACAGGGTCATTTCTGCACAGACAAGGGTCTGGCTCTATGACACAAACTCAGGACAAATCATGATCTGTCCTCACTGGTCAGTTCTGTTAGAAGAGCAGCAGATATTGCTCTGTCAACTTGTCAGGGCAAATGGCATTTCAACTAAGAATTCTGACCCTGAGAGATAGAAATGAAATTATTAAACCTAGAATTCAGCAGGCAGAGGCAGATGAGATGAATATCCAAAGCGTATACCTCCTCATGAAAGGCTCCTCTTGCCTGAAGGGCGTTTCTCCTCTACATATCACTGCAGGCTTTTGATTAGATCAGCAGTATACGTATGTAAGAGACAATGCAATTCAATATCTAAAATATCTTTCTTTGAAGATGCATCCAGCTCTTCTCATCCCTCAACAAAGAAATAAAGCTGGAAGAAATAAAGCCACATTGCTGGTTCTGTTCCTTTCTCCCAGAAGGATATACTGAGGCAACTTCCTTCTTATCAATCGACAATCCCAACCTCTTTTATATCTAACAGGCATTATTATTACATTCATCCTGCTACATTTGAATGTCTCTGTTGCTTGCTTCTCTGCAGTACAGCACCAACCAAATACAACAACAATGTGACTTGATGAAAGCCCTGGCTTTCTTGTGTGGCTTTGTTCAGTCAAGCTTAACAGGTACTGTGTATCATCACCTCTAACATAGCATCCTCACATAAAGTATGTAGTGCCTCCAGGCTGCTAGAATAACTTAACTATTTGTATAAGAGATTATCTTTATGTAGTTGGTTTGACAACATCAGAGTCATTTAAGTTTCTATTTATGAATTTCTAATTACGTATTGCCATTTTGGTAAACTGGAAGCTGCAAAGCTGATTCATAGGAGAGGCTTTGCATGCCCTTCATTTAAATCAATAGAAATATTCCCATTCATTTTCCTGGGGTTAGATGAAAGATGTCAGTTCACTTAATGGCACTGTCTAAAGAGGCTCCTTGTGCTCTTTGAGACAGTCCAAACAGAGCAGTTTTTTCTTCATAACTCCAAATTATCTTGGCCAAGATTCTAGGTTGTGACCGGACTTAACTGATGTCTCTGAGTTGATGCCTTTGCTTTGTAACTCTGAGACAAAAGTGTTTAATGAAATTAATTCTGTCAAATAACATGCATGGTAATGTCAGAGTACGCAACTGCAGCCCCAGCCTGCCCTCCATTGTTAGTTTTTTATTTTTTTCCAACTATACTCAAAATAGGTATAGGGTCTTAGATAAAACATCCAGAAGAGCCTCATATAAAACTACGCATTTATTAAAGGATTGTAAGCCTGGGCTAAGTGTATTTAAATACAACAGAGATTTAAAAATAAAAAAGAAAGAAAAGAGATTAAACAGATCTCAAACAAAACTCTGTTGGACCATCCGTATCAGCAGCTAGCTCCTGCTGTATGTAGAAAGAGTTTTGCTTTCCCTTTTAAGTTTGCAGTGTAAGTGACCATGGAACCCACTCCCTTTCTAGCTCTAAGGAGCTTACAAACAATACAGGTCATGCAGTGACACTAAACAAATCCCAAGGCCCATCAGCAAAATTTAAAGAAGCCTCTAAATATGGGCTGGCAAATTACGGTCCTATTATTACAGTCACATCTATGACTCTTTGGGAAATCCTTCTGAAACAGAGACAGAATTTGGAAGGGTACTTTCAATCCACATGCACAGCCTCTCACATAGATGAAACAATATAAGACAAAGGATACTGCTTGGGGCTGAGACACAGAAGACTGGCAGAGATGCATAAACAAGAGAAAGTGATGTTGACACCAGCAAGTAAAAAGAAGCCCCTGATTTGCATAGAGGAGTCAGGAGAGAAGGGATTAAAAATATCCGTCCTGCATCAGTACTGAAACATTCGTGTAAAATAATCAAGTCCTGATACATTTGATGGATTAGGAATTTTACATCTAAGACAATAAACTTAGAGGGCTGGGCAAACACCAACCACATGAAGATTAATAAGATCAAGCGCTGAATTGCACACTTCGGCAGGGAAAATCCTGGATCTTCGTACAGATTGGGGTACAAGAGACTAGAGGAGCAGCCCTGTGAAAAGGGATAGGGGAGGTTCTGGTTGACAGCAAGTTGAACATGAGTCAGCAGCGTGCACAGCAGCACAAAGAGCCAACATTACCCCAGGGTGCATCTGGTCCAGCACAGTTCCACTTTGCTGTGAGCCAGCATAGCCTCACCTTGAGCACAGTGCACAGTTCTGGGAGCCTCAATGCAAGGACATAAAACTATTAGAGAGTGTCCAAAGGAGGGGTTATGGGGATGGTAACAGATCTGGAGGGCAAGACGTGTATTTTAATACAACCTCCATTGTACATTTGAAGCTGTGCATTTTCCATAGAAGAACTTGCAAAGGTGATGCTGATGTAAAGAAAGAAAAAGAAGTCTGTTTCCTTTTAATATTGTAAGGCCTTATGGAAAATTCAAAAATCAAGAAGATCAAGATGCCTACCAACCACTGCAAGTCTAAGACTAATTTTGATGTGGCTGTTAGGAAGACAAGACACAATTAAGCTAGCTCTTCATGATTCACATACTTAATGACACTCTATTGCTATTTATAAATTTGCAGCAGTTATAATTAGTAATGCTATTAGTGATACCTCATCACAGCATTAAATATAGTGCTTTTACTCCACAGAAATTATAGCATTAAGGTTGGTAATAAATCAGTTTTCCTGTCATCTTGTAAACTTAATTGGGAATGCTTCTCACTAAGGAAAATAGGTTGATTAAAAAGGTGTCCCACTTAGATGAAGAACTGGCACAGTCAGGTTCAGTGGAAGTGCCAAGATTCCAGTTTCCTTAAAGGTTGGAAGATGCAGATACCTTGACATCTTTCACTACTCCTAAAGCCAGCAATCTCAAGGTACTGTGCAGAGCCTAAGGAAAAGAGACCAGATGCTGGGCACCCAAACCCAGCAACAGCAGTACCTATGTGATTCCTGATAGCTCCAGTTCTTCTGAAGACATCAGCCAGCCATGCCAAACTATAAAAGTTTTCTCCACTTAATTTTCAGGACCTTTTCTTTGATTCTATAACAGAACTGTCTGGGCCTCAACTAAGGACAGGATAATCAACTAGCAAGAGAGCTCCATTAATTTCAAAGCTTATCAGAGGAATTCATGCTTGGAAGTAAAAATAGGAAAAGAAATGGCCTGCTCACTTTTACATGTGCATCAAACCTTAGTCTTGAGCAGAACTACTCTTGACTACAATGCTTACAGGGCAGAGTGATACCCAGCCCAGAGAACAGCAGCCCGTAAACAACAGTAGCATTCATCTCTCATACTCAATCTGATCAGATTTTTGCCTAAATTTATTACCTACTTGTTGAAGGAGGTAATGTTTCCAAACAAAAATATTGTACAGAGAGAGATGCAGAAGATCCTCTTCATAAGGCAATGGCTTATGACAGGAAGAGGGACACATAAGACTGAGTGCTGTGGCAACATGCCATACCACTGTACCATTCCAAAAGCCATGCAAAGTAACAGGATGGGATCTGGTCTGACCTCCATCAACTCAAAGCTTCACACTGTGTCTCACTGAAGTGAGCTGAGAAGCCTGCAGGTTACAGCAGAGTCATGTTTTTATTTTTACTCTCAAGCATCTTCACTTCCATCAGAGTATATCTAACAAATGCAATGAGACTTAACAACATTTGCAGTTACTATATTGTGTCAATCAAGCATTCTATATCTGCTTTCAACAAAACAAGAGGCCTTGGAAGTACCAAAGTAACACTGGAATATGAGTTTTACTACAAGTACTTCATCTTAGTTGCACAGGAATGTAAGAGTTGCAACAAGGACAAGCTAGATGCGCTTCTTCCCCCACAGCACTGAGTACTGTCAAATGCATTCTTGAAGAGAAAACCAAGAACTGACACAAAGCCCAACACTGATTTCTCACAAATTCAGAATGCAGTTCACAACACTATAATTGTGACTACCTGTTCGCCTTTTCTAGAGGAAAAAATAAACCCAATAAAGTTTCAAACTGCCCATAAAGCCTGCAACATCCTCAGGCATTTTAATTCCTATGAAGAGTATATTGTGCTGCCAACAAATGAGGTTCTAGAATGCACATTGAGCCTCTTTCTTTCTAAACTTTCCATAACATTCCATAAAAAACAGAAAACTCTACTTTTCCATAATGCTTTCCATTGGCACCGTAGCAATGACTGGATAAATACTTTATCTATCAGTTTAAGGAAGGAAGCACACATGAAGAGACAACCTTTCCGAAAGTCTAGAACCCGAAGTTAATTATCTTCACATTCAAGAGATCTCCCTGCTTAGGGCACACTTGGATTGTATAAGATAAATGCCTAGATCTCCCGTCTGAATTCACACACAATATCTATGTATAGACTCCCCTGTGCAGACTAAGCAAACTAGACTCATGAGACAGAGTAACGTGCAGTCTTTCCATAACCACTGCTCCTGCAATTCTGGTCCTTCTTCCATTCCCAGGCACCAGAAGTTGTACTCCCTCACATTTCCCCAACATGAACAGCTGTCTTAGACATAAACTGTCGGCATTCAGATGCTTTCACAAACCAGAGTAGTACCCTGTTCTGCTTGACAAAAGCAACAGTTGCCAAAAGGACCTGACATGTCCTGCAAAGAGGTATCTCTAACACCCCAGCTACTTTACAGCCTGGGTTGAGCTGAACAGAGAACAACTTCAATAAATAATTGAAGCAAATATAAGAAGTTGCTACAGTGGAAAACGTTGTTCAAGTACTCTTCTATTACTTAGAGGTGCTGTGAAAAATAGTATGACCAATCCTGTCCCATAAAGTAACAGGAGGCAAGAAACATCCAGAGCCAGGCTGCAAAGAAAAATAAGAAAGTGTTTTCAGTAAACAGTCTTAAAACACAAAACTTATCTAAATTCGTACTACCTGTACACATGAAGAATGACAAAAGGGCCAGTAATTAGTCTGCACAAATCATAGCACCAAAACTCAGTTACTTTCTAATGAAAGGAGTCAGACTCATTCAGAGTAAGATGCTTCACACACACACATATGGACACTTCCACTACAATCAACACCGGTTTGCAAAATGAAATCTGAACTGTGTATTCTTTCCCTTTGCAGTGAATAGGCTTTGTAGGGAGCACCACACATGCAACTACCTAAAGCAGAACAGAAAGTGGTTTACTTAGCTATATTTGTTAACTGACACTACTCATGAAGAAGCTCGTGAACCTCTCTGTTGCAAACAATCAACACAGACCGTCATCAGGGTCTCGTGGTGTCAGCTAGATTTATTTGTGTCAACTAGACATTGAACCAAATTAGAAGCTCTGAACAACTTAGCTGCAGTTGTAGCTTACTTTTTATGTGATACTGTGCATAAGCATTTCTCAGGAAAAAGGTCAGATCATTATCTGAAGGACAGTGTTTGTAATGACTTGCATATTTCCTCTTCCTCATTAGACATTTTATACCACGTCAGGGGCCAACTTTTTATTTCACCTGTGTTTTAATACCACGTGTCCTTAATTGCCACCAACAAATGCATGTTATTTTTTAAGTTTCCTTTAGAAACGTGGAGTTGAGACAGTCCAGAAGAAAATGCTTGTATATCCTGCACAACTCACAACAAGTCATCTGTAAGAAAAAAATAGAGTCCTTGCACTGCAACAGATCTGGGTGACATAGCAACCCAGGCTCGGGAAAGCTCCAGTGTTCGTGTTGCCTTCAGTGCTTAATATTACTCTTATGCCATGTGACAGCCAACAAGAATCTCAGATGTGAGTAATAAATTGAAATTGCACTGCAATCCTATCCAAAGCCTCAACTCCAACTTGAGACTCTGACATTTACTATAATTGATAGGTAATGTCACAATTTCTAATAAAAACAAATTTTAATCCTCTAAGGAGCTGTCATAAGGGGAAGAAACACAGCCAGTAATTATGTGAGGATCAGGCAAGCAAATACTTCATCTTTTATTAATTTTACTACATATTTAACAATTGAGCAAAGGACTCTGGTATCCTTGCCTTCAGTTGTTGTGTCAAAGTTTTTATCTTTGAGAAAGGACGATGCTTTAAAACCTTACTCTTGGAGAAAAGAAGTAGTGAAAACAAAGCAAGGAACCTAAATATTGAACAACGAACTACTGAACAATTTAGACAGTTGGAATGTTGAAGAGCTCAGAGAATGCTGTGAAGCATTCTTTGCTAACTTCGGAGTCAGTGCTTGACTAGTAGAATAGGAATTGCAAATTTCTGATCAAGTTGATGCAGCATCTTCTGAAACACTTCATATTATTTTGCTAAGACCTTTTTTCCATGTTTTCCCCTGACTTTCAGAAGAGCAACGAATTCAAAAATACAAAAATCAACTTCAAAATGTTGACTGATCTATATGAAAGCATTTATCTTTGCAGTGAGGAAGAGGAAAAAGCAAACCTTGTCTCTAAACTATAGTTCTATCACACATGCAGGTTTCAGGACAAGCTCATGAACACGGTCATTACACACACTACACACAATGTTACCATAACACATGTTATTACTTACCTGCAATACAACTGATTCAGCTCCCACAGCCTGAGTCCCTAGTATGCCTCCAAAGCCTGCAAAGGTTCCTGTAGAAGCAAGTGAATCCCAACACACTCTGGTATGTGATAAGCAGAAAAGGTTACTGATTAAATAAAAACATGCTCAAATAATAAAAGCTCAATTGCAATTTAGATTACTCCGTACTTAGAGCACAACCACAGAGTGAACTCTCAGGCAATTAACCTGCAGTGCTGCCTTCTAGCTCTTTAGTTAGATATACTTCAAGTCATGTCACTGACAACAACAGGGATGCAGAGCTGCCTTCAGAGACAATACTGTACACACCTGAAATAATCACTTCAGTGCAGAAGGATGAAAAATTAACAGTGACCATGGAGGTCAGACTAGTTTGTTCTAATTGCTTTCCCACCTCAAGAATGACTTTATATGTCTAGCTTGTCACTTTAAGTCCTGTCTATTAGTACTGTATTTATGTAGTAATATTATTTCAAATTTAAAGTTCAATTAGAACACCACAGAAGCTTCTTTAGGTATGTCTGAGATGACATGCCACACGTTACTTACCCTTTTACCATTGTGACGTAAAGCCACAGACCCTCACCTAACCCTTCCTACAAGTATTTTTCAGACCTGATTATAAAAAGACAATCCCCTTCAAGTCTGCCAGACCAAACTTCTGAGTTTCAAGAGAGATTAACTGTACAGTGAAAAGAAACGAAGATATTCATATTGTCTGTGTCCATTTGGGAAGCCACAGGAGGATACAAAGGGGACTCCATGATGTTGTCATTTTTCTTACTACTGCAGAGACAAGGCCTAAGGAATCAAGCAATCCCAGACAGTTCTACAGAAGACTGTAACTAACACCTTACACCTCACATGGAGGCCCAGGCATGGTCAGTTCTGCCACTGAACCTATGGACTTCTGAACACACTCCTTGCTTATCAAGGAAGGCACCCTGTTATTCACTTCGGCTCCACAATGCAGTCCCAGGTAGAGCTCCTTGTCACCAGCTGATCTAAGCAATAAAAAGCACAAGCAACAGAAGGAAGTGCAGTTGGGTTGTTTTTAGGCATTCTAAATCCTTGCCAATTTCCCAAAATACAATTGAAAATACCAGATACTAAACTCCACGCATAGCAGCCTGAACTGACCAGAATGATTTGCAGCATTACCTTGGAAACCATTCCAAGACTTTACACAATAATTCTATTTTGTGGTTGCTGATGCTCTTATGCTTGAGATGTGCTGGACACTGCAGGACAGCAGTTTGAAAGAAAGATGAGTTTAACCATCCATTGCTGAGTTTAATTTACACTTTAGATTTGATTAAGTATGAACACTGAAGAAAGCCACTGTTGGATGGCATTGTTAGAAAGTTAATTAGATCATGCATGGCTGTTACTTTCCAAGTTGCAGAAACACACAATGAAGTCAGATGAAATAAAGGACGAGATACCATTTGCTCCAGAACATTTGATGACACCATTTCACCACAAAAATAAAGGGAAGATCTAAAAGGGAATTTAGACTGCATCACATATGACTAGCAGAGCACAATTATACTGTGCTTAAGTGCTTGCAAACAATTTCATGCACTCTAACAAGATAACAAAGATCATTATTTCCAGATTCAGAAAAAAGGATAGGATATAGATATTTCTATAGCGCAGACTGTTCAGCAGGGTCTGTTGTGATAGGACAACAAAAAGAGGAGAGATTTAAATTGGAGATAAAGAAGGAAGGTTGTTGGTTTCTTTGTTTTGTTTTTTAAAATGCAATAAAGGTGGTGGAGGCACTGGCACTGCTGTCCAGAGAGGTGGTGGAAGCCTCATCCCTGGAGGTGCTCAAGGTCAGGCTGGACAGGGCTACGAGCAACCTGATCAAGCTGCACGTGTCCCTTTTCATGGCAGGGAAGTTGGACTAGATGACCTATAAAGATCCCTTCACACTCAAATGATTCTATTTCCAACCTAGATGATTCTATGAACCTATGCTGTTTCTCTGACTGTTAGACCCAGATTTATCAGGACCCTGTCATTTGAAAGGACAAGTTAACAAACTACTACCACAAAAATTCAGGATCTGGCCCAACTCTATGCAGTACTTAAGGCACTTCTTTCTATGAAACTAAGCAAACTGTATAATACTTGATAAAGCTCAGCTGTTTAACCCTTTAGAGTGTATTGTTATTATACATCCTCTCTCACTCATGTAACACAGAATTTTGTGAAGATTTTAACAAGCAAGATTTAAATCCTGATTGCTTATGGTAATTCTTCAGTAAACATAGTTTAGAAGAAATTCCCCCCAAACTTGTGAATTCACTAGCAGAGTAACAGTCATTATAGGACAGGACTATCAATGGATCCAAAAGAAGAGGAAACAGGGTTGCTTTTTATCTCTCAGAAAAGTAATAAAAAGTTGAGAAGAAAAAAGAACAAGGAAAAACTTGAGTTTCAAAGCTCTCTCTGGTCTTTTTCCTCTTGACAAATTCATCAAAATTAATGAGAAATTAGCTTTTTAGTGAAAAAATGCATACCATTGAAAAGCAACCATAAAATTCTACCACTGCGATAAATCTTCAGGTTGAAATGAATCCTCAACTCAAAAATGGAGCCCGGGGTAAAAATAGATACATAAATCAAAGGTAAATGAGCTGCAGGATAGCCAGGGTTAGAGAAATGCATTGCAAAACAGAGGGTTCAGAAGTGCCTGATTTCTCTGAGCAGCCAGAGGTTTGACACACAACTTTCAACAAGTCAGGCAGGGAACCACACTAATCTCTGGGTTTCTGGCACTCCAGAGAGATGTCTCTGCTTTTTACCAGTGGCCGGTTCCCTCCTCCAGACACACACACACAAGGGGGGAAAAAATATCCCAACAATTATCTCACCTCACCTCCAGGTTTAATCAAGTTCTCTTTCTCACATTATTCTACAATAAAAGACCATACCCACAGCAGTCCAGCATAATATATTCTTCAGAACCTTAAATAATATGCCATAATATCGCTGCTTACATTAAATTTACATAGCCTAATAAGAAGCTTTCATCAATTTGTAAGCTATTTTTACCAATATCACAGCATAAATTTCTTAATTGTCTAGACCTAGCACTCCACCATTTGTAAGGTGGATTTAACTGATGTTTGATAGCATCTCTTTTAGGAGACACTGATATTTCTGTGGGTAGGAATTGAGTTTCACTTCTACTTTATCAATTCAGGAAAAGAGGTCTTACACCACTATTGTCTGTAATGAGTTAGCTGAATTCCAAGACAATACTTCAGGATATTTAGAGCAAGCAGTCACTGCAATTAAAACATATGTTGTTTAAATGCTTCAAAGGAGTCCATTTAACTTTCACTGCCATGGGGTACCTGGCTGTTCCTTGTAAAACAATGGAGTATCTTTAACCACAGAACATTTGCTGACAACTCTGACTACCACAGTACCTGTGGGTTAACAAGTTCCTAATTGCCTTCAAGTAAAATAAATCAGCTGTTTCTGGCTCCAACCCCACAAACATACCTCTCACTAGATTGTTTTCTTGTTAGCTGCCACTCTAATTTGTTACTATCACCATGTGTACCCAAAAGTCTTCCCACCCCTGTGAGGCGGCAGCAATCAATGCTAGCTCTCTTTTCATTGCATGAAGGATTCAGACTAGCAATTCATAAACTGTAGCCCAAATACATTCATAATTTCTCAGAGACAGTGATGAAACTTACCCTTGAAAACTATTCTCAGAACTTCTCTACTGTTGGAAGCACAACAGTTTTACAACAGAGTTCTGAGGAGACAAAAAAAAATAGTAAATCAGAAAGTCTGTAGAACTTCCAGTTTGAGCATTCACTCCACATTGACTGCTTGCCTGTGTATGAGAGGCATTGTGAGCCACCTCCCATAGGAAAGTCTGTCAAAGCATTCAGAGTCTCTTAAACCCAATAAAAGCCAGAGAAATCAACACAAAACAACAGTATCCATTGTGGCAGCTTATTTGCTGGATATTAGGATGATAACTGATGAACCTAAGGGGAAAAAAATAAAAGCACACAACACCACACTTGTGATCAGGATGCCAAGAAGTTTTCTTAAATGGCAAACTGCTTGAGGCTATACTTGAACACGGCATTCCATGAATTTCAGAAACGCACCGGTTGGGCCTCTTTTTCTTTTGCAGAGAACTTGCTAGTAAATTCTGGTGCTTCTTGGAGTGTTTTAGCCTCTAGCTCCTAATTATAGAGCATCACATTACCACACAGGTTATTAACATCTTGTGATATTTGCTATGCATCTTGCCCAAATAAGAATTGCATGCAACAGCTCAAAACTCAACTTGTAACTACAGCCAAAAGTCCATCCTCTGAAGACAGTGACAGGAAGTATACTATAACCAACATTTTAAGATAGGCTTTAATTAGGTAAGCCTCAGGATACATTCGCCTTTATGGCAAACGGATGCATTTTCCTTTATGGCAATCATTATCTATGCTAGATTACAATACCCAATATGAATTAAATCACTGTAGGAAAAGGCCATTCAAATACTTTCCATTTCAATGTTATGTGCTCCATTTGCACAGTTCTGTGATATTCACATTCCTTGTAAAAAGCAATTGTACCGCGGTGTGACAAAACATATTAAATGGAAACTTCTTTTTTGAAACAATCTTTAAGACACAGAATTTTAGCTTTAATGCTATGGGGGTTCAATACCCGCCTGACAACAAAAACGACTCTCTGAAGTTGAGCTGACCTCTGCATTCAGAGACATCCCTGAGTTCTTCTAAAATCTGCAGATATATTGCACTTCCAAAGCTCAGCCAAATCTCTCTCAAGAACTCTCTGGCAAATGTGTGCTCTCCACAACACACAGTTTAGCACACACTATTTGCCGTTATACTCCCTTAACTGAAATAACAGTTCTGGAGAACAAATGCGTATTTCAACAGTTCTGTTGCTTTGCCTTATAAGGTATTCCCTGGCCATCTTGCAAAGCTACTGACAACAGCATGGCTTACCTCAAGCACTGTTTAAGGTCTCCTTTCTCCCAACAGACAGTTTTACCCAATGTATGGTCTCTGAGCACTGTCTCAGCACCCTTGCTGCTTGTCCCCAACAAGCACACGTAAGAAGTTCTTGTATGTCTTTCACATTGTTAGCAACTCACTCAGATAGCAACAACTATCAGATAGTA
This sequence comes from Pavo muticus, assembly GCA_016647715.1. Classification (NCBI taxonomy): domain Eukaryota; kingdom Metazoa; phylum Chordata; class Aves; order Galliformes; family Phasianidae; genus Pavo; species Pavo muticus. The sequence goes on from JACDJE010000062.1 coordinate 1,412,543, forward strand.
ACAGATAGCAACTCCTCTTTTTAAGTCATTGGATATCAATGATAAACTGTTGCCAACTTCACTTGTCATCTCAGAACCTCAAACACCCATCTTAGCAATGCTTTATTAGTTTTCTTAAATAAAAGACATTTAGAAGCCATTTCTTCCTCTGTACTTCATTTAAAACAAGGGACTTCCAAGGCTTCAAGCAGCAGAGCAGTTCTCAACAATTCCAGCAACTGTTTTTTCTCTTTAAGAGCAGTTGTTAGGTTACACAGCAGGTTACAGATTTTTGCCACAGCCTCCTGCCATATTATGTTTAATTACAACAGCAGCCTTTCTCACCACTTAATCACTAACAGCATTCAAAGCCTCACTGCATAGGTTACTACAGAAGATGGACCCACAAGTAAGCCCATCTGCCACCAAGAAATCAGACTTTTTTTAACCGTTTTTTTTTTTTTTTACTGAAATAAGCAATTGCCCTGCAGCCACAGTAGAATAGAATACAATTGCTCAGGTTGGAAAAGACCTTAAAGATCATCCAGTCCAACCACAACCTAACCATACTACCCTAACTCTAGCAACCCTCTGGTAAATCATGTCCCTGAGCACCACACCCAAATGGTTTTTAAACACATTCAGGGATGGTGACTCAACCACCTCCCTGGGGAGCCTTTTCCAGTGCTTAACAACCCTTTCTGTAAAGAAGTTTCTCTTGATATTCAACCTAAACTTACCCTGGTGCAACTTGAGGCCATTTCCCCTCATCCTGTCACCTGCCACCAGTGAGAAGAGACCAACCCCGCTCTCACTGTCAGCACCTTTCAGATACTGCAAGAGAGCAATAACGCCTCCCCTCAGCTTCCTTTTCCCCAGACTAAACAGCCCCAGCTCCTTCATTCGCTCCTTGCAGGGCATATTCTTCAAATATCTACATGCAGTAGTTTCCTGTTCATAAGATCACCGTATCTTTTTTCAACTCCCATTGTTTTGTTCAACACTATAAAAGAACAATACTCACACAGATGACTCAAACACAAGTGTTCATTAAATGTATAAAGATGTCTTCTCAATATTTCGTACAATACCGTAAACAGCACTACCAGGCTTAAACTATAAGAGTACTACCTTACTCCTACACACTGCAACCGGCAAAATATTTAACCTACAGAACTGGTGTTGTAAGGACAAACTACATACAGAGCACAAAATGCACGAAAACTGTGCAGTTCTCACGTAGTAGATGAACAACTTGAAGAGAGGCACAAGAACAAAGCTAGCAAACAGAGTACAAGGAATGGGATTTGGCTGAAACTGTTAACATAACTTAACCCATTGCATATTGAGTATACATTTTCCAGATGTATACTCATTATGCTGTATCAAAATCAAAATATGAGTGACATTTAACTGGAAGAGTTGCAAATACTGCAGATGTTGTATTTATTTTCACAGTCCAATACCATGAAAGTATGTGATGATCGAAACAGAGACTCCAGGCCCGGAAATACTTACGTATGTGTTTTATTTCATTTGTTTCTTGTGGCCCCAATGGTATCTCAGGTCAATTCCATTTGCAGGCGATCTTTTCCAGGATCAAAGATTTCCTTTATTAACTTCCCATCAATATTGAAAATAAACAGAGTTCATCTTTTTATTGCACTACAGAGTTGATCTATGATTCTTTATACAGTTATAAAAAACTTCAACAGAAATCCAAATCAATTACAAACATGCTATCAAAATGCTCACATTTTTAATTCAGCACATGTTTAATATTTGATCCTATATGTGCAATAAATGTCTTTATCGCATGCAGTAATTAATTTCTATTCACAGATATTTATGTATGAAATTAAATATTTCATACATTCATTAATTTTATAATTTTAGAAGCTAGCCACTCTGAGGTGCACTAATCAACTTCTCCATTTTATGTGAAAGCTAATTCTTTAATGGGTAGTAATAATTTTCTCTGCATAATAAGTCACAAAACGTGTTCCGAATCCTGATCTCTTTAAATATAGACCCATCTTTATCAACTTCAGCAATATTGTCTTGCATTTTTATTCACTGAAATTGATTAATCCCTTCACCATCCTCCCCTTACTTCAATCTTTCTAGATTAATCAGGCCCTAAAATGGTTTTGTGCTAACGAGTTCCTTGTTTTTCCTATGCATCCATCCCAAAGTGCACCTGTCCATCCACACTGCAATGACATTTTTAAGCACTAGCAGGAGGCATCCCTCTATCAGGACAAGAGGGAGACTGTAGCCTGAAACATCCAGCTAGGAGGACTTCAGTAAAAGGATACTTCCTCTCCTCCTCCTGTTTGACCTTCAGCAAGAAGCCTTTTCAGTTTTGCTCAGCTCCTCTCAGTTTACCCAACAACAAATTGATGTAGATCACACAAAAAGTTGCTTATTTTACTCTCCCAGATGTAAAACACTGAATAAAGTAACATGTCTTTCCTTTGAAGCTCTATTTTATTGGCCAAGCTTTCTTGAGTAGAATGGTTTCAAATTAGTTATTTCCTACCCCGTAAGACAAAGGGGACTGTCATACCACAAAAATACCTATCTGCATTGGACTGAATTGGTTGGCCCTCCAGGCTACTTGCTTATTCCCACTCCTCAGTAAAAGGAGAGAAGAAAATGAAAAAGATCTCACAGGTTGATAGAATGACAGGGAGATAATTTGCCAATTACCACCATGGGCAAAACAGACTCAGTTTGGAGATAATTCATTTTATTTATTGCCAATTCATAATGGAGTAAAGCAACGAATACTTAAAGCAAACTTAAGGCCCATTACCCTCATTGCCCATTCTCCCCAGCTTCTAATTCCAGCTTCTAAGTTCTTCCATCTCAAGTCCATACCAAGTAGCAAAGGGGGATGGGGAACTGGGCTTGCAGACAGTTTATAACTCTTCACCTCTGCTGCTCCTTCATCCTCACACAGCAGTAGCTTTACTGGCACTAAACATTCCTTGCTGTACAATTAGCAACCAATTCAAACCCAAGTTTGTTTTTGTTCACTTCTTTGTAGACAGAACTAATCCATATGTGACCCAGAACTAAGATAAAGCAAAGTTTCTATACTTCAGCTGCAGAAGTTTGGGATGAAATGAGCATTGAAGTCAGTGAACATTATTAATCATGCACCCATCAGTTTTTCCTTTGTAGTTTTTACTTTGAGTTTCTCTTTCTGAATCATCAATAAAAAATACGCCAAATCCCATTTTCTCTACAATTCACTCCTCTACAATACATCAATGTAAAGCTCCTTAAAACCTCTAGCCTTCAACATGTCTGAGGTTTCTCCTCCAATTAGAATTTGAAGACTTTTCATAACCTGAAAAATATGCAAAAGCCTGATCCAGTTTGCCACGTTACGAGGTTCTTAAAAACCAAATCCCCCAATCGATGTTTCTTCTATGACAATGAAACTGAATAAAACATATTTCTTATTAATTAATAAAATGTTAGAACTTGAGACAGAGAACATGTAGAAAATTAGTTGCAAGCAGTACTTAAACTAAAAATACACAGGCAAGTTTTGCTTGGAAGAATGATCTCTAAAACAATCATCCCGTTAACTGTGAGCCTAGATAGTAATGTCATCTTCTGGAAAAAGAGGTAACTTCACCTACAAGGTCCAAAGACAGCTGTTCCCATTCAGCACCATGACTTCCTTTTATCTCTTTAGCAACACAAGAAAAATAACCCAAACGACAGGTGCCAATTGCAATTCTTCATTCCTCAGTTTCACTAAAACTCCCATCCAGCTCTGCTGGAAGTCCCACTTTTCCATCCACATCTTCCTTGCGCTAAGTATAACCAACCACTCCACCAGGGTGTGTTTAGGTGGTGTGCTATATTGGTAAGCACATAAAATGCAGTGATTTGACAAAAACTGTACAGCTCTGGAAACTAATGGTGATTTTTTTTAATACTTCTTGAGTTGTTCTCACTACACACCATTTAAGAGCAGCATAAGCAAGTTGTTCCAGGGGAAATGGTTGGCCTGAGTCCCCCTTTCAGCAGGCTGCCTAGCAGCATGTTCACTCATGATGAGTTACTAGACCTGTAAGAAACATCAACGCGTTGGACATATGTTTTTATTTGGCTTCTGACAGCCATTCTTTCTGAGAGCAGGCTACCAGGGAGTTCTCTGGAGCTCTAATGTACATCAACACTGAAGTGCACATCCTGGTTTTCAGCTTTAACTGGCCCCTAATTCCACAGAAGCCTGACTTCAGCCAGGTTGCCAGTTGGATACCAGCTGTAAAGGCAGTGCCAAAGAGCAAACAGCAGAGCCTTTATATTGACTTTGAATCAGTGGATCCCACACAGTGGCTCAGTGGCCAGATTCAACCCATAAAGGTCATATAACATCATGAACCTTCCTCCTGTGAACTGGAGATAGTTCTAAATGCACTGTGGAAAGAGGAGGTCCTCCCCCAGTCTTCAACTGCCAAAGCTCATGAAGCAATGAGCAAAGAAAGGCCAGCACTGCCCTGTTCTGCTCCTGGTAGGTAATGAATGGCTCCAGAGCACACAGCAGCTACTTATGCCTGCCCTTAACTGCAGTTTCACAGGCTGGTTTGTAAGATTCCACTTGAAAGAAACATTAACTGTAAAAGGTATTGATAACATGAGATACATCTTTAACTGATAGACCCATATCTCTGTTTCCCTCCCATATATCTCCATGAAAACTGCTCAGTGGAGTCAGCTGTGCCTACTGCAGGCTGAGCAGGTATCATCACTTACTGCAATTGCCCAATGTTTTATACCCTAAACCCTTAGTATCTACTTCTTGCTCGCTAACTTGACGCTTATCCTGCTACACACCGACCTCATATTCACTTCTAAAGAAAAATATGGAAAAAAAATGTTAGTTTAGAACACAATGCAGTCCCAGATTGGTGAAATCACAAACTACAGAGGTCCAGCTCTGCTTTTCCATGACACACAAACATCCGAACATGCAATAGTCTCTGCTATGATAACATCCTCTAAAATCACAGAACAAACAAGAAGGTTGCTTGACTTCTGATCGCATTTCTGGATACGAATGCTTCCTACTAATGAACTTCAGGTTTATTTTGTAATTTTTTTCTACTCTACCATTTTTAGTATTTTTTGTCATTTAAAAGATCAAAGAAAATTCACATTAAAAATTCAGAAAAGTAAACCAGATGGTGTATCTGAATAGACTGTAAGAAAACAAAGACAAAAGAGAGAATGGCGGTGTTAATCCTAAGATCAATTTAGCACCCTGTCCCACTCTTCTAGGTAAAGAGGGCATCACTTAAAATTACAGGTTCTGTATTCAATCATCTCTCATTTAATTTAACATTGTGCCGTTTATTCTCCTCCAGTGCACTAAAAAACACAGTGCAAGATATTTCCTGCAGATTCTTTTCAGTACCAAATATCAGGGATTCACTCTGAACATCCCACAAGATTAATATCTCTGGGAACATGCAGATCAAACATTCTTTATTTCCATTTCTCAAGTGAGATGCTTTTGAGATAGCATCTCTTTAGATGTCTGGAAAACCAAACCAGAAAGAGCATGCTGAAGAGATCAGAACTCTCCCCTATGCTAAACACAAGCATAATATAGCTAGAATATCTGAAGCAGACGAGATAGCAGAGAGCAGTTCCATATACTGCTACTTTCCCAGCTACCTGCTGGATTTTCCAAGTAACTCCAATTACGCCTTTTAGAAACATAAGGAAATCCAGAAGATGCCCGCCCTGAAAAGAAAACAAGTACCATCCTTAATGTACAGACTGCAGATCTGTTCTTAGCCACTCTTGCTCTCTACAAACCTTGAAAAAGCAGGCAATCCAGTAAAAATTACACTTAGCTAGGGAATTGGGGAAATGTCTTGCAATGAAGGGGAGAAAAGAAAATGGTTTCACTCCACGCATGGACACTTACTGCAACTCTAGCCACAAAAATCTTCATTTCTCAGATAAAAGAGTAGCTAAGAAAGGGTTAACATTAATCAGTTATGTGACTGTAGAACTTCGGGTATATAGTTACTTGTTCTAGTAGCATTACCAGTGTTAAACAGGGTCAAGTTTCACAGTGCTTACATGCTAGGCAGAACTTAAAATCCTTGGTCTATTTCAATAACACTGGTATAAATCATAACAGACTGATAAGCGTATCAGCCACAAGAAGATACTGCCATAATTATATTGCCATGCTTAAAGGACTGCAACAGGAAAAAATCACCTAAATTAGTGGCATCACAATGTTTCCAGTCATTGACGTATATAAATTAATCGTTGTATGTCCTGCCTGAATGGTGTCACTTATCCATTTAAACAAAAAGAGTTTAAATTGCTACTGTCAAAGTTATACACTAAATGAATTAGTTGCTGAGCTTACTAGAGTCAGACTGCTAATAAATAGGTTCTCTGGACAACATTTGTTAATTAAATGTGCCTAACAGCATCAGTGATTAAGTTTGAGAGTTATGACTGAAAACACAAGGAGAAAAATACAACACAGAAATAATGAAATAGCATAAGAAACTTCCTAGGGAGCTTCCTTCTTATGATTATGGGTGAAGATTTTCCACCCACCCCTATTTAGATGCCTACTGCCAGAAGCGCCTCAGTTGCTGATATTAACATCTTCCCGTAGGACATCCTACGCCAGGTTTTCAAGAATTCTCAGCTCTGCATTAAACCTGGTCTCACCTGACACTGCTGGTAAGCACAGCTGGACCACTACTTCATTGTGATATGATATGGACAAAAGCAGCAGTAACACAGGAAAGAAACTGATCTGCTAGCTCTGCAGCCTACACAAGTCCCAGTTTGTCACCTGGCACACTCCAGCTATTCAAAGAATAGATGTTTTAAGCTCACATTTCTACAGCTCTGAAGAATTTTCATTTTTCCCAACAGCACTGCTTTATTTCTTGCTCATTAAAACAAGATCTTTAAGCACTGCATCAACTAGCAGCAGGACACAGGGAAAACCAGAGAGCATCTGGCAATCCCAGCCAAACACAAACCAGCATGAGATTTAGAAGCAAGCCAGTCAGGAATTTGATTCCCAGTGGGCAAGCACACACAACACCTCTGTCCATGTACCGTCCCACAAGGCCACTCTTTTCAGAGAGGTAATTATTAGTCTAAGGGAAAAGACCTCACCTCTTGACTCAGAGGGACATCAGTATAATGTCTTTCTTGTAGTGAGGGGCCCAAAACTGAACACAGTACTCAAGGTGCAGCTTCACCAGAGCTGAGTACAGAGGGATGATCACCTCCCCTGCGGCTCCTGCTGACTGCACTATTTCTGATACACGTCAGGATGATGTTGGCCTTCAAGGGCCCTCTGTAGGGCCTTCCTATCCCCAGGCAGGTCAACACTTCCTCCCAATTTGGTGTCAATAGCAAACTTAATGAGGGTGTACTCGATCCTCTCGTCCAAGTCATCGACGAAGATATTAAACACAACAGGCCTCAGAACCAACCCCTAGAGAGCACCACTCATGACCGGTCACCAGCTGGATTTAACTCCATTCACCACCACTCTCCGGGTCTGGCCCTCTAGCCAGTTCTTTACCCAGCAAAGAGTGCACCTGTCAGCCATTTAGCTGACTGGAAGCAAGAGCACTATACAGTCACTGTAACATCTTAACACCTCTCCTGTCCTTTACACCAAAGTGCAACCCATTACAGCAACAGAAAAACTGAGAAAGAAATACAGTGTTGAAACTGTGCATCAACAATGGAAATGAACAGCTCAACTGATTCATCTGAATCCGCAGCAAAATCATTCACTGAACTTCTGTTAAACACTAATAAATTAAAGCTCATTCTTCCTTCCTTGTTGCATATTTGCATTTTTAATATGGAGTACTGAGACAATCAGGATGATATCAGATGGCTTTGACCTACCTTTAAAATTATTCAGTGCTTACGATTAGACTATTATATCCTGTATCTAAATGAATAATACCAGAAGAATTCACTATGATTAATGTTTGTACAATCAATGAAGTGCAAGTAATTTGCTACTTGTTGCATAGCGTTGCCAAATTATCCCTCTGTAATGTTTTGATCATATATATTTCCATTACATTCTGCATCATCAGTATAAATGGAGCGATAAAATCCAAGAGGCAAGAATGAACAAAGACAACTTCTCATTATTCTTTTTACATGAATTTGGTCCTTGAAAAAACTCATTCCTTAAGCTATTTCCTTTAGATTTCTTTTTGAAGTGATGCCTTGTATTCAGCCTTTGTACTTACACACTCACTGATGGGGCAGCTGGGCAGGGATTTACAGGTGGACATATTCAGGACTCACTCCCAGGGCAGGCTGTTAGACGCTAATTCCACAGAGGCACCTGAGGAGCCATCCGACAAATAATTCTGCCTACAGCCTGGGGCTACACCACACAAGCATCACGAAGGCAAAAGGTCATTAGTCAGTTTCTTGATCTCTCAAAAAATGACAGCCTATTTTACCTTCCTGTCCAAAGAAGGGAAAACCTGCAAACCAAGGTATCCAGGTATCATGGGACATCAGTGGAGGACATTTATCACCCCTAAATTGCTGTCCTATTCATGCCACGACCAATCCTGCTGCTAGCATAGCCCTCCTGAAAGGCAAAATTTCTCTAAGGGGTGAAGTGGGAATGGGGAGCATGTCACAATCAGTAGTGTGAGAAATGTGGCTTTGCAGTGAAATGAAAGAACTGAGATGCATCTTTCACTTAATTTAGATGCCTTTTAGGGATGGAGAAGTGCACACACAGCCAAAAGGCTTCAAAGCTAACACCAAGACGCAGGTGGCCAAAGTAGAGAGAAGAAAGCTAACTCAGCTAAAAGAGATTAGAGAAAGAGCATGAGAAACAGGTCAGAACAAAAATATATTGGGAGAGTATGCCAGCAAAAGAACCAGTTTCATACAAGCAGAGAGTTTTTGAGCCAAGCTCACATCCAAGACCACTGTGTAATGATCACCATAAGAACTGAATTCTTATTGCACTTCATGCATACTCTTTATCCTCTCTTTTCAAAGCTCCCCCATCCTCACCTCTTCTCTATCCCTTCTCTTCTAATGTCCAATGACACCTTAGCTGGCTACACTGCATACACAGAGCACAGGTAAGAATCCATGAATTTATCTGGAGGCGTGCCCTAACAGCTAGTGCTACTTGGAGCTCAGACCACAGGGTGAACAGGAAGGCCTCCTGCAAACCTTTCCAACTACAGCCTCTGCAAAACAAAAATCCTACCATATAACATATTTGATGATTTTGCTGTGTTTCTTTGTCCTCCATCTTTTATTTTGCCACCAAGGATTTAATGACAGGCATTGGAACACTTCCAGGCCATCATTTCTTCCTTTCTTTCATAAAAAGTCCCTAAATCTAAAGGGAAAGGGATTAAGTCCAAATAAAAAAATGAACAAAAACAAAATATATATATATTTGGTACTCCTAATGTTTTAATACTCTTACATTCATATCTTTAAGACACGATTAAAAAGATCTTAATGGGAGCTTTAACTGCCAGCAAAAAAAAAGTTAGCCTGTGCTGCTTTGTGCCCTTCCTTGCCTTATTACATAGACTTGTTTTTTCTTATGCCTACCTTTCAACACAGCAGGGACCAGATTTCCAAAGGGCACAACTCCCATGCAGCAAATGAAAATGAAGCAGCCAAATGGCAGCATCAGATGTGCCACTTACTCTTAATAGGAGACGTTGGATGCTGAGACTTTCCAAGTCTCTAACAGGAGTAATTTTCATTTCAGTAAGTTTCCATAAGCCTTTGCCTGAGGGTTGCCAGAGGCAATCTGCCCTCTTGTTCAGGCTGCAGCAAGCAGCTTGACCATGCTGCTGAACACTGACAAGCCAAAGTAGAAAACCCAGAAAGAGAGAAAACTAAGAAATTCAATCATGTTATAATATATATGCATTTTGGACTCTCAGGAAGAGAAAAAAGTCACAGTCTTGAGATATTTCCATAGTATTAATATGAGATTTTAACCACCTGAATGCACTTCAAAAATATCAGTGCCACAGATTCTATTAAATATATATTGCAGACAGAACTTGAGCATTGCTGCCAGAAAAGCAAATCAAGTGAGGAACCAGCTATGAACCTCACTATTCAGAGATGGACAATATATTGAAAATACATGTTTATCGCATTCTTCACATGTTCTTATAAGAACAACAGTAAAGACAGGTGCATGAGACTAATCACTTCGTGGCTCTGAAGTGGGATTTTCTAAAGTCCTTGACCAGTTCAAAAGCATAAGTCTCAAGGGTATTCCATTAACTACCTGATACCACACAGCTTTCTATGGGGAGGGCTTTCACGCATTTTACTCTGAATACTCTGCTACTGAGTGCTGCCAGGCAGAGGATCAGAACACCTGCACCTTTCGTGCTCTAAGTGATCATGCGGGCGTGTGAAATGAAGCTCTTTAAGGTCAGTGGAACAATCCTGTCTGTCAGTGGGAGCTGTACAGCAAGAACATCAATCCAGTTCCAGATGCTCGATTAGGAGACTTCCCAGGCGATCTAAAACCAACACAATATAGTCCTGAAAATCAAACTGCTAGAATTCCCAGTGTTGCATTAGTGCTCGTCAACTGCAGCTCAGCATCCATTCTGACACAGGAGTTCAGAAAAGGGATCCACATCCCCAAGAGAAACTCTTTCAAGCATGCTAGGATGCAAGTTGAAGCAGGTGCACATTCATAAGCAGGCCCACAGACCTGCTTCCTATAGAAGTTTTGTTGAATCAGGGGAGGAAGAAATAAGCATCCCCTGCCTAGTGTCAGAACTGTTAAAGGAAATCGGACATAAAGAAAATTCCAAGCAGTTAATATGATATCTGCCACAACACTTCTGCTTTGATAGGCAGCTCTGCTCAGCTTTGTAAGCAGTGCTTAATGAGATCTAGTCCCATAGATCCATAGATCAGAAAACATAGTAGGGCCACCTATATTACCTCTGTCAAAGCCATGCAGAAGCACACATATTAAGAAACTCCCTGTTATCAAACTGTCATACATCACCACGTTGCCTTGGGGAGCCCAGTCTCCCGTTATTCTCAGCTATTTGACCAATGCACCCATTCAGTTGAGTAAAATAAAGTAGTAACCCATTCTCCAGCACCAGATTTAGAGCTTCAGAACATCCAGTGTGATTGAGAGAGAAGCCTATCATCATGCTGAATAGCTTATTCAGACATTTTCACTGTAATTATCTACTAACCCTTCAGCACAGGTATGTTCTGCATTTTACACAGTAATGATTTGAGAGCCCACCAGTGATAAATTTCAAGCAGTTACTTAAAATGTTAACTCCTTCTGTAAACAAAAACATCTTTCAAAAATCCTAGCAGCTGGAAAAGAAAAAAATGAAACCAATCGGTCAATTTACCTACTTGTTTAAATTAACTCCGACATTAATAAATAATAGGCATATTATTCAGACCTTTATATACAGAATTAAGTAGGAAGTAAAGGTAATTTATTTAAAAGGAAGTAGCATATATAATAAAGTGCTGTCACTATAGAATAGCAATCAAGTTGCAAACATATTGCACTTCATATAGCGCTGTCCTTAGTGGGAAGCCAGCTTTCTTGCTGTTTAATGTTATACTTGTTGAAGAGTTGACTAGGAGAAGAAAACCCTACCTCCAACTCATGAAAAACGCAAGTTTAATTCCAAGAAATGACTCACTTATCTAAATCTCTTCAGGAGTTATTGTCCTTTCCATCAGATCAGTGAAGACTCACAGACAGCACAAAGGAAAGAACTCTGACAGTCCTAGAACACTAGGCTTTAACATCAGCCATATCCTATAAGTAGGAGACATCATAACCCTCTTGAATAGCTAGTGAAATTTCATCTTAATATTTCCTAGGTTTCATAGAGCCATAGAATGGTTTGGGTTGAAAGGGACCTTTAAGACCATCTAGTTCCAACCCCCTGTTATAGGCAGGGACATCTCCCTCTAGAGCAGGTTGCTCAGAGCCCCATCCAGCCTGGCCTTGAATGCCTCACAGATGGGGGCATCCATAACCTCGCTGGGCAATCAGTTCCAGGGTCTCATCACCCTCACAGTAACAAATTTCTTGCTGATACCTAGGCTAAATCCACTCTCTTCCAGTTTAAAACCATTTCCCCTTATCCTCTCCCTTGAAGATTTTTTTGATTGCCTGTTGTTCAGCAACAATCTTTGATCAATATACCCTATATCTGCATAGATAAACTTGCGGCAGTTCTTGTCCCTTCCTTTGAAATTTCTCTTCACCCTTTTCCAGGTACTGTCTCACTCTCCATCTCTCATACTAAGAAGATAACCCAGAACCTCTCTACTGCTGATATCTGTGCCAGAGTTTGGGCTTCTTTACTTCCCTATTTCTAAATTGATAGTAAAATATGATCCTGATAGCCCAGATCTATTCCCAGGTTTTCTGGTCTGGAACGTCTGTTTTTCACACCCCTGTCACATGAGCAAGGTAGCAAGTCAACCAAGTAACAATAAGTTGTAAGAGTTCACGCTCCCACCTGCACTGTAAAAAGAGAAGTTCTAAAGCTTAATAGTCCCAAATATACAGACACTGAGATTTGCTGAGGAAGATAACTCCAGGAAGATATACTAAGCCGTAGCCTCAGAAAATAATTTCATCTTCTGAAATCTCTTGATAGCATATGTATAGGCAGAGGGAACAAGTAGCTTGTCTGCAATCAATCTCCCACATCTGCAAAGTATGCCTTACAGTTACCAGCTTAAAAGTTACATGCATTTGTGAGACTTCCTTTGCCTGTGCTCAAGTGCAGTTGCTCTGCCATCTCTACCCGGGCCTGTTCTGGGATGAGGGCCTGCTCTCAAACATCCTTAGCAAAAGCCACCTGCACCAGCAGAGAGCCATGGCAGCAGGCTGCTACTCTGCCGTGATTTAAATGCAACTTCACAGACTTCCATCTGCCTGCAAATGCTGAACTAGAGCAGATTTACTAACATGTAATAGCTGTTAATATATAGTGCATGCACAAGCTTTGCAAAACAACTTGTAGACACGGTAAGTGGTTGTTTTACACAGCTCCAGCTGAATGGCCTATACAGCTCACTCAGTGGCAGAAACACGCCATTCCCAGTCTATGTGCTATACCTATCTCCATCAAGTCCACAGTCCTGCTCATGCTGCAGGAGCCTTTCTTTCATGTAGGTATTCCTAGAAGGAAATTGCTAGAGGCTCTGATCTCATTAGTGTTTATAAATACCTAAAGTATGGAAGGGGCCAGACTCTTTTCAGTGGCATGCAGCAACAGAACAAGGGGCAAGGGGCACAAACTGGAGCACAGGAATTCCACACCAACATGAGAAAGAACTTTCGAGTGACAGAGCACTGGAACATCTGCCAGAAGAGGTTGTGAAGTCTACTCCTCTGGACATACTAAGACCCATCTGGATGCTTCCTTGGAACTGCTTTAGCAAAGAGGTGACCTGGGGGATCTCCAGATATACCTGTGGTCAGTGGAATTTGCTCTTCACAGGAAGCTGCTGTATTGGACTGTGAAGGAAAGCCCTCCTCCCATCAGGAATATGGCCAGGGGACAGGTTTATCTCACACTGCACATCTGAATTTTCTCTATTTCTTATTCTAATAAAACATCCATAGGGAGTTCTTTCTGTGCACTCTAACAAAAAGGTGCACAGTCTGGCCAACTTTAGGCCCCAAAAGAGACAATGTCTGTTTTTTTGCATGTTCCAGGCCACGGCCCCTGCGATTTAATCTCTTAGAATTACTAAATTCCTTTATCTCACTTCACCATTTTCCTGCTCTGTATCATCTAAGACCTACTTTTATCTATGTCTAAGCAGTGCCCTTGATACCTGATTTTAGGAAGAGTGAAATCAGTAAGATGAACATGTCTGTCCTCCTGCAACACAGGCCCTTGTTTTCAAGTCATAGGTTCTCCCTCCTACAACACTTCCACAATCAGGTGCTGCCAGCTATAGATGTTGGTTGAACCAAGGGCCCAGTAACCAATCTTTATTAAGAGGAAGAATAAGAACAGTTTGGACAGTATCTGGAAAGGAATGACGACAAATTTCAGAGGAAGGGACAAGAACTGCGACACATTTATCTGCACGGACATAGGGTACTTTGGTCAAAGATTGTCTCTGAACAACAGGCAATTTTCTAATTTGACAACCCTGCCAGGCCCAGCTGCAGAGCAAGTGTCATTATGAAATATTATGCAAGGCTTTCAGCAAAGAAGCTGCACAGCATGCAACGCACAGCAGCAGCGATACAGAAAGGATAGAAGAGAACTTTCACCTGGACCTCTGTGGCTTCTGGCTATGTCATTATCCTCCTTTCCTTCAGCAAAATAATAAACCTGCTTTCCTTTCATTGTCCCCCTCATCTTGCATCTTTGTTCTCCTCAGGCTACAGCTGTGGCTCAGAATCCTAATGAGTGACAGGAAGACCCTTCCTAGGGCAGACAGATTTAAGTAATTAGAATGGCTGTTCCACATCTCCCTTCTACTTGCTGAGTACTGAGCATATCATACAATGTGCAGGCATTTCCTAGTTTCTGGGAGTTATTAAGTATTAAAATCAATGATCTAGGTCTAATTATTTCTTCATTCATTTAGGTGAGGTGGAGAAAGAATCTTTTTTTAAATAATTCTTAACGTTACTTAGGATTGAGAAAGGCTACATTACAACATGATAATTACTTTGATTACTGGTTACAATCATTTTATTACACAATTCTATTACAAATCTTTGAATCTTAATTCTGAAATGTCAGCTGGATTTCTCTTGTAGTCTTTCAGAAGACTGATCATCTCCCTCAGCACATCCAAACCTTCTTGTTGTCAATTCACTACAGAACCCATTGTCATGCTGATCGTGGAACTGGCTTGAATTATGAGAAAATATACTTTGCTTCCTCACCAGGCATTTCCCATACCTTTTCCATGCCCAAACATATTACAAGAAGTAAAAAAAAAATGCAGGACAATTTGCTATGTCTAATATAGCACAGTATTGACAACTGCACTCAAGTTTCAAGCCATGCACTTCCTTGTTCTGTGGTGAACATATTCCTCTGAGCTGACAAGAAGCAGTACTGCATTGAGCTACAGTATCCCAAGCCTTTGCAGTTCCTTTTCTGTTCTGATGTTTCTATGCCACCAAGTAATATATTTGGCACCAAAGCATCTAACTTTCAGGCCTCAGACAAAGCATTTGCAAAGGACACAGTACGATGTTCCAAATAACCAATATGTTCACAGGTTCTGGGTAACTCATCATTTGAGCAGAAGGCAGTGAGAATCGAAGTCAAGCTCATTCCTCACATGTCCTCACCTCTTTTTAGTCCACAGGTCTGAAACTTTTCCAGAAAGCAGGCAGTTCAACTCTGTCCTCAACTGAGCAGAAAAAAATCACTACTACTACAGAAAGAGCATACATCTGGAAAATTAGTGATCAGAAAACTCATTTGAGAAACACACGTTAATTTCTCCTCTCATCTCCCAGGAGAAGGTCACCATACTGCTACTTAGTTTGGATCTTTCTGCAGGAAAAGACAATTCCCATGGTCAAGTGAATCATATTAGGCACCTCCTTCAGCAAATATTTCACTTATCTAAGAGGTGAATCCTGAAACTCAAGTTGGTTTTCCTTTAATTTTTGTACAAAGCAGTCTTTTTAGAAAACCAACCAACCTAGGACAAGAGCCACCGATTCATCCCTCTCACACACGAGAGACATATTACTCCATGGTTACGGACAGACTAGGAAAGAAGCAGACATTTCATGTTGCATTGTTTCAACATTCTTGCTTCATCTAGAAGATTTAACATTGTCAGATCTGTCAAGGTAAGTTTTGACTCTGCACAGAGACCCATCCTTAGGCTCCTTGCTTAACAGCACACATAAGGTCCGCTATATTTAAAAATCAAAATACTAAAACAATTACTGAGAACCCTCATAAGCTGAAGGACCACATATGCGCCTAAATTGCAGAAAGCAGAATGATCTGTGTCTTGCTTAAGAAGGTCATAACACCACCCACATGATGCTGTGCAGGAAGCCTCCAACAAAAACATCCACAGTTACTAACCACAGATTAGAAAGCACATCCAAACCACCAGGCCAAAAACCTTATTAACTAAAGAAGGTTGCACTGCAACTGTTATAGAGTGTCTTAGCAGAGCCTTGGCGCATTCTGTGGAGGAAAAGACTACTTTGGTGTCACCCATCTGAAGTTACTGAAATCTGCATACAGTGAGATTAACACAGACTATCATCAGCTTCACACAATCCTTGTAGCAAGATGTGCAGAGTAAGCATTTCATATCATACTGCACCATTTTTTTTTCCCTCAGTTGCTATTTTAAATCCAATTTGGTACTTAAATAAATTCAGATCACAAGCACATAAAATGTTATGAAAACTTCTGATACAGCAGCTTTTTGGAGCTTTCTGCTATGAAACTAAGGTTTAGAGAATTCATATCAGAGAACACTTCAAGACAGTTCAAAAGAGAGGAGCTGTGACTGCAGAGTAGATCAACCAAGTCTAAAGAAATCTCTGTGTCCTCAAGCACTCGCTTCACATTAAGATACCTTCGAAGAGGTAGAACCAGATACCTGGTTCTAGCTGGAACTTGGATCCCTGACTCACTGCAGGCTCCCCTTGACTACAATTCCCACTGCAGCCTGAACATTGTTCCAAAGGGCTCGCAGGCTCAGAGCACTTGAGCATCCTGAAGACTGACAGGAAAGTAGATGCCTTGGGTAATAAGTAATCTTTCTGAGCATACTTTGTGTCCGAGTGCCATTTTATTCTAGAATCCTTATTTCTAGCCTTTCCAGATCTTTTACCTTACATATAGTTTTGTGTTGTTGGTGGGTTTTTTTGTTTGTTTGTTTGTTGATTTTTTTTTAAGTTAAGACTCATTTTCACAGCAAAACATTATGGTTCCTCTTGCCTTTTCCTGTGATTCACCACAAAGGAAAACTTTCCTCTTCTGACCAGTGCGAGGGACTGACAATATAGTAATTTTAATAGAAACAGGATCTCTTTTATATAAGGATCTCTTTCTCAGCAATAGCTTGAGAACATTGAGCAATTCCAGAAAAAAAAAGCCTCTTTGTTTTGTGAATTTCTAAGAATCCAGCTCATGATTTGGCAACCTCAAATACGTTTCTGATAAAATGGCCATCAGGCAGTCACAAACAAAATGCAAAACACAGTTTGTGCACAACAAGAAAAAAGGCTAAAAGGAACTGAATGTATTGGTATTGACAGAACAGCTCACCCATCTTTGTTCTGAGGATGGAAGAACATTGTCTATTTTTGACTCACTTATTTTCTAAAGCCGTTAAGCCTTTATTCCACATGCCTGTGGAATGCAAGTATCTGGCTCAAACCAAAGCATCAACATTCCTCTGCTTCAGCTACCTTCTTCAGCCAGAGCCTTTTTACACAGAAATAATTGCAAGGTATGGAAATACATTTTCACTGTGAAAACAATGACTTTCCTTTTTTTTCTTTGTTCAGCATGCACCAAACCATATTACCTGATAACACCTGAGCAATGTGCCACAGCTGGGCTTTAAGAAGCCTAGCAAAGTCTCAAAATTGCCTTCGTGAGGCAAAACTTGCACTGCCTCAGGTGGAATCTGGGTCCTGCTTTCCACTTACCAGTTACAATTAGTTTGTATTAACTGCTGCTAATACCTCTTGTACCTCAGTACCATGGAGACTGACACAAAGCAGCTCTGCTCAACTTCTCCTGCCCCACTCTTGTCTAGAAGGCTCAATCTGTCATCCAGGGAAGAAATCCCATTGCTATTAACTCAGTTTATTAATATCAACAGCATGGCATACCATACCCTCATCTTCCAGTTCCTGCCAAGATGTCCACATGTATAGACCTGACCAACTCTAACTAGAATTGGGATATAAAGTTAAGACTGACCTCATCAGTATTTAAAGGAGTCCCAAAAGGTCTCTATGTATATCAGTGTTGCAGATTGCGTTATATCCAGACTTTGAGAATAGCTGTTAAAGCTCTCCAACTATCCCACAGCTCTGCTCAGTCAGGCCTGCTTGTCTGCTTAGCCATAGGAGGCCAAAGGAAAAGCCAAGAGGTATGCTTCAAATAGCTGTTTAAACACTGAAATAACTGATCTCATTTTAAAAAAACTGTTGATCCTCCAAGCAGCTCTAGGGGTAAGTCTTGGCTTTGTTTGAGTCCTACAGGACTCTCACCTAGCCTGTGGATATCTTAGTTGCTTTTAGAACAATAATGTATTCTCTCCAATAGAGAACATGAAGTGCAGGATTCTCCCAGGAAATCTTTGCTAAGTTTTTCACCCCTTCTGAGTGTGACTCAGTAGATATATAATAGCAGCCAAAACACAGCTGATTGGCAGTTCTTTGTTTAAGTTGAAAGTTGCTCATTCTTTTCTTTATTGCACAATTCAAATGGTATCAGAAACTAGTGGAGCTATTGAAATCTGGAGCCACAAAGAGTGAATCAGGCCATTTAATTAGAAAGAATACCGCTATTCATTAAATAAGTACTGTCTCCATTGTGGGCTTAGTATTTCCAGCTCAGTCAAACTGAATGAAGTTTTCTCCTCAGTCTTTGGAGTTTATTTGCTTTGCTTTCCAACTGAAAAATAATGCATGTTGCTGTAATCACCTATCTTCCCTCCCACATACGCTCTTTTTTAAAAGAGGGAAGGTAGATAATAGCTCAAAAACTAGCTCAAACTCACCCATGAGGAGGTATATTTCGCATTCAAAGCAGTGGTACACTATATCCACACATATTAATCCCTATGATCTAGCACTTGTATATCTTAAAACAAGCAGAGAACACTACATAGCTAAACAAAGCACGAGCCAACTGTTAAGTGAGGTTAATCTTCATGGGTTTGCAGAGTTCTGCTCTTCTACTCCCTCCCAGCTCAGGGTCCATTGGTTCACAACTTCATCAGGTGCAAGGATCATGCTTCCTCAAAGCAGTACCCGTAGCTTGTGCCCTACAATGCTTGTTTCTGGTGATTGTATCCCAGCTTAAGAGTCTCTCCCATCGGATAACCCCACTGGAACCAATATCCCTACATTCTCTCACTGATTAGCATGACTGACCAGACTCAGTGCCCATCCATTGCCTCCCTTTCTTGTCTTGGAAAAAGGCCCTTGACCAGGTACTCCAAAGGAGCAGACACTCTCCTCATACACACCCTTTCACTAAGCACCTCTGAATACTTTTTTTTTTTTTTTTTTTTTACCCTATATCCAATCCTAGCAAGAGATCATTTGCAAATCAGGCTTTAGTAATACTTTTGTAAGTAGATTATACAAAGCCACTGACTGAATAATGAACATTCTCTGTACAATACCAAACACCTCAACGCAAACATGTTTCCGTACAGAACCGTACCTCAGCCGTTCCTAAAATCTGCCAGAATCCCTCATTCCATCCAACAACCTGAACCCCTCAGCTAGTTCCTCATTTCTCATAAGGCTCCACTCCCCATCTGGCTGATAGGATATATCAAGGTTGCCTCACCTGTGGAGAAAGAGCAGTCTTACCAGCAGCAGTAGTACAGTACATAACAAGGTTCAGTTACGTTAAACTCCTTAGTGAGGGGATTCCCAGGTGTGTTATGTGCTTTCCTCCAAGACCGTCTCTCATTTGTGTGGTACAAAAGACTAAATTAACGATGGGAGTAAGAACAGTATTTGAATTCCACCCATCTCTAATCAACTAAGTAGTATGCTTCTGAAGCCTTTCAAGTTTCTTTTCACTTTGAGAGCTGTTTTTACTGAAACAAAATCAGACATGTCTCCTAGGCAACACCAGCAAACAAAAGAGGAAATAGTAATCAATACAAGTAATAAGGAATACAGTCAATAGGCAGTTCCCATACAAAAGCAGACATGGCGCATATGCTGAAGACATTTAATTTACCTTCAAACACTACTTTCAGTTTACTGAATAGGATTTTAGCACAACTCTCATTTAAGACAGTAGAAAAGGCATGATTAAAACCTCAATGTGTGATATTTCTCCAGTAATTTTTCTATAAAACACTATTCTGTTATCCTCAGAATCCTAAACTATTTAAGGCAATGAATAATTTATTCTCTTGTCCATATCTAGTGAAGCAGAGCCTTGATGCTTCTAGTCACAGTTATTTCTAATTGTTACCCCTAGTAGCAAGAAATGGCCAGGAAAAAATGCAAACGTACACCGGTTAAGTGAATACCAGAAGTACATTCGTATTACTTGATTATCAACATTATTTGTGACAGTTAACTGGTACATCAAATTAGCAAAAAATAAAATACTCTGTGACGCATTTTAAGAAGCTAATCTACAGTTAGTAGTTCTCTTCTGAGAAAAATGCAAACCTAGAAGTAAGCTGTTACTGAATGCAACCGCTGCGGCGATTTTCCACAGTCACTGAGTAATCAAATCATCCATTTACAAAGTGCTTCCAGAGTCCATCACATGCATGGCAATATGCAGCACCAAATTTTATTCAGTACTATTAGAGTAGCCTTCAACTGGCTATGTGGGAAGCACAAGATTTACATGCACATATTTGAAATCACTTCTGACAACCTTATACATTTCGTATACCTTCTGTGTGCACGAATGCCCCAATACACTGATGTGTATCTGCTTCAAGTCTGGATGGGTTTCTGAAGTTTCATTTTAGGGGAAGAACTCTGCTGTATAACACAGACATTGAGCTGTGTCTGAACAGGGCTGCCTGCTGACTGAAGCGCACAATCAGGAAGTGGAAATCGTAAAAGTTGGGCAGATAGTCTTTTTCCTCAGGGAAGACAAAAACAAACCAGAAAACCCCAACAACTTACGCTCACAAAGAAGTCGTGCACATTCCCCTTCCACTATCCAGTGGTTCCTGAAGAAATTTGAGGAGCCAATCTGATTGCCATTATTTTCTGCCTGCCTGTTCCACATTCTGCAGATCTTTCTCTGAAACATTTGTGTTTTGACAACGGAGGCATTTGCATGCAAGCAGCATGTTTGCAACTTACTAATTTGTCTGCTCCCGCTGTTCATTCCTCACCTGAAGTTAAAATGTGCTCTCCTTAACATTATAATCACCGACACCGCAACCCATGCTGATGTCACAAACAAAGGCTTATGACTTCAGCTGATAGATCAGTGGGAACAGAAGGGCTCACATAAAGTGAGATACTGTCTGCATGCAAATGCGTCCATTTAAGAGGAAAAAAAACCTAAGAGTCATTAATTACCAGGAGATATTTTAGCTGAATTACATTCTCATGGAATATTTTTCAGACTCTACAAAGCATCCAGTGAATCTTAAAAATAATTAAAAAAAACACAAACTGGTTCCAAATTACTCGTTATCAATTGGTACAGATCACTGGATTCTAGCCCACCTGCAATCTGCAGCAAATTGTGGTTTGCCTTTTGCTTACTGTATAAGGAGGCTGTTGATTCATTATATCTGTTTTCATCAGCCAATCTCAGTTTCAGCTCTGTTCTTTATCTGAAATCTCAAAGGCTCAAAGGCTGCTATATGCCAGAGAGTTGCACTAGAGCTTGGCATCAACTGTTATTAAATAAAATAGTTGAACAGCAGATGGGCATTAGAGACCCCGCTCACACAGAAGGTGCCAATTGAACTTCAGTGCCACTAAGAAAGCAAATAATCTGCAGAGAAGTTCATGGTCAGGCTTCTACCGTCACTGGTTCCACTCAAAGGCAAGGAGCATGAAAGAATGCCTATCCACTGAGGGACGCAACTCTCCTTACTCAGCCAGGAGATTTTCTGCATTGGACTCTGGTTCATGCTGTCATCTTGTGCTTTAAGGCTATTTGGAAAATCTTTAAACAATGGAAGCCCAATTTAATGGCAGTCCTGAGATACAGGGGGATTACTTAATAGTATTCTCGAGACTCTCCAGACTAGCAACTAGATGGGGGTCTATTGGAAAGCTATTAATTACTAAAACCACTCCTAACTTAAGCTGAAATAAGGCATTATTTCACTCATTGTTTACTAAAATCCTGCCCAAGCAAAAAAAAAAAAAACAAAAAACTGAGATTGAGAACAGATGTGAGCAACTCATTAGATACTCATGTCAAGGGTCTCTTGGAAAACCTAATCTAAGACCAAGAAGGTACCTAAGGCACAGACTTCCCTCATGTAACCTTCTGCAGCTCATTAAACAAGCCTTTTCTCCCTGTAAATTCACTTACGAGAGTCTAGCATAGGCAAAGAGCAAACAAACAAAAATCTCCTGGTCTGCCTGTGCTTATCTCATTCCACAGATTGAAGAAGCTCTGAACGACCTGTCTTCCGGCTTCAGCGTCAGTTAGGTGCATAAGCCCAGGAGATAAATTCAGACCTAAGACTATTTGCAACATTTCACATATTTTTACACATCATAGAAAAATGACATGTTTTTTATTCTCCATTAAAGAGCCCTAAAGCATAAAATCCCAGTTTATGTAAACATCACAAAATATTGTTTTGAGGTGTGATTTTTTTTATATGAGCATTTCTATTCTTACCTTTATAATTTCATTTTATAGATGCCTGTTACCTGGATTTTCTCTACTGATACAGAACTGGAATGTCTAATTTTTCTTAGAAACTGAAAAATACCAGTATTTTTCTTAATATCCTACTTAAGGAACGATCACTTATAGCTATGAAATTTATTTTTTAATATGAAGATTTTCCTGAAATTCACCATGAGGAAAAAAATCAGTGGGAATATTTTAAGATTTAAGTCAGCATGGAAGTCTCTCTCTTAGTACCAGATGCACCCAGGTTGATTACTGAATTGTCTTCCTCACTGCATAACTTCACTGACCAATTACTGTATACGTAATTGTACACAGATTAAGCCGTGAACTCTAACTCAGAGATTATTTTTAAAAGTTTGCTGGCTGATAAACTACTCAGATCCTAATAATCCCAAACCTAGGACTGCTGAGAATGACAAGATTTTTATAGCTTCCCATCTGGTAGAAAACAGTCTCTTTTCAAGTGATACCTAAAGAAGTTATGGCTGGTAGATAGTAGAGCTGATCACAGTGTTTTCCAATGGAAAACTTACCCTTGAAAAAAAATCACCTTGCTACAATAATGGCAATGTTCTAAAACTTCAGTCTTACTGTGGAACTAAAGGGAAGCATTAAGGTCTTGATGTCTCTCCTCCATATACAGGAGGAAATGACGTTGTAAGTTAGATAAGTAAAGGCTTTGCCATCAGACAGTAGTGTTTAGAAAACCATGGGAGGTGCCATGGCACAAACACCTTTTTCTGCTTCCACTAGCATAAATATTCCAGGAATTACATATCATTCCAATTTCCTTTTCCTTTTGGATTCCCCTCACTCTTAGGCTACAGTAATCACTACTTTCTGCTAAACCCACCCCACCTACGTTGTTCTTTGTGAGCCAGTGAGAGGGATGAAGAGAAAAATTACACAAAAATGTCCTTGTTAAACAACTTATTAACACTTTGTTCAAGTGTGATAATTTTAAGCTTAACTGCAGAAAAAAAGATATGAAAATATATTCTTGTTGGACCAAGCCTACACGCTGTCCTTTAATACTTCAGAGACAATGTCTTTTTTCCTTAAGTCACCATTCAAGTAACTTCTTGCTTAGATGTGATGGTAGAGGTATGTTTGTGTGTTTGACTTCATCACCTTAAGGTTCTTCTATAACACACAGTTAATCCTACACTTCGTAGTCTCTCAAACAAAGGAAAAACTCAACAACTGATAGATGAAATACTTCCCCTGGATAAACAGAAGCAACAGCCTCTCATCCTTCCCTATAGCTATGCTACTGGGAAATATGTGCAGCACGTTTTTCAGAGATGGATTCAGTCTGTCAAACACACATTGAAGTGTTTTTATGTATTCCATGTCCAGTCCTTACAAAAGCATTTTGACTACAGCTAGGTAGTTGTTTTTCCTCTTATTGACTTATCACTGTCCACACCAGTAACTGGGATAAAACTTACCACAAAACCCTATTTCTTTATATTCCCATAGAAAATGTTTTTAGCTTTTGAATTCCACACTTGCTACCAAAATACAGCAGTATGTACCAGCAGCTTCAGCAAAGATTGATGGTCCACCGGAAGCAATTGCTGACAGCTTCACTCAAAGCAATTCACACTACTATAGGCAGCGCTGAAGATGCAGAGCAGTGGAACAAGGTTGAGCTAGGTGATAAGATCTTTAAGCCTGTTGGAATGTGTTAGTAGTAAAGGGGTAAGAATATCTTTCATAGCAAGCAATTAACCACAAGCCTGATTTTACACCTTACTTAGAGGCAGAATCTGTAATACCCTATAAACCTTTAAAGTCATAATTGAACTTGAGGTTCAGGTTGGATATTAGGAAGAATTTCTTCTCCAAAACAGTGGGGAGGCACTGGAGCAGTCTGCTCAGGGAGGTGGTGCAGTCACCATCCCTGGAGGTGTTTAAGGGTAGATGTAGTACTTAAGAACACTCTTTAGCGGGCAATATTGGTGGTAGGTAGATGGTTGGACACGGTGATTTACAGGTCTTTTCCAACCTCGGTGATTCCATGGAATACTGTTTCTACTCTCTTCCATCTTTTCAATACTTGCAATTAGCCTGAATTATAAGGAAGTGTGAATTTAAAGCACAGCACCTGTTGCTGAAGTAATCTGTTGAAAGCAAATTGCTTAAACCTCATTGAAGAGGAGTACTGGTATTTCAGAGTCTCCATACAGATACTTATTCAGAAAGACTCAATGCCCATAAAGCAAAGAAGGTGGCTGCTTCTGTACTGCTGTCTCTAGTGTGTGCTATTCTTTCTTATTTAGGAAAATTCAATATGGACAAAGTAGTAAAAGCTATGAAATCCTTTAGGTTATATATCCAGTCTTGATCACAAAGCATAACTAACTACATCCATTAAATATTAAAGGATCTTTTTTTTTTTCTTCAAGTACATCAAGTAAGCAAATGCTTAGCACCTTTAGTTCTTTGCACACACCTAATTTTTTATTTACTAATTCAGAAAATCCATGAAATCTATACTGCCTTTCCTTGTTAACTGAAGCAATTGATATGACTGTGGCCTCTGGCCAAGGTTCACCATCAGAGAACTGTATCTTCAGCACATCCTGAACCAACACCACTCTCAAGATAGCAATGCAGGTCCTAACCACATAGAACCAAATGTGCAGTGTAGCTTAACTGTAAAGGCTCAGGAAATACCGCGCAAGCTATTCGGACATTCTCATCCAAAGTGTAACAGACTGCAGTCCTCCTTGCAGGTGGTCTTGTGATCAAGTCCTAACAGCAGTGAAGTAACTCAGCTCCCTTTCTCATGTCACAAGAAGCAGCCAAATACAAATGATTGATTTCCCTAGTTCAGTGTCACCACTCGGTCTGTCAGCTGACCAAATACATAGGCTACTAATACATAGATAACAGGACATGTTGACAGGGAACCTCAGTCTAAGCACAGAGAGATGTTGTGCTGCAATTCACATTTTCAGTTTCTGTACACTTGGGTTGCAAGTATTTCTGATCTTAACATCCCACAAATTATTTCTAGTGTAGCACAACAGGACTGCTATTTCATTGCTTCATCCCAACTTCCATTCAGTTGTATTCTCACCTATCCTTTCGGCTAACTCTCACAAGAACTGACTTAGCGTTAGAAAAACATGCTGAAAAAGAATATATCACTGAAAGTAGAAAAAAATAGACCAAATAGAGCACTAAACAGTACAACAGCGGAGAGAAAAAAGACGTACTATCCATCAGTGTGCTCTTGCAGCTCAAAAGGCCAATGGTATCCTGGTCTCCATCAGAAGAGGGGTGGCCAGCAGGGACAGGGAGGTGGTGATTGCTTCTCTCTACTCTGCCCTCATGAGGACCCAGCTGGAGTACTGCATCCAGATCTGGAGCCCCCCAATATAGGAAAGATGTGGAGCTGTTGGAGAGGGTCAAGAGGAGGGCCATGAAGATGAATAGAGAGCTGGAGCACCTCCCCTACAAAGACAGGCTGAGGGAGCTGGGCTTGTTCAGTCTGGAGAAGGCTGCAAGGAGGCCTCATTGCAGCCTTCCAGTATTTGAAAGGGGATTACAAAAAGGAGAATCAACTTCTTACAGTAGTGAGTGATAGAACAAGGGGAAATAGTTTTAAGCTCAAGGATGGAAGGTTTAGATCAGATGTCACAGGGAAGTTCTTCACAGAGAGAGTGGTGAGGTGCTGGAACAGGCTGCCCAGAGAGACTGTGGATGTTCTGTCCCCAGAGGTGCTCAAGACCAGGTTGGACAGGGCCGTGGGCAGCCTGGTCTAGTGCCAGATCTGGAGGTTGGTGGCCCTGACTGTGGAAGGGGAGTTGGAACTTGATGATCCTTGGGTCCCTTCCAACCCAAACCATTCTATGATCTATAAGCTGTATTCTAAATGAAAGACATTGAGATAGTAAACATTAATCTATGTAATGGACACAGAGGCAGTGCCCACAAAAGTAAGCAATAAGGAAATTCTATGTGTACAGAAATGTTAGACATAAGGCATATGGTTAGAAAATTACATGCATCTCAGGGCTGATATGCAGTACGCAAGGAAAATGCCTTGAAGGGCATAAAAAGTTTCCCTTGTGGTACATTAACTGGAAACTATTTGTAAACTAAGAGGTGCATTATTCAAACCACCTCATGAGTACTATGTTTTAAGGCTATGTATTTTTGTACTTTCTAAAAGCAATAAAGATGTCCCTTTGGATTATTTTCAGATCCATTTAGAAGACAGTGCTTAGAGAAAAGGGAGGTCTTGTCATGGCATACAGTAAGTAAACAATCCTGGAGAACTGGCGTGCTACTGTCATTACATCCTCAGGAGAGAGACAGGCAGTGGAAGACAACTGGACTCCACTGCTAGCTGCCTCCATTCAGAGCAGTCACACCAACTTTAGCCTTTTGGTCAGCAGTCCACTCTGCAAAAATGCTGCACTTGAACCAAGTACAAAAGAAACAGAAGTTTCTAAGAAGATCAAAGACTTCCACAGCCTGAATTGGCTTATGTCTGGTGTCTGCCTTCCCAAGTTTTATCAGTCAAGAAAACTATGTGAGGACATTCTATTGTCTTGTCATACTTATGGCTTTCCAGTTTGACATCCCAGATCATCATCCCAAATTCAAAAACCCTCAGAAAATGGTGGGAGCTGAAACTCAAATGCATTATCAAGAAAGCCAGTTATATTTCAACATTTTTAAAAAGGCTGAAGGCAAAGTTATTTTCTGGAAAAACAATATTAATGGGGTGTTGAAGGAACAAAACAACAGTTTGCCAATAAGTAGAAGATGAAACCAAAGTAAAACCAAAGAATGGCCCTGAGAACAAATAAAACTATGTGTATGGTAAAAGCCACCTAAACGCACACACTGAAACATAGCGCTAAATCAAGTGCTGCAATTTGGATCAACTCATGACAGTATGTAAGCAAGCTAAAAGCTATATTAGGGATCCATGACAACATACTTCATAACACTGAGGAATGGACTTGCCATCAATCTTCTCCCTTATTGTCTCATTTGCCACCTGTGGAACCCTATGCAGGACCTCATACTCTACCTACAGAGGAGACATGAACAGGCAATGGTTTTCCAGTGGCTGTAATAAGTGAAGGACAAAACTCATACTCCATGCTACCATGCCCCCTTGCATTCAGCCTTCAAGGGCCACTGCCAAGCTTCAAAGATGTTACAGAGGCAGCATCATCAGATACCTTGCACAGCCAGTGGCTAGTGAGTAAGCACCTTTGCTTCCACAGATGAACTGTGATGCTACCAGGGATCACAACAGCTAGCAGTCTCAGTCAATCTCCAGCACAGTGTAAGGAATGATGTTAACATCAGCTGACACTGCATTTTTTCAGGTTGTATTTGCATCACTACAGTAACTGTCCTGATAGATTCATTATAGTAAATTACATCCAACAGAAAACATCACAGAAAATTAATCACCTTTCATGGAGTAAATCTTTAAGTGCTTGCATTCAATTTTCCTGGAAGACCTGACAACATTTTCAAAAAAATACTAGACTGGCTCCAGCATATGCAAATGGCCTCCAAAAGGTCTTTAGGGGCCCGTGCCCGAATAGTTGAAAGCCTAAATTCACCAGGAGATCTCTGAGTGCAGAAATGCTGAAGTTTGGTTTCATGGCCATTCACGTCTCTGGTAGACGCTGCAAGAAAATGTACGGCTGTCTTTCTCTCATGGAGCTTTTACAGGGCTCTGTCTTGGCTACTTAGGCTTTTTAATGAAAGCATTGACTCCTCCATTCTGTCAAATTTGATTGAAGTAGGCTGTTTTAAAAGCTAATTTTCAAAACAAAGATAAACATTCATGCAGCTATGCTCACTTCATGATTGTATTGACCATGTTTCTTTTTTCAGACAGAAATCTGTCCTACTGGACATAGCTTCACATTTTCAAGGCACTTGGGCCACACTTACAGCACCTGCAAATGATTTAAATAGCTGCATCCAAACATAAGTACTCTGACTGAAATCAACAGCAGTATTTTTAATATCCAACTTCTATTGCTTTTAGGAGGAATTACCACTTCACCCACATGGAGAATCAGTGCAGTAGAAGCCCATATAATACTGAGAGAAAACAGAAATCAAGCTTAATTCTCACGTGCCTTTAAAAACCCATTGTTGAGAGCCATAATCTCACTAACATTTAGTGATGTTTGGTCTGCAACTTTAAAACTTTCTGGTTCAGAGCAAGTTAAAATTAACCTTTAATTTTCTTGTTCAATCATCTCACACACAAGTATTATTTCTGTTGCCTTATTTTAGGAGTGAGGATTAGACATTTCCTTTTTGCTTCCACAATATAATTTGTCTATGCTAACCATAAGGAGGTGACAGAACAAGGTGCTTTTCCATGATTTGCACACAAGATATTTTCCAGAGATTAGCAGGAGAGAGGCAGGAAGAACAACTCTGGGTCAGTTCATCTGTTGTAAGCAGAAAGAACTGTGCTGAAATCAGTGAACCTTGAGAATCTACCCAAGCCTCCAGGCTTTACAGTAATGAAGAAGTGGTATTTCAGCAGTTACATGCACTCACACCTGCACAAACATTATTGCATATGATGGCAGGAGAGCTCATTTGTAAAAGCCAGGGTGTGTGGCAAATGAAGCTAAGTGAAGACTATGATCGTCAGACATGCAGAAGAATGACAGCACATCCCAAATGCAAAGATAACTGATTTAATGGGAGGAAATATATTTAATTTAGAGTGACATTGAGACAGGAAACAAAGCCAGAGGGAGGAATATAGACAGGCATGGAAAAAATCATGGAGGAAAGTGAAGTATTCTGGGCTGCTCACATTACCTGAAGGATGAATACGTTTAGGCACTTACATCTTTCCAAAGACAGGGTTCCAGTGACTTGGGACCTCGAATGGTTTCAGCATATTGCTTTGCTTTGAGACTGAGACATTATGGACTAACTTGGGATGCAGAAGTGAACAGGTAGCCCTAGGAGTGTTCTCAGCAATGAAACAGCAGATAGAAAGACAACAATAATTTGTATGGGATTTTCCTATGCTTGTTTTTCATCCTTGAATAGTTTAATGCTCCTCCACTCCTGTAATTCATCAGAAAGACAGAGATTCTTTCACATTAGTTGTAACAGGGCACAGCCAAGTTCAGTCTTGACCTGAGATGCAACCCATGGCTCAAAAAAAAAACCCACTAGACAGAAAGAGGTGCCTCAGAGGCAAAGAGGTGAAAAAACATGCCTAAGGTTCTTTCAGCAGTTTGATTAAAGCCCAACGCAAGCGTATGACTGGACAGACTAATTTCAGATCCACCCCCCCAAGCAATCCAGAATATTGTTCAAGCACATGTAGCATGACACAATATAGTCTCATGTTAAACGGCAACATACAGATGAGTGACGATGTGATGTGTTTCAGAGAAGTAGCCTTAGCACTTTGTATCATGAGCTTCTTCTTGGGTTTTTTTTTTTTTGTTACTGGGACATTAGTGCAGAAGTAAGACACAAGACCCAGAGTTGCCCCTATTGCTTTCCATTTTATTCTGGCCAAAACAATTCTGTTAGAAAAGGGGAGAAAACACGCGTGCAGAATGAGGAAGTGTTTTCCAGAGAAGAAACAGCGTTTTCTAATCTTTTTTTCCTAATTCAGGCCACAAGCCAGTCCTCACAGGAAAAAGGAGATCAAAATTAAATGATCTGAATCTACTGACAACAGTAAGTTCAGATCTTGAACTTCAGTCACTGCCACCACATAAATACAAATAGCATTTTCTGTACAGACATAGTTGTAACTTGTTCAGGGTTGAGTTTCATATTTTGCTGTTCTTTTTATTTCTAGTTTTTGTTGTTTTGGGTTGGGTTTTTTTTTTTTGCATAAACTATGACAACCATATTGTCACTCTATAAAAGTCCTCCTCTCAATAATGACAGTAAGAATATAGTAGCAGGAAAATAAAAAACCTTATCTTAGCAAGCTCATCATTTTTTAAGCATTTGAAATCTAAATTAGCTCCACTTCATTGATTAAAAATATTGCTTACAATGATTTGCCAAAAAGAATGTGTTCTGAAATTTAAATTAGTTGAGGTATTTTGTAGCAGACTGCCATAATAATTTTCTAAAGTAATAAAATCAGTTATCAGAATTAATGATACATAAAATTCATTTTATGATGTTACTTACATTGCCTTACGTCCCTCCCTCATCTGTTTTCAAACCAAGTCGCATAGCTTCATAAAGTTCTTTTACACCATGCAGTGACCCTTCTTGCAGCTAAAAGGACAACACCATTCACTACAACCCTTTTAAAATTGCCGTGGTTGTTCAAAACAAAAATCACAAGAAAATAGAAAAATAGACAGCAGAACAGTCTTATAGAACAGTCTTAACTTCACAACAATTGAAAAACCAAAAAGGTGGCAGAACAGTAATCAACCTATGTCCTTTAATGTCATAGAAATAGTGAAGGGCAGAAGCCCTGGATTTCCCAGTTTTTAAGCAGGGTGAATGAAGTAGATGCTACTACTAAGATACACTCAATGCATAGCAACTCATAGGTACAACCCTTCCAAGTTACAGCTAAAGTCTTTCTCCATCGAGACGCAACTACTTCTTTCCTAGCTCTGTAGGAAGCTTCCCTTCTTGACAGCCCACACAGTGAAACAGTCAGCTTCTTTACTGCTTGTCAATCTTGCTCTTGTGTTTTACTTGCAAGACAGAAGCAATGAAACAGAACTACGGAAGTTATCATGCATGTACAAGGTGAGAAATGAGGGCATTGTGGCTCACGAGTAAAACTACCACTGACAAAAAAATCTAAGAAGTGCTTTCTATGCACACTTGGAATAGCAAAAGAGACGAGATGATTCACAGGCAGACGCAGCGAATTGTCATACTTCCTACAAGCAGCAATAAGAAGCTGTACTTTTGCTAGCCATATTTTTAGTCTGTCATCTCTGTGTGATGAGACAGACCTTGTAGAGCTGGGAAGCGTAAGAGCTATTTTCCACCACAAAATATAAATAAAAAGCAGCTGTATTTATGAGCTCAGGGTAACCGCTTGCTCAAAACAGCAGAAAGCTCTACCCAAAGCCCAGTTATTGAGATATGAGATGCATGACTCTGGGAAATAAGTCTGAGAGAAGAAGCAACAATGAGACCAAGTACGAATGTAGTTCAAGAGTGGATGCCAAATAAAAGGCAGCTGCACACAAAGGAGTTAACTTCCTGGTATTCAACTTCTTCTGTCTTCAAGAAAAAAGAAATATATATATGAAAAATACTACTTTGAAAACATACCTATTGCTTTCTATAATTTTTTAGATCAGGTTTTAGCTGTTGTAAATGATGCAAATTATCAGGAAGTTCTGAGTGCACACTGTCCAGAATATAGGATTCCTACAGAACTCTTAAGATCAGACACCCAGCATCACTAACAGTGGCTTCCTATATTTTCAGTGCTACAGAGCTGAGAATAACAAAAATCAAGGGATTTGAGTTGTTCATTAGATGCATTGCTTCCCATTGGAAAAGTTTAAACAGTAAGCATACAAGTAGAATCTCTCATGGGAAAGCAACATGCATGGGGCAGGAGTAGAGAAACTCTGTAGAATTTTATAGCAGAAGCATCCAGAATGGTCAGCTTGATAGTTTACACTGAAAGTCAACT
This sequence comes from Pavo muticus, assembly GCA_016647715.1. Lineage (NCBI taxonomy): Eukaryota > Metazoa > Chordata > Aves > Galliformes > Phasianidae > Pavo > Pavo muticus. The sequence continues at coordinate 1,444,841 of JACDJE010000062.1, forward strand.
TAATTCCAAGTTCAGATTTCAAACGTACCTTGAAAAAAATTCACCACTATGTATTTAATAATTAGAAAATCTTAACATGAGCACTACTAAGAACTTGCATATCTTGATTTGTAAGATCACATGGCATATCAGTATGGGTAGTTCAAACCTTTAGCTGTGAAAAGGCCACAGTGAATCACATTTCTATGGACCTGGCAGTATATTTTAGAGGACAACCTGCACATTTCTTACTTCCAGCAGATGCTGAGGATGATTGTCTCTAAACCATTTTTTCCAAGTAGGTGGTAGATTGCTTCTTATGTGTTCATATTCAAATATGTGAAATAAAACCACTACGGTAAATTGCTTCTTAGTCATTCCAGAACAGTGGGACTGTGAACATTAGAGCTGAGCAACGAACACAAATATAACAGCAAATAAAAGGCGGGATTCATATCCACCTGAACTCCCTACACCTTCCCACCACTATAAATACTTCAAAAAGGCTTTGCAACAGGAGAGCTGACCTAAATCTTTTGGCAGGTTTGACAGATTTTTTTTTAAAGTTAAAAACAAGATGAGACTGATGTCATCCTGCTAGATAATCTACACTACTGATATGTCAATACAGCCACTTCTGCAAAGTAACTAAGGTATGACAACAAGGCTACAGCCTTAATAAATCATACTGTGAAGATCAGGGAATAAGAAAAGTAATATTTTTCTGTGAAAGAGGACTAAAGGATTGGCCTGGATGAGATAAGCAGATAGGGAATCTGCAGCTCTGGCTACTTGGGACTGCCTCAGGCAAGCGAGGATTTACACATGCATTTTATATGATCTCACAAAGGGCTCATTGAGTTTGGCTGGAGTCAAGGTACAGCAGATCAAAGCCTGCTCATCTTTCTGATCTAGTTCTGGTTCCAATCAGAATATTTTTGAGCCCTTCCACTTCTTTCAGCCCCTAATGTGCTCACATTTTGAACTAATGCAGAGCAGAAAAATACCATAAATCATGCGGGAAGAACACATCCTTTGTATTTTTGTATTCATTTCTCAAACTACCTCTATTCCTTTTCACAATGTGAAGGCTTAATGGCTTCACCATGAATGCTTGTCCATTCACATGCAGATTTGGTACGTAGATAAAATGTGACAGAAATTTCCACAAAGAAGAGATTATATTTTATGCTATGACATTTCTATTCTTTTCCTCCTGGGATGTTAGAAGCTTTTTAAAAGAATAGATAAATTTAATATGGAAACTCTTGTTTCAGAGGGGAAATGTGATTGCCTTTTTAAAAGTGAAGGGAAAATGCTATGATAACAAAGAAAACAATTAATAATACTGAGTGTTTGTAAACTGGCTTTCATCCAAGTGTCTCAAAAGCACATTATAAACAGTAGCTAAGACTCACAACAACCCTTGGTGATCAGATGCTCTTTCTATAACCAAGGAAAGGGAAACGTACTTTCTACAGCAGAGGGAAGGCCAATACCGAAAAGGGCAAATACCCATTTTGGGGCAAACATGAAAGGTGGACACAACAGAAAAACTCACAAGGTATTAGCTCAAGAGCTTGGAAGCCAGGAAGTGCCAGAGGATGAACATCTGTAATAAGACTTGAATGGCTGATGCTGCATTAATGATAAAATAGATTAAAAAAGTGGTCAAGAACAGACTTTTGGCTGAACCCTGCTGTTCCTTTCTTGCTGGGCTCTGTGACATTCGCATGAACATTGTCTTCCGGTAAATAAACTGCTTACCAAACTAGCTTGCAGAAAAGCAAACTTGAGGTCAAGGAATAGCAGGATGGAAACTTTAGTCTTCAATACTAATTTTTTCCTTCTTAAACCCAAAGGTGTTCGAGCTGGCAGTCATTTGAATAATTTCCTAAAGGAATTATTATCTGGCTGAAAATCTTGAGGAGGAGAGGATTAAGAGGAAAATGCCTGCCATGCTTCTGGTCTTTCATTTCACATTCTGAGATATTACTGGAAACCCACTTTCGTTGCCCTTTAAAGCAAGTATGCTGGACTGTGAAAAGGAATGCTAGTTCTGCAGTTGTCACTACAGAGAAAGAAACACCCAGTAAATGGAGAAGACTGCAGAGTTTTAGTTGCTATTGCTGATGGGCCCAGAAGAGGCTTTCTATGAAGCACCAGAGAAAACAACAGAAGTTTTTAGAAAGGAATAATTGATTTGTATTTCATTTCAGTCTCTGACACTGGACTGCGTTATATTTTGTACATTCTGTTACTGGAGATGCTTTGCACTCTGGTAGTTCACAGACTTAAAAGGCCTTAATATCTTTGCACACTTCATCCATCTGTCAAATTTGTCTGAGGTTAACAGATGCATACAGGGATTATTGACAATAGCTTGAGGAGAGGAACAACAAACACAGCATGGACAGCAGACTAGAAGTGAGGTTGCCTGATGTCCTCTACGAGAATCTGCAGTCCTGAAGTAACCACAAAAGAGCCCAGAAAGGCACAGCAATGCCCTGAGTACATGGAAATACATACAAAATGGCTTTCTGGTCTTTGTGCACATCACTGAAAATATTTGGCTAATTAGACTTGGCTGGAAAACGAACATTGGTGTATTTCCCAGCCTGCTTGTAATTACATCCTGTTATTATGAATAGATATGCAATTATAATGTGTCTAATTATGGTTTTGCTACAGAGACAAAATGATTTTCTCCTCTTGTCTTTCTGATCTTTCAGTATTTTATGGGTTAGCTACTAGTTTGTTCCCACTAAGCAAGGGGTCCAATTAACAGATCATTGCAAATAGAGCTAATGGATGACAGTACAGCCTTACCTATTGTAAGGATGAAGAGTGGGCTCCATGCTAGAGCACAGAGCTTCAGTTCAACTGGTCACATTTATTAGAGCAACAGTTCTCTGCAGCTTTGATGAGATTAAGTTCCATTAGGGGATTTAGTTTTAAATGATGCATCTGAAATCCTTCACTCAGATGGTTTGTTGCTAGCACTAAGAGGCAATTACTGACATCCTATTCTGATTCTCATAGAACCTGTGTAATGGTGCAGAAGGAACTGTGGCCACCTAGAAATCCTGGAGTACATCAAAAGTTGTTTATGTGCATCATCCTAGATGGCCAGAAATTAACAACACTGGTAGAACAAGGCTAGTGAATGGCTAACATCTATGACCACTGATGTCATGTGTCATGTATACATGCAAAGAAGTCATTAAATGAAGTAATTGCACTGAAAACCTGCTTCAAGAGCACTTCCCAATTGCTCTGGAGTACATGTGTTTGGCTTTCTTGCTTGGTTGTGTTTTCAATGAAACCAGAAAGCTGAAAAATCGTACCCCCAACCAAATAACATGCATATTTCAACTGCCAAATGCAGACAGAAACAATACTGAACTATTATGCAAATTCTTCTCTGTTTATGAAAGGACAAAGACAAAAGAAAATTGCAGAAAAGCATTATACCCAGGCATGGAAAAGGTTGGTAGTTCACCTCTAAGATGCTCTGGAAGAGAAGCATCCTTTCAGGCAGTAATTGACCTTCCATTGTCAGGGAAAGTTCTCCTCCGCCTTTTTAATAAATGTGGACTTAGAAATTTTTGGTAAATAAGCCAAAGCACATCAGAGAAGGAACAGATTAACATGAACTGTTCCCTCTGGTAGAGAATACCTGCTAAGTCCTAAGTGATGCAGATGTGTTCACATCAGAAACGGTAATGTTACGCATTATTATTTTGGTTAAAAATTTCTACATTTCTATGATTATAAAAAAGCTTGCTCCTACTCTCTAGACACGCTTTCGCTTTATACCAAACATCAACAATCGAGTACGTAAAAATTAGTTTCCTATCTTACTTCACTGAATCAGGAAGTTTCCATTTTGGAATACATCTTTCATTGCAAGCAAAAAGCAAAAACTGCAATCTAAGTGGTTACAGAGATGTTAACTAAACTCTGACATTAACATAGAAATGTGTTATCTTAGCTCCTTCTGTACTGCGATGAAAGTACTGTGCGCTCGGAGACAAAATAAAGCTGCTGTATGTACACTTCTCAGCTGCTGCTCAACAACACAGCCTTTCTATTGCTCTGTGACAGCTCCCATGAAATGTAGCTGGCTGGGAGGTCACAGATCAGCTCACAAAATTAAGCTACATCTAAGAAAGGTTCAGAAAGGCCAACATCCAAAACTCCTGGAATAACTGCAGACTCCACTCTCTCACAAGCAGAGTGGCAACTGCTGGATTCATTGCAGACCCACGGGTCCCTCCCTACCCCACAGTCATGTAGAATTCCCTATTTAAGTGCCATTGTTTGGATATCTAGTCAGGCCATCAAAGGCTAACTCTAAACAAATTGATCTATCACCATATTAGATATCACAAGAACAAATCCTTAGCTCTTGTAGCAATTTCCCAGAGCCAACAGGCCTTGAAGGACAAATCAATCGGGACACTTTGGGGACATTGTCAACTTGGCAAAAAAATAAAAGGTCAATGAATCCTTGTAATTTTATGAAAATTACTAACCAATCATCATGAGGAGAAAGAGTGGAAAAAATCACTAACTTCATATATAAATATAGTGCAGCTAGTTTCAAGCATGTTGGCTTGATCTGTGGGAAACCACTGAGCAGCAAGGCTTGCACAATCATGAAATAAGCAGTCTCTCTCCTAAGTGTGTGACAATTGGCTTACTGCACATCAGTCAATCTTCTTTCCTGCCAACAAGACATACTCTTACGCTCAAGTCCAAGATAGAAACAAAAACATATTTAATTCACCATCTACTCATGCCCAGTAGAGCTCAACAGGGCTAGAGAAGTTGTTTAACATTAAGCCCAACATTACATGCACTGTCCTGAACAGTAAGAGCCCCTCTCTTTAACTGCACTCACACTTGTGAATCATTTCAGCTGTTAAAGATCTGGTGAAATAAACACACAAAACTGTCTGAATGATGGGGGGAAAAAAAAAGGAATTTTCTCCCAGATATGCTAAACTAGGGCATTTTGGAGGTGAACTTCTACCTTTGTGTAATTCAAAAAACCTTCAGAAGAGATGCTTCTTAAATAGAACAGGGTATATCACGCAGGAAATATCATCCAAAGGAATTCTATTACTCAGAAATTCATATTAAAGTAGCTGTTTCCAAGAAAACAAGTCTCTAATTAGTACAGTAAACCTGCAGTGAGGTCTCAGATGGCAGTGCACAGCACAATCAAATAAAAATCTGAACATGAAAACCAGAATACTGACAGATAACACGATTGTTGAGTAAATTTCTTACTAAATTATCAAATAATGAGAAAAAGAGCAAGTGCATTGAATTTTACTGGATTCAGAATCCCATTCAGTGGGAAGTAGGCTGCGAGGGATGCCATACAGTGAGCTCAACAAGCAGCAGGACTCAAGCTTAGCTCTTCCAACACTTCATCACAGAAGCCCTTCTCCCTGGTGAAAGCCACAGGCTTAAGCATACCACCTTAAGTTTAAGGAGAGCTAGACTACTGAAATAGGATCACACTAAAGTCCATGCAAAGCCGAGACCTCCTTCACATGGGCTGCTAGTACTCCAAGCCTACATTGGTGTGAAGTGCAATTTAACCACAGCTTTAAGATATGTACATAGGCGTATCGCACCTAAGCTTACAAAGAATGGAAGAGAAATATTTCAGTAAGACAGCAGCAAGACTCCTGTAGCTTCTCTCACTCCTTTCTCATTCCGAGATAAGATCATGATGTATAAATGCGAGATATGCTGCATCCATTTTTTTGGTTCATTTGCCTACCAACTCATGTTTACACAGAGTGCATGTTCAATGCCCAGGGGAATTTTCTGACCTACTTATTGAAAGCAGCACTGAATGTCTGATTTTCTTAAATGAAACTAGACAACTTCTCAGGTTAAATATTCCTCGTTTAGTCCTACAGATAAAAAGATGAGGCAGAAAGTAGACCATGACAACGTTTTCTTTCTTTTAAGGCATGACAGTTCAGAAATGGTCAGCAACACAAAGTACTGCTTCCACAGATAAGCAAGCAGCACATCTCCCTTGGGCAAACACATTTGTACAAGATGTTTGCATTCTTCTCCCTCATCGTGATCTTTGTGTCAAGATATATTCATACAGCGCTAACAGCACCATGACAGGAGTAGCCATCAACACTGCCCAAATGGCTTAGATGCCATCATAAAACTAACCTGTCAAGGAGCAGGAGTCACCTTCCTTTGCCTCCTTCACAAGAGCTATCTGTTCTTTTCTGGAAAGTAATTAAAGTCACACCATGTTTTTGATTTGTACTAACACTAAGTCAAAGGACAGGGCAGAAAGGTGTTGCACTCCACTCATAACAATATCTAAGTACTCTAGCTCCATTATACTTTTCTAAGTGAGAACTTGATTCATGCCTTACTCCCAATCTGCTTGTTATAAGTAATCATATATTCAAAAAGCCCCGTGCTACATTGGTTGCTGGTCACAGGGCGCAGGACTGTGAAGACTAAGCCAAAGATAGCTGGGTCCTCATCTTTACAGCTCCAGTAATGTCATAGCAATAATGCTGAGGACCCAGTTCAAAATCCTAACTGAATTCTCTTTTTCTCCCCACAGGACACACATTAGATGTTGAATTCATTATGCTTTTGAAAAGTAAGCCAAGTGCAAGGTCCCAAGCTCCCTCCTTCCCATGCAGTAGCACAGAACTTATGGCCCATCAGATGGCAAAAAAATAAAAAGACTGAACAACAGTACAGGGCCACGTAAAGACATTTTCCCCATAAATTGTGGTTTAGAAACATGGAATCAAATCACTTCAGAACTTACTTCAGTCATAGCATTCAAAAAATCACGGCAGCTACTGGTCAGTCATACCGAGACCTGTCTAGGCTTGATTTAGTTATCCATGATAAACTAAGTAGTAGTTAGCCAAGTAATATATTCATATCCAAAGTTACCGAGTCATCTGTTAAGCACAAATATTTTTAAAGTGAATAAAAAGATTTGAAAAGGATTATTTAAATGTCTTTTAAAATGCTGTATAAATTAGTGTCAATTCAAAGAACAGCACGTATTTTTCTCCAGTTTCCTTCAGATAGGGAAGGAGAAATACCATGACCAGAAGTCATTTCCCACTAGGCATTATTCCACCAGCATTTGTGCAGCAACAGCATTTCCTAATCACAAAATTACTCAATTCATGTCATTATTGTAACATTCTACGCAAAATATTTTAAGAGCATTCTTTGTTTCTTCTGGATATTAGTCCCTTTGAGCTGTTCATAAGCAGCTGGTCAGCTTCTTTCTCCCAGAGGTTCATTCACAGCAACGAGCGCTAGAATATTGCTTTGATGGTCTGAATGGAACTGAAACTATCACAAAATACAGGAGCCCAAGAACAGGACTTGGCAAGAGGCAAGCACTCAAAGTGGTGCAAGCCCCACAAGCTCTACATTAAGGTAACAGCTTATGAAACTGCGAAAAATTTACAAAAAAGCAAAATCTGACAGAGTCCATAATTACAATAATCTAAAATGCACCCATGTGGAATACTATTTTTAATAATTGCTTGTAAGATATTCCTTTATGGTCATGCTCTGAACTGCTAGCTCGATGGTGTTGATGAATATCCATAAAATTTAATTATGCAGTTGACTATTATAGGGAATAGAAAGCAGTATGCTTCGTTCATTTTCAAGCCTCTGCCTAGAAAGGATCCACTCATTTCTGAGATGTCAGTGAGCTCCCTTGGTTCCCTTTAAGACCTGATGGAACTCAGGGATGCTCTACACATCACACAACTCCACACAGAGTTGAGCTTTAGAGGAGTGAAAGGAACTTTCAAACACATCTTTGCAAAACAAGAAAAATGTTTATTTCTTCGTTTTGCTTGCTCAGCATTGTTATAAGCAGGGCGTCCATCAGAAAGTTTGCTGTTACGGCAGGTAATTTAATTTTTAGCTGATTGTGCCCAAGTCAGCTCACAACTGAAAAGGTCATAATGCCATTTCAAGAGATATTTTGCATTTATGTTTCAAAAAATCAAATGATTCGTTAGTAGTAGCATACTCTTCATGCATCTTTTAATACTACAGCACAGTTTTTCCCTAGGCACTTGGGAGAGACTTTTTGGAGGACAGAATAGGGAAGATTATTACATACACACAAAATTGGGAAAAAAATCAGAATAATCTTTGCACTTCTCTGAAGTTCTGAAACAGCAATAGTTATGCTGGAGTTGTATGGATTAGCAGGCACAAAAAGTTTAAACTAGATTTCTAAAGAATTTAACCGGACAATGACCATTAAGTTCTCTGTAATGATGAACCACTATTCACACTCAAGGACAAAGGTTTCCCAATACTAAGATGTTCTGAAATAGTGGATACACATCAATTCACTATTTGAACGGATTAGGAGTCTTTTCTGAAAGAGCCTCATGGGCTTGCCCTGCCCAGCATGGTGTAAGCAAAACCACTTCCAACAGGTTTGTTTTTGGCAAAACCATGCAAAGAATTCACAGGTAGGCCAGTAATCATACACAGAAAGAAGAGTTGAACTCAGCCAACTGGTGAAGAAGAACCACTGTTTACACAGCACTCCTCAAAAAGCAGCCTAAGTCCAAAAGACATCCCTCTCTTGAGTGGCTGGCCCTTTTATGAGCCCAGGGTGGCTCTACCCTGGGTCCACCCCTTCTAGATAATGGGGAGCACAGGTGCAAACAATTTTCATGTGCCCCATAGGCCAGTCACACCCCTTCACCAGGCGCTCAACCACCAGTTCAAGCCATGACCTAACAATTCCCTTACACCAGTCCCCTAATCAGGCAGACATAGCTGCATTAGGAAAAAAATGCAAAGCTTTTCAAATCATTTTCTACTTCAGATAGTATGTTCTGGCATCTGCTGCTGAGCCCTGGAAAGGGGCAGCATATACTGATAGACCGACAAGTTTTCACGAGATCCTACAAGTTTCAGAATTCCTGAACACTAGGTATCATGGGGATGCGCCTCAAAACTGTTTCTTCTTGTACCTACCTCTTCTGAAAAGGCATAATGTAAACATCCCTACTCTGCCACAGGGCTGCATAACCTTTAGGAAGCCACTAAGCTTGCCTAAGCTACCAGCATCTTGTCAGCCTACTGAAGATTAGCTTTTCCTGCTTCACAGGGCTGCATAGCAAAGTCTAAGAGAAGTGCAGACAACCACAACAACAGTAAAGAGTACCCAAGTAAAACCAACTGAAAGATTGGATGATGATCTCCTAGGTACCAATACTCACAAGTATGTAAATACGAATCAGTACACAAGCCTGATGAGGGTCAGAACAGCTTTATGGTGTCACAAACAGCATCACAGTATTTCCTGCCCTCTCTCATGCTTACACCACATGAAGAGGTACAGCAAATGCTCTGTTTTGAGGTGATCAGCAATATGCGAAGGTGAATCATCTCCTTTCCACATTCAGATTTAGTGCATCAAGGAGGACCCTGGGCTCTCCACAGAACAACTGCAGTGCAAAAATTCTGGATCGAAGCCAGTCCATCCAACTGAACTCCTTTTTATACATTACTGCTGTATCTTCCCTCACCTCTCGTTTCCAATACTCTTATATCCCTCAAGTCACACGTTTCCAGACAGTATATTTTCAAAGAACAAAGTACTAAAGTTTCAAGCTAGATTAGTTAGCAGACATCTGTTTTCCCACTGGTGCTTTCTTCTTCCTTGAAGAAGTATGAAAAATACACTTTCACTTAAACAAGTGCATCTTCTTAGCCTATCAACTTTTCTCTTGGCATGAGAGCTTGTGTTTGTTATGGTGCCAGGAGTGTAGCCAAGACGGTCTACTTTTAAATACCTTTGTTCCTTCAAAAATCATCCAAACATCTGCAGATTATTTTATTTTTTTTTTTTAATCACAACAGCAAAGTCAAGAGCTTACATGGCAGAAACATGACAGAGAGTATAAATGAGCAGCAAGAGACAAAAAAAAAAGTAAAGAAAGTAAAAAGTAGTAGCAGAGGGGAGCAAAAGGCATAAAGAAGTGCAGAGGAAAGGCAACCTGTGTTGTGTTTTCCCAACAAGAAAGCGTTACAGAGAGATGAGTGAGCACGGGAGCCACAAAACTGTGAGAATAGGATAAAAGGACATATCCATGTGCTCCAAAAGCTTGTATATAGGAAAGAAAGGAAGAAAAAAAGAATGAAGTAGGAATATGGATGAGCTACAGACAAAAGCATTTACTAACAAGATTTACCAAAAAGTGATCTGTACTTTGTGTCACCAAACTTCAGAAGAAAAAAAAAATTGCAAAAACCATTGGGGGAAGGTGAGAACTGCTAAGTAGAGAAGCTTAAACTGTGGGTTGAGGATTGGCAGAATGATAAAGGAAATGCCTGAGAACAGGCTCAGCTGTTAGCTGTGAAAGGGGAAGTATTGGTCGAAAAGATCATGGCCTCTAAACAGAGAACCTTCAGTAGCTGAGACAGCGTGGAGTTGTGCAGATAACAAACCAGACTAAACGCTTCTGGAATAATCAGAGGTCTATTGCCCAGGATTCCTGACAAAAGACAAAAGGGAGTAAACCAGAGAAGTGTATGCAGAAGCTGCAGCATCTGAGTGGCAGTACTCTACTTTCAGAATACGGTGGAGGAAAAAGGATTTTTGCTGTTCTGTAGCTAAAAATGCTCTAAAGTAAATAGCCGTTAGTAACAGCAGCTGAGCCTTTCAGCAGGTGCTTATGCCTCTTAATACATTACATCTGTATGAAGCACTTTTTGCATCAGTTCTTGTGCTTGAAACACACAAGCAAAGCTTCAGCAAGCATGAAGCACAAGACTGTTGATCCCAGTATCATTCCAGCAGTATGTCCACAGTATTGCCCACTCACCAAGACATTATGTGCATTTACCACCTATCCTCTTCTACTCTCTGTGGTGTCCAGCAGGCTGCTGATAACTGACAGCAAATCAGGAATGGAAAAGGACATGTGCAGACTTAATATAGATGCCTAGAATAATACTAGAGGACTGAACTGATTTTTTTTCTCCCTCCCTCTTTGTATGTTTCAGTGCTTTGTACACTGTTGCAAAGAGATAATGGGTTTTCAGGCATGGATGTCAGAACTGCATTCATATGCTTGGACAAATGATAGTTGTGAGTCAATGAAGCAGAGAACCACTCTGAGGCAGTCTCCTAGATGCTCAGAAATCCTGTAAACTCCAGTGATAACAGCTGCATTTCAGAGTGGCTACTATCAACAGAGCTATATCAATTTATACCAACTACTGGGCTAAACTATTACACATTCTGAGAATGTCTGAGAATTGGACTGAGTCTGGCCTGAGGAATAATCCACATCAGGACACGTCACTCCTTAGCCTGGGATCTGAGGCTCAGAGCTTATGTGTTTTGTGCTTACTGAACTGCTGACATTCTCTGAGGCTTAGATTGCCAAGGCTTCACAACAACGAAAGAGTTAATGAGCAAGAAAAGACTTGTAACATTTGTTACCCCTAATTTTAAGCAATTCATCTAATACCAGAATGCAATACTAGCTTAACGCTTAGTTCCAACACAAAGCTTAAAACTAAATTCCATATATGTTTCAGACAATCATTCAGAAAAACAAGTTTTAGTTGAGCTTCAGAACTTCTGTTGACTAACAGTCAATTCCATTTTCTCTAGGACTAAACTTCTTCAGCTCCACATAATGGAAGAACTGAACTTTCCTTACTGTTTCAGCATTGCAGGTCTGTTAGGAATCAGCCACAATACTGTACCAAAAATATACATTTCTTTGGGCTGTTCTTTGCTGTTAGAAGCAGCAAAGGAGAAGCATCCAACCAATTTTTCCTGCCTAACCCAACTCAGCAGACACACATTCTTATACCAGAAAGGATTTTTATTTTATGGCCCTTTTTGTAACCTTCAGTATGATATGCTATATATAATATGTTTTAAGGAAAAAGGATCTGTAGTAAAGCATTAGTTTCCTACTTCCTCTTTAGAAAAAAGAAACGGGTCTGCATATGTAGGTACTCACATACACACCTTGCTGAAAATAGGAACTTAGGATTTCAGTTGAAATTTATATAGCGTGAATGCTTTGTCTGCTGTAGAGCTGTCTCATGCATTTAATACTTTGCCACAAGGGTCCTTATGGAACACCACAAGAAACTCTGCAGGCTGTAAAGATAACATTAGTTGCAGTTCGTAGCAGGCCCAAATCTTTTTTTCCCTTATCTGCTTTTCCATAGGAGATCAGTAAAGCAGGAGACATTTCAAAAACAAGAACCTCAGAGCTACCTTGAACGAGGAACTCGTCCATGGGCTTTCTACTGGTGCTTCTGCAGGCAGACACCACCTGAGGCAGGCCTACTACTCCTACCAGGAAGCAGCCGCTCCCCTAAAGGAGTTCGTACAGCGCGCAGCTGTTAGCACCTCACAATTACCTTTTTTGTGACTTTGGTACTGAGAAGGGCGGCTGCTGCTGCTTTTGAGACCAAGCCTCAATTTGGCCTCGTTAGCCCCCCGCAGACAACGCAGTTATTTAGGTGGATACACGATCAAAGCCCTTGAAAGCTAGGCTATAGAGCTCAACTGCATGTGGATCTTGTGGAGGAGAGGAACTGAGAAGAAACTACTAAAGAAGTCTCTTAGAAGGTAGGGAGCAAAGCATCGGGGAAGTTTTGGATGCACCCTTTGTGCAGTGCAAGGGTTTAGTCCCCCAGTAAGGCCTTCTATCTGGTTTGCTGTCTGATCTAAAGTCTGTCAGGCACGTGATCAGTTTCTGATAGGATAACTGTCTCCCACCAAGCGCTTACAGCAGACAATACAAAGTGAGTTAATTTTGTGGTGTTTGTACTTCATTTCCACTGAGAGGTAAATTGACTTTAGGAGCCTCAAAGCACTTTTGTACTGCAGGCTGGTGCCGTGTTATACAGCTCTGCAGTAGCTTCCAGTTATCTGAGAGCATGCCTTGTCTTTGCCTGTGCCATTCTGTGTAACATAGAAATCTCTCATCCTGGATTCAAAAATAAACACGGCATACTCAGTCTAAAGTGGGATGGACTTTGGTGGATAAGATATCCTGCTTTCTTATATCCGCAGCTGAGATATAGATGAGGCATACTGAGTACATGAGAGAAATTTAGAAATAAAAACACTTAGATTTTCCTTAACGCTCACTATTGTTACACTTAACTGTTAAGGAAGATACTATTTTGCCTGGCTGTGAGCATAGTAACTCAAATTTAGGACAGGTTAAGCGTGAATACACAGCAGGTTTGCCAGCAAACTTGCTTGAAATATAATTTGAGTGTTCCTTCTCGGTCAAGGTATTTAGGTTGGATGAGAGACCTTCTGGAGATCATTCAGACCTATCCTCTGTTCAAAGCTTTCATATTGGTTTTAATCAAATGACATTCGAATATTTGCTTTAAATTGTAGTGACAAACTGTAGTATCTCACTGACTACAGTTTTACCTGTTTTGATAACTTAATGCTCTTGCTTTTCAGAACATTTTATTTGGAGTTCTTTTTTACCAAAGGCAATTGTAACATGAATGTTGAGGAAGTCAATATTTTAACTTTTTTGATTACAGCTTCAGTATTAACTCAATAGTGGAATAAAATGAAAGTTGAAAACTTATTCCAGAATAAGAATTACACTGAATGTTCCTTACATTTTGTTAGGCTTATATAACTTGTTTATTTTAATAATTGTTTTTACAATTTTTTATATGTATGTGAAGAAAATACACAAACATATTCTTTATCTAGGTCTTTTGCTATATTCAGATTGAAACCTGAAAGGAGCCTATTTCCCAGTTAGTGAAGATGCAGTTAAAATATGAGAAAGCATTCTACTTTTAGCAGAGAATTGGATCTTTTAAGAGAAATTTATGATATTAAAATTAAGCTCAAATATACATATAAATCTCAGATTTAAGCTTGATTTGCTTAAAAGTAGAAACATCAGGAAGATTAAAGAAAAGCTGTGGATAACAGCATCTTTTCTGCCTGACTTCAATTTGCAATGTTTTGGCAAAATGCCTTCCTTCTACTAAGAAAGAGTTTTGGTTATCGTACTGCTTCTTATTTTCTTGGTCTCAGTTAACGGAGCTGAAACATGTAAAGTTACTGTGACAAAGTAAATTAAATGGCTTAGAAAAGTTTGGTTTCTCCAGCTTTTTCAGAAGTGGCAGCAGTGTGTGGTGACCCTCACTGAGGAGGTATTTGCCTTTAAAATGCCCATGAGGATACGTCACATGTTCTTGCAAAAGCTTTTAATTTCAAAGTAGCTATCAACCAGAAAAGTCACTTACCTGCACAACTTCTAATTGAACAAGAAACAACCTGAAAGCTGTAGTGTAGATGGCTGCTAATAATTGAGGTTTGAAAATGGGCAGTTTTAGAGTAACCAGCTCTAGAGTAACCATATGGTGACATTGTCACAATACTTCCTCTTTAATATGCATTTCTTAATGAAGTTTTCTTGAAAAAATACTTACTGCTGGGAGATGAGTTGTGTCATGTTTGTGTCCAGGTGATGTCAGAAGACTTTGTGCTGATCTACATGAGTCCATTCCAAAAGAATGAGAGTAAATATGACAATGACTCGCTGGATTTACTATCTATACAAAATATTTGTGTACTGTTGCACTGATTTTGGTGGAGATAGGGCTTATTTTCTGCATAGTAGCTTACTAATACAAGTCTGTTAGTTGCTCAGTACACTGAATAATTACCAGGGCAATGGAGTGTTCTGTGTTGGGTCACACAAGTATTACACAATTATTTTGTTATGACCCCGAGTTGGAAGTAATTCAGTATTTTTAAAAAATAAAATAAAAACCTGATGGTGTAGAAGATGTGAAGACTACTGTTATTTGCCCAGAATCAGATGTTAGCCTAGTAATTGCATGACTGGCTCACAGCAAGGGCCAAAGATGCACAGAGTCTGAGGACTGAGTTGCATTTAAGCATCTGTAGAATACCTAAATGAGGCATAGTTCTAGAAAAAAAAAGACTGAATATGAAAGTGCTAGTTAAGTATGCTCTCTCTGTGCATGAATGTGTAAGACAGTATGGAAATCCTTTTCATGTCATGGTACCGATTCTTTCTACTGTGTGGAAGAGGGATGTGGGGTGAGGTAGTGAGGCCAACACCTAGTAACTGCCATCATTTGCAGTCTGACTTCTCCACCAAATTAAGGTTTTAAAAAGATCTTTCTGCTGGATTCATATGAAAGTGAGACAGTGATTTATTTGATCTTCCTGCATGCACACCAAACCTTGAAGATGAGCAAAAGTAGGAAAGTTCTATCAACTGCAGCAGCAGGTGCTAAACCTTGCTTAGATGGCTATTTTGCACATAAACCACTTACTTACAGCTTTTGCTTTATCTGTGGTCCTTTCATAACATACCAGCAACAGCCAGGATCTGTTAGGTTGCTTTGCTTTGTTATGCCCCAGATCTTACAGAGCATAAAGGTAGCTTACTTAGAAGTCTGCAATTTAGCATGACCCATGATTGTTGGTTTTTTGTCTTGTTGTTGGTTTTTTTTTTTTTTTTGCAAGATATTTTTATTGGTATTAGTAATATTAGTAAATAAATGAGGGGTAAAAACAGACAGAACAAACTTCCCTTTCTCTTCCTTATGTGTAATTGCAGTGACATGGGAAGACTTCAAGTGAAATTTCCCTTTTTGAATGGCACTGTAATTCTCTGGATTTAGAATACCTCTGAAGGAATGACAAAGCCTCTGTGTCTGAAAAACATAAATGATGAAACTCCAATGCATCCTATTTCTTACTATAGTGTTCATGTGTCCCAGATTTTTTCTTCTATTATCTTAAAATATGCTGGCTTTTTTATATAATTAGCACAAGTTTCCAGAACCTTCACTTTTATGGCTGAAATACAAACCATGCAGCTATCTACCTAGACAAGAGAGTAGAGTTGTGCTTCTCTGCGATGTCCCTAAATGTCCAAACAGCAGAATTGTTTGGCTGCAGCGATCAGATTAGTGCCTAACACACATTTAGGTGTAACGGAGCTTTGGGGCCAGCTGCTTTTGTACAGTAGATACTCAACACAGCTGGAGAAAGTGTTAATCTTCTCTAACCTCTAGTTTTGTTGCGTACAACTTTCTCAGAAAGAGAAGACCATAGTAAAAGTGTTCCTGGAACAGGGATACTGTCTTCAAGTGAATTTGGAAGATAAAAAGACATGTAAATCATAATCAGGGTGCAAAAGTGTACGTTAGTAGCACCAAATTTATAGATTATGCAAATAACTGGTAGAAAAAAAAAACACACAAAAACATTGGTGCATGTATATCTGGTGTTTGGATTTAGACTTAGAAAGTATATCTGGTGCTATTGGAAGTGGTACTGGTTTTTTTGTTATTTTCCCGGAGCCAGAAGGAAGACATAAGAATCTCACTTGAGAAAATATCAAGCCTTTAAACCCAGTCTCTCCCAGATGTTCACTCGGGTCATTCCTGATGAGGTTCTCTTTAGACCTGCTTTAAGAATGGTCTCTACCTTAAGTGACTTTTTGCTTGCAGTCTCTTGATTCTTTCAGTAGAAGGGCTTCTAAGTGAAAGCAAGCCGAGGATTTCTAAACTCAATTCTAATGGTTAGTTTCTTGTGATAGTCTATAGAAAAGAAATCCAGGTTAATGATCCAGGGGTGCATTTAATTTTGATGTTGTCTTTCACAAAATCTGTACCTAAGTAGTATCTTTTCTCCCATCAGGAGTAGGTTTACAGGGTTGCGGAGTATTTTAATAAGGAAAAAATATGTCTTTTGGCTTGTTTTCTGTTTTGGTATAGCGCTCAATCTGTTTTATAAGCCTTATAGAATGGGTCAGCAGTAAAAAAAAAAAAAAAAAAAGTAAATGTGCATGAGTGCTGCTGAAACTGTTGAAAAATTCTTCCTAGGTGCCATAGTGCTGCTTTTCTGAACCAAATTCAGTCAGAGGGGAATGAGTGAAAGAAGAGTTGCTTAGGTAATCACAGGCATTCTTTATGCTTCCTCTGTGCTACTGAGTAGCTATGCATAAGCCCGCTTTACTTCTGGTATTTGGAAATAATAGTATTGCTGCAAAAATCAAAAACCTGAGTGTTTGTGCTCATTCATAGCATCTCCCGAGAAGCACTACGTGCCTGCATGATGCTGTCAACACAGTCCTTGCTTCCTCTTTTATTTCCAAGCACAATTCAAGTACTGCAGGAGAGAGGGATTTGTTTTACCTTAGAGGCAACTCTACTGAATGCTAGTTGGGAGTTTTTGGGAAAGCAACTTAATTATCTACCTGCTGGAAATGTGACAGCATCCTGAAGAACCTGAATAAGCATTGTATCAGTGCCTACGCTTTGGGTGCAGAACTAAAAACCTTTTTTTCTGCTATCTTTTTCTTAAGTCAAATTCCAGCAGATGTCTGATTTTCAGTTCTATATCCTTTTATCAAAATTGCTTTGATCAAATGTAACCTTACCTTTAAATCTGCTGCTCCCCTTCTGTGTTCAGATTTTCCCATCTCCCTGTTCAGTAGTCCCTCCCTGAATCAGATGCTGTTTTGGAGGTCATTGGGCTAGAATCATTTCGTTTTTTTTTTTTCCCATTGGGTCATTGGGATTAAAAATGAAGGCAGACCTTCTTCTGGAAGTGGGAGTTAACATTTGTCTTAAGAGGTACTTGTATAGAAATGTTACCATGGACGTGAAGGTTTTTAACCCTGCAAAATACAAAGCATTTCATCCTCTTTAAAATGTTATGTTTTGTGGGCTCCTTCAGCTTAAAGTAGCAGTCCTGAAGAATTCACTGCTGCCCGGCAAAAAAGCTCAGTATCTAGACTTGGCACAACTGTCCATTCTGCTGCATCAAACAATGGGTTGGCCCACTTAAACTGTCATCCACGGAGACTTAGAGAAGAGCTAAGCCAATACCGTGATGGTAACGTGTGGTTTCCCTTGCTGCTATCTTCAGGACAGGGTAAATATTGAATGGGCTCAGAACTATCTTGTGTTACAGATTTTGAGGCTTACTGCAGGGATGTTAAGAAGTTTTTGTTCTTCAGATGAGTGTTTTATTGGAAAAATAAGAGAGAATTGTCATTGTTTGAGGTTCAGAGTTGTGAGACTTCCTACAACAGTAGGAACTCAAAGCTTATGAAGATGTGTACTCTTCATTTCTTTGCCCTGAATCCATTTTTAAACAAATGGGGATACATACTGTAAATTACCACAAGGAACCTACATCTAAATTTCTGGAAGCTCCATTGCATTAGAGACTGGGATGAATAACATACTTAAGTTCCCTTTGGACTTATCTTAAGACATCTCTGATCTCCTTGTAAGAAATGTCTCCTAAACTTTTTGTGCTGCCTAATATCAGAAAGTAGTAACTGGAAGTATTAAATGAAGTTTTGGAAAGCATATCATAAGTATTGTTAAAAGAAGTTGAAGTAAGTTGCTATGTAAGAGTTAACAGCATGAGTAGTGAGGCATAGATAAGGACACCAGAGTGCTTACTGCTTGGTGCAATGGAAAATACATAGGGCTATATATACTTGTGCCCCAGATGTGGATGGGGTGAAGATAGGGTGGCTAATCAGAGGTAAATGTTTTCTAAAGTCAGCATTTCATGCAGTGCTACATCTTTTTTTTTTTTTTCTGACATTTGCCTAATTAGTTTTAAGTCATTAGTTCCAGTGTGCACTTTATACAGTTTTCAGCAGAGGTGCTTTACCTTGTTGTGGGTAAAATCTTCTCCAGCAGAAAACTGTAAATGAATCAGAAATAGATTTTTTTACTACAGTGTTCTACGTAACTTCATATGGGAAAACGTGACAGTGAGAGAATCTTGGCTTTTTCTTTAGAAAAATATATTTTTGTAGAAAAAGATATCTGGGATGCCAAGTACAGCTGAATAATAACTCTGCAACTTGCTGGAGCTGCTTCGCATTTCTGTTTTAGTTCCCTGCTGTTCACATGTACATATCCCAGTGCATCTATTTGCCTGTTCTTGTGCAACAGCACTGGTGATGAATTGAAATGTTAGAAATTCTTGCTTTGTAAGCTTGCAAAATGCTGTTCTACATTCAGTGACAAGCAGGAAACATCTACCAGCTCTGCAAGGATAATTATTTACTGTGTTTTCATCCTATTTATGTTAATTGACAGCCGTGCAGTGTTTTTGTTGTGGTAGTTTTTCTTGTAAATAAGACAAGACGCTTGTTAAGGACATAGAGCACTAGACATTAGAAACATGCATGTTAAATGACCTTTGATTGTGCAACTAGTTCATGTCAGAAAAATTAGGCCTCTGACAGAATTCTGGGCAACTATGTATTTCTTCAGTTGTGAGGATTAGTAATGTTCTCCCAGACACCTTTTTACTGCAACACTTATTCTCTGGCAGTGTTTCCTTTTAGGACTCCTTTTGAACAAATCATGTAAATCATCTTAGTTTTGCTTTTTTTGTTATACTTGTACTCCGTTTACAGCTTTCCCCTCCTCCCCCTCAAAATACAAAAGCTTAAACAATTGCACCCTCTCTGTTTTTCTGCATTGGTCCCCACCTAATGACTTTCAAAGTTGTTAATCAAATCTCATGAGATAATATCAGAACTCAGCTTATCTTGTACCAGGATTTGAGGGGGATAAAAATGGTCCCTCTAGCTGCTATCTGGTGTCCCCACTTACAGAATTGTTTTGCCATGTGAAGTCCAATATTAGCTGTGCAGGGATCAGTGACTAAACCTCAGAACAGTCTTATAGAAAAGCAAGTTTCAGTAGGTAGCTGCTTGTGGAACACAGCAAAATACAAAGTTTTGCTTTTAACTGCAGCTTTAAGAGGATTGTTTGGCTACCATCACTGTGGATATTTGAGCACTGAACATCTACCAGTCTACATGAGACTCTTCTTAAGTAGAAAAGAGCTATTAACTGACTGAGGAGGCCAAGCCCAGGATTTACGTGCTCACCAGTTCAGAATGTTGTTGTGCTTATGTTTGAGCCTTGTAGAGGTAAATCATAGATCTAAATTTCAGTCTGTGCCAATTCTTTGCTGTTTTAATTTTCCCCTCATATAGCAAGTGTCTTTAAAGGTACTACTGGTGTGAATGTATATAGCAGATATAGTGTGCTTGTGTAGCCAGGAGGGCTAAGGCAGGACCTACTTGAAACAGCCAGGAAGAAGCAGATCCTAGAAGCCTGTGGTTTGCATCTGTTCCTGGATCTTTGCAGTCAGAAATCACTGGAGGTGTAAGTGGCATTTCAGAATTCACATCTCCCTCCTTATCTTTTTTCAACCTCCCATTTCATCTCCTAGTTTTCTAATAAGTCAGTAGTCAGAGGCTCCCTGATGAGTTTTCTGATTGTGCTCGTTTTCTGACAGGTACAATCTTTTAATGCTGCGGAGCATTGTGAGATGGGCTTTTCTCATTCACTCTAATTTGAATTCTCTTTCAAATATTAATTAGTGATTTCAGTAGGGATTGGGATGTAGATCTCCCCTGGTGAGTGCTTTGTGCCCTAGACTTTGGGAGTTGATGGCTGATTAAACATGCTGTACGGTACAGAAAGTTCCTCAGAGAGCTCCTCAACAGTTTTGAAAGTGATAGCAGCCATGTCATTCACTTGGAATTTAAGAACTTGGAATTCAAATCCCACCAGGTTGAGAAAGGATCTGAAATGTGGACTGCCAGTTTTCTGTCTGCTGGGAAATGGGTAGCAAGGTAGAAGCTGCCTTTACTTTTGCTGTGTTTTGTGTGTCCCGCGTATTAGGGGTGTTTAAAACTACATATCAGATGGAATTTGATCCTCTGTCTGGGAGGAATTCTGGCCTATGTGTTGCAGTGACAGTCACAGTGTAGCTTGGAAGTTTAAGAGCAGTCATGGCTTAAGCACTTCAGGTCTTGCTTGGTAGGAGACACTAGGAGTGCCTCAGGAGTACCACTGGCATACATAGAGTTGTTGCTTCTGAATCTGAGCATGACTGATTTCCTCCAAGTCATAAAAAGAGACTTGGTGGCAGAGGAAGGAAATTACCTGAATAGTCTTTTGGGCACTTAAGTTGTCCATCTCTCTTGTTTATTGTGAGCATTTTCTTTCTACCATCATGATTTTTTTTTCTTCCTCCTATACATACTGCTACAATTTTTATTTGGAAAGAAGCATTTTCTGTGCCACCTGAATGCTTCTTTGCCTCTGCCTTCTTAATAAATAGTGGCAAGTTAGGATGACGTGTTGCAGGGGAACTGTTAGGTCAGGGCTTGAACTGGTGATGGAGCACCTGGTGAAAGGATGTGGCTGGCATAGGGAGCACAGGCAAATTGCACCTGTGCTCTTCATGTGACCAGGAGGAGACTCAGGGTAGAGCCACTCTGGGCTCATTTAAGGGCTAGCCATCAAAGGGAGGACATCTGTTGGACCTAGATTTCTTCCTGTGAAGGAGTGCTGTATGGTCGGGGATTCCCCTTCACCAGTTGGGCAAGTTCTATTCTTCTTTCTGTATGTGACTATTGGTCTACCTGTGAATAGTTTGTGTGGTATCACCAAGAACTTGAAGTGATCTTGCTTTCTGAGCAGAGCAGATATCAAGGGATATTATCTCAACTAATATGCAAATGATTGATTTTAATGCTTGCTTAAATCTACTAATTTGTAAACCCAAACCCCAAAATTCAGTTACCAGCAGGAGTCCTAGGGTGTGGGCCCTGATGTCAGCAGTTGGAGGGTCTTCTCTAGAACTATGGCTCTTTGGGGGGGAATTGCCTGGGCAATTTATTTGGTGTGCTACCCCAGTTTGAACTGACTCAGCAAGGAAATATCAAGTAAGAATATGTATAGCAAAGCTACTGATACTTGTTCCCAATCTAATTGTCACCTTTCAAAAAGATGTATTGCTTTTCTCTGAAGAATTGCAAAACCAAGTTGTTGTTTGGAGAACATACCTAGTATAAAAACTAAATAAATTGAGTTGCTTGTATGTCCAGGAGAAAGATAAGAGGTAACTCGATTATTGGCCTAAATGAGGCAATATGATGGAGATTTCTGATAATAGAAAGCTCTGTAATCTGAAAGAAAAAAAGAATAATGTGATCATAGTCTGCTTTTGATGTCCTGGTGTTTACTCTTCAAGGTCATAACTACTGCCATGTGGCAGTTGACATCTCATTATAATAGCCTGTGCTGCCCTTTCTAGCTACTATTCTTGAGAAACTGTCCTTGGTGGAGTCTGTTGCAGTGCTTGGATGTCAAAATAACTTCATCCTAGGTTATCTAGCTCTTTCTGTTATTGCTTCTGAAAATATTTCACCCTTTTGTATAAGATATTATACTGCCTTCTTTTTAGTTGGAGTGGAATAAGAGCATGATCTTGAACTGTCTCTGTCTTTTTAAATGATATATAATGCTTCCTTTGGAAAGAGAAGGGAGTGAGACCTGGTGGTTTAGTGTCAATCTGAAAATAGTCCCTCAGGCTGTTGTTCCAGCTGTATGGGAACAAAAGCATGTATTGGAGAGATTTCACTGTAGAAGTACTGTTTTATTTCTCCCTGAAGGCACTTACTGGTCACTTCAGAGATAGGCTATGGAGGTATACCTACCAAAGTGTACTTTGCTTTGAATTAGACTGAACAGAGGCTTGGCACTACTGTGTAGAGGATGTGTGAAGACCGGGGTGGAGTAATTTCTGTTATTTGTGCTGCTTTGATTGAACAAGTGTCCCCCCAAAAGGCAAAGCGAACGTGCTTTGCATTCAAAGTTAGTTTGAAACACAGACGTTTCTAGAAGCAAGAAACAATTACTTATTGAATTCACTGTGATTTATTATTAACCTCTGGTACCCTTGTGACATTATTCTGCTTAGTCATGTGTGCAACTGAAATTTTAATTTCATTTGTTTAATTTTGCTCTGTACACAGACAGTATTTAGTAAATTTATTAGGATTCTTTTACACTTTGCCCTCTTTGTACTAAAAAAGGTGATAGATCAGTCATTTTGAAGAAGCAATTTGTCAAGCCTCTAAGCCATGAAAAACTAGGTGCATAAATAATTTATCTACTGTAGTAGTAGAAATAAGACATTTAGCAAATTGTAATTAAAAAAATCAAGAGATGATTCATTTGATAAAGCTATTAATTAAATTGAATTAGTTCTCTTAAAGGTGTGTTTTAAACTTGGAGTACAAATGTGTTCTTGCCCAAGCCCTGATGAATTAGAGTTTTTCTTTTTTAATCAACAGTTTCGTACGAGATGTGGCAAATTGGTGCACATAAAAATGTATTTTTTAATACTTCATGTTTCTTGGGAAAGATCATTTAAGGGAATATTTTTCAACAGAAATTACCAGCTCAGTTACTTGTACTGTGGCTAGGCTTCAAATTAAGACACGTTTAAGAAAACATTGTGTTTCTTAGTAAGTAACTTCATACAAAAATAAGTGTAGCATAACTGTTGAGCCAAGCTACTCATTATAAAGTAGGATTAATCATTTGCCATATGTACAAATATGCAAGGGAAATAATTTTATTTGTATGCTTATAGACAAATAATGTTAAACTTCAGAATACACTGAGCCAGATTCAGACGCAGCATGACTTATGCAACATTATGCATTACTGAGAAAAGACAGCTTCCTGTAGCAGTAATCTAAAGGTGGATGATGAACTCAAATCTAATAGTGCTGCATTTACTTGAAGGTCTGTTGTCATCTTTGAAGGGGTGTGTGTAGCAATTTACCCACAACAAATATGTTACAGGATCATTTCTCTATTCTCTGTGCCTGGAACATATGGGTAACTATACCTCCGTGACTGATCTTATTGACGGGGGAAGCATGGGAGGGAAAAGGAAAGCAGTTTTTTACAAACTGCCTGCTTGAAGGCAAGAAAAACTAGTAGTAGAAAGGAAGCTCACTCAATAGAAAGCTTGAGAAAAGTACTTGCAGTGGGTGAAACATAACCACAGCCTGGTGTTTTGTGTTTGCTTTCAGGTAGCAACCACTTTTTATTATGTTGTCGCAGTACCTGAAAGAATTAAAATGTGCTACTAGAATGTTACTCTGTTCTGCTTATAAACCAATACTCCATTCTGGTCACCACGGAGTTTCCTATGCAGAGCAGATAAACTGATGTTTCAATCACAGTGATAGAGCCATCTGTTATTTGGATGTATGGTTTTTTGTTTGTTGTTTTTGCTGCAGTAAGTCCAGCAGACATTTTCCTATGCAGTCTGTCCATATGTGTCGATGTCTCTTTAGAATCACAGAATCACCAAGGTTGAAAAAGACCCACAAGATCACCCAGTCCAACCATCCACCCATCACGAATAGTTCTCACTAAACCATGTCCCTCAACACAGCATCCAAACGTTCCTTGAACACCTCCAGTGTTGGTGACTCCAGCAGCTCCCCGTGCAGACCATTCCCGTGCCTGACCACTCTTTCAGAGAAGTAGTATTTCCTAACATCCAGCCTGAATCTCCCCTGGATGTTTGATATTCTCTTTCCTTGAGTGAAGCATGAGTAGTTATGTGGTTTTATTTTAAAGAAGAGACTAAACCAGTAACTTGTGTTAGATAACTGGATTAGTAATAGTACTTTCAGTTGTTTATGTGTAGGAATAAATATAAATTAGATGTAGTGGGTATATAGCATATGCAGCTTTTAGGCCATTGTGTGTTCTGACCATATTTTAAGAATGTTAGCTGATACTTTGCATGCATTCAAGACTGTGTTTCTACAGTTTTAAGAGAATATTGGTATCACAAAGGAAGATAGATGCTTGGGTTGAATTGCTTTCAAGATGTATATAATTTTCAGATAATCTCCGGCAATCCTTTAACCTAAATGAAGATAATGTAACAGATATGAACCACACCAATCACTCTATGGAATCTGAATAAGAAGTTGAGGCTGAGAATATTGCAAAACACGCAGCCACAATTATCTTTGAGGGTTCTCTAGCCCAGAACAGCTTCATCTAGGCTGGGAAAGGTCAGAAAAATGTTCAAGTGGGTGAAGTTACTAATAAAAGGAAATAGAAGGAAGATGCTAAAAAGAGTATGTTTAGAGGACTTGGGTTGTGACCTGCTTCTGGTTACTCAAGCTGGATTGTAGATCAAGGTCAGACAAGTATACTGTCTTCATTAGAAAATGTTAAATCTTTTGAACTACTTGGTTGAAAAGGTTTTAATGGTTTTAAATGAACTTTGATGTAGAAAGACTTGTCAGCTCTGAGATGGAAATTGTGGTTGAGAGAGGGGATTTACTTAACAATCAAGTTATTGAACATTAGCTAAAAGATTGGTCTACTACATGGAAACTCTCACTCTTTATCTTTGTTTTTTCATTGACCCAAGCAGCCAATTCTGACTTTTTGAATATTACAAGTGTATTGTGAAACTATGAATATTGGCATGGGGTTGGAAATTACATTTTCCTCCCCTTCCCCCACCCCCCACACACACACACTATAGTACCAATAATTTGAAGTACACAGCTTAAGAACTAGCTTGGACATGAGGAAACAGAATCTGAATGCTGTGTTTACAGTAGTTACTCAAACACTTGAACAGTGCATTGGAGGAAAACATGACTCCTTCAAATTCCTTGTTAGATTTTCCCATTAGGAAGCTTGTGAATGACATGGATATGGACATGCAGAAGGGTTTTGGTTTAAGGTTGTATTTTAAACTTGGAAGAGCCCGTCTTTTGAATAAAACTGAAAAGCTTTGATCCTCTGAGAACCTTATTATCCAAAGAACTGAACTCAAGTTAGATTGGATGTTACAGTCGGAAAGATTATCATGGTGGAAAGATAATACAGGAGCGTAACAGCAAAGGTACTAGCGCAAATAGGATGGTATTTCAAAGGAAAAGGAGAGGTGCTCACCTGTCTCCAAAGATCTAGGCTTGCAAGAAAGACTCCACAAGGGAGGGATGTCCAACCAGAGCTCCATTCCCAGTGGCAGTCAGCCCTTAAATGAGGTTTAAGAAAGGGTGCAGCCAGGCTCCACTCCTTCCAGTCACACAGATGAATTGCCTTCACCTGTGCTGCCAGGGCTGACCAGGTCCTTTCCGCAGGTGCTCAATCAGTGGTTCAGGCTGTGACTCAGCAGTTACCATACATTGGCTTAATTCTTGGTTCCAAGCTGTTAACAGTTTTTGAATCTATGTACAAGAGGATCTAAAATGCCTTAGATGTTATGAGATTACACACGTTTCTTATGTAAATAGCATGTACTAGAGAAGCTGTTTACTTTTTCTTTCTCTTCTTTCTCTCTCCTCACTTTAATGTGAATGCACTCTGAAATCAGTCTGGGAAGACTTAGTGATGTAATGTTTTTTCCTTAACCAGATTTAGTGGGGGGCGAAGAGTAATGGTTCAATTGAAACAGTTGTTACTAAAGAATATTAGCTATAATACATAAAGAAATACTGCTGTAAGATACAGAATAGCATTTCAGCAGAGGCTGCAGAGATACTTGCAGGTGCCTCTGTGGAAATAAGCAGCTTTCAGGTGCCTGAGGTTTCCCTTTCAGGGCAAGTGAAACAATAATAAATACTTGCAAAGTAAATTTAACTGTATCTAGGGAATTATAATAAAAAGTCCAAAAAGAAATCATTGTTCAGGCCTCCAACAGCTTGCCAAGTCTAGAATGTGGAGAGGGGGAAAAAAATTCTGAGCTCTGAAAGCGCATACCATTTCCCAGATATTCTACAAGAGATCAAGTCCCATGTCAAATGTAAATGCAATCAACTGCAGAAATCCAATGTTAATTTTCAGTATGCTCAGCCAAGGTGACACTTTAAGCAAAGGTTTCCATTCTATTAATTATGTTCTTTGCAAATGTGTGAGTGTTGAACTCTGCATTCTGATTAGTGGAGGGAGACTGGCCAACAATACTCAGGGTAAGGTTGGCTAGACACCTGCTTATTTGTATAGATAGGCATCTAAACCAACAATCTATATCTTCTTGAAATGCAAAGCCAGACAAGAAAATTCTGTAGTTGGTTCTTTCCCATGCAAGCAAAAATACATTGATAAAAGAAATATCAGAGCTTAAGCTTGTAATCATAGACATAGCATGAAGATGAAGAAGCTGTCCTGTAAAAGATTAGTGGGGTTGCTATTTAGTCAAAGTAGACAGCAAATGCATAGTAGATGGGAATAGGGCGATACGTGCCTGAGCTGCTTGCCAGAGATGCTCTACATGAGGTAACTGCTTCCAAATAAGTCTGCTCAAGAGAGCATATGCTTCTGATGTTGTCTTCCCCTGAATAGCTATTTCTAGGAAACAGAATTACTGGCAGGTGGGGTTTGTAGTTCTATCAGATGATTTTGGAATTTATTTGCTATAGTGGCCCCTTCGCTTATTTTCAGTTTCTGTAGCTGCCACAGATTTCAGTGACTTTTCTAAGTTTTCTAACCCGTTAGCGGTTGTTCTTGTTCTCGGTTTTTGACTGCAGAGGATTTAGTCAAAAGCACTAAAAGTAAAGTACTCTTGATATGTATGTTTTCTTCTCCATGGTGTAGTGGTGAGATGATTGCATTTGGAGTCTACTGCTGTGCTATCAGAGAGTGCAATGTTTCTGGCAGCTTGAGGGGAAAAACATTTTGATTTTGGATGAAGGATGTGAAGAGGCCCATTTCTCCTTTCCAGACTAATTTAATCTTTACTGTTGTGACTGACACTGAATCCTGTGACCTTTTTATTGTGGATCTGTACTTATATGCATCATTTTGATATGTATCTCTCTCTCATATATAGGTACCTAACGTTTTATTACATATTAAGGAAAGCTTAGTGTACAACCAGATCAATCTTTGTACAGATAAATGTTCTTATCATTAAAAATAGATTTTTATTATTTTTATCTGGTGATATATACTTCTACTGACCTTTACTATATTTTCATTTCTTCTAGTGATCTAAGTCAACACATTAAATGATATTCTGTATCTCATGCTTTGTGATCTATCTTGAAGGTTTTGGATGATAGTAGTCTTTCACAGCTTATTTCTGCTGCCTGCTTATAAATATTAACATTAAAAAATGATTCACTTTGGCATGGTTTTTTTTTTTTAGTTAGAAACCTGAAGTAATTTTGTAGGAATGATGAAATACCCTTAATGTTCTTGTGCTATATTCACGATTTTTTTTATCTTTTGACCGCATCATATCTTTGGGGTCAAACTCAAATGGAAGATAATTGCACTTTATTGTTTCAGGTTTTTTTCCTTAAAATCTTACACTGAAAGTGCGTACATTGAGGAAAAAAAAAAAAAAATTGAAAAAGTTATTGTGATTCAGAGATGTGTTTAATCTTGTACTTGGCTGATTTCAAAGCCTCTAACAGTTAGGGGTAAAGAAATAAAGCCATGCAGGCTTAGGTGCAACGATACATATGTCAGTGACTGCTAGGGCATAATAGTTGGAATACTTAATTTAAATTTTAAGTTGTATGTTTTATGAATACAGCCTTGTCAAAGAAAGACAATCGCTAGAATTGCAATATCATTTTTTTTATGAGGAGGATAAGTTATTTATGTCCTCTCTGGTACTTCAATTACATTTCTTGTAAGTTGGTAGCTACTCTTTGTGTGTGTGCTGCTTTCTGTGAGATGGCCAATTGTCCAATTCTGCATCATTTTTTTTCACTCTGCCTGAACTGGCAGATGAAACTAAAGTATTGGACTGTTTGATAGCGATCATGTTTACAGCAATTGAGTATTTGAGATCCTTTTCCTCATCAAGAGCCACGTAGTAGTGTCTTCATTTCCTCAGGTTTGAGAACCTAGGCTGAGATGTTTCGAATTTAGGCCTCAGTAATTTTTGGTATCTGAAAACTTAGATCTATATTATTTTCAGTTAAGTCAGTGTGAAGCAAAGCAGTAAGAATGGGAGGTGTCTAAAAACTAGCTGTTACAGTCAGAAAGATTAGCGCAGTGAAAAGACAATACAGAAGTGGAATGGAAAAAGGGTACAAACAGGAAAGGAATGCTCACCCATCTCCAAAGATCTAGGCTCACAGGAAAAACTCCACAAAGGAGGAATCTCCAACCAGAGGGCAGTCAGCCCTTAAATGGAGTCTAAGAGAGGTGCAGCCGGGCTCCACCCCTTCCGGTCACACATGAATTGCCTTCACCTGTGCTCCCAGGGTTGACTTGGTCCTTTCCTCAGGTGCTCAATCAGTGGCTCAGGCCATGGCTCAACAGTTACCATACACTAGCACTGTTTTTTTCAGATAAGTTTATGACTATGTAAACTATGCACTCACTGAAGTATGATAAAACTCATCATGTAAATACATGCAGTAAATACTGCATGCTTATGAATAGTCCTTTATCATTCTGTGCAGTGTTTTGTCCTTTGTCAGAATGAGGATAACAGTGCTTGCCTTGAAAAGGATAAATTCATTTATTCTCTCTTGCAGTTTCTTGGATGAAAATCACTGTTAGGTGTAATCTTGCACAATCTAAATAATAAAAGATTGGGGACCAGGAGCCTTTACTTTCTATTCTTAATGATCCTCTGGTGTTGAACTGTTTTCATAGAATGACTCAGGTTGGAAAAGACCTTAAAGAGCATTGAGTCCAACCATAACCTAACCATACTACCCTAACAGCACACTGCTAAATCGTGTCCCTGACCACCACATCCTAATGGTTTTTAAACACATCCAGGGATGGCGACTCAACCGCCTCCCTGGGTAGCCTATTCAATAATAGAATGGCTTGTGTTGAAAGGGACCTTAATAATCATCTAGTTCCAGCTCCCCCAGCTGTGTGTGGCCTTGTGACTCGCTTGATCAGGTGTTACCAATAGTTCATTTTGTTTCAGATTCATAGGTTAATTTCCATTAGAAAAAGCAAAGCAAAACTAACAGGAAAAAAAAAAAATGAAACAACACAGAACAACTTTCTATTGTACTATAACTGCTCGTTTTTTGTTAGGCTTTGAAGTTGAACTCTCCAGGTTTTGTTTATTATTTTTTATGCTCATTTTATTTGACTTACCTGTCTCAGCAGTAATATTCTTGAAAAAGTGAAAGCAGTAGTGAAGTGTGACCTTTTCCTCTTCAAACAGTGTTGTCTGTTGCTCAATCAGCCATCTTTCTTTTTAGAAGCTTCACCCCCCATTATTTAGTTTTCTTCCTGTAGTCTCCTAAATAAAAAGTATTGTTTCACAAGTGAATTGCTTAGGATTGTTATTCAGATATTTAGTGTGTACAGATAATTTTTGAAACATGCAATTGCATATACACCTGTAGATCTCAGACTGTGATAGATTCTCCTCAAAGTATTTTGTCAAGCTTTTGTCACCTGTGATTAGTTTGAGTAAACAGTGCTCTTTAGGCCAGGCTGAATTGTTGCAGGATGGTGGTAGTCAGCTTTTTTTGACGTGGGTATCTTTTTGAATTGGCATGTTTGGCTCAAAATTGTTTGGGATAAAAGTATTTCAGAATCAGGTTAATGTTGACAGGGCTTTATTTCTACTCATTTCATACAATTGGATCGCTTCCCTCTAGTCGTTGCTTTGAAGTTGGGGTTGTCCTAGGCTTACTTGGTGGGAAGATGCTGCTTCTTCCCTGGGGTTTCATGTCACTGTGAGACCCACTTTAAGGCTGTTTTTATCACACTTCTACTTATGTATTGGGAATTATCTAACATCACTGTTTCTAAACTTCAGGCATCATGGCCAGCATTTATGAACTTGACTTTACTTATGGAATTTACTGCTGATTTCAGTAACAGCAGATTTTATGTATGTGTGTGAAGGTGTCTGCCTTAAGGTGCATTGTTGCTCTAAGAGCTAGAGAAAAAGAAAAAGATCAGGCTTCTTTTAAAGTATAAATGGTTCCAGAAGGTATTTTAAAGCCATTTCTTACATGGTTAGTGAGACTTGCCCACCCTCATGAGACAGCTGCTGCCCCAGCTGAAGGCACTTAGGACTGCCATTAGTACTGTCAGCTTGGAAGTTGCAGTGTATTCTTTTGTCTCTGCAAGACTGAGCTGCTGCTGCTATGGCTTAAGAGTGAGTGATCCTTCGAGGTGTTTCACTTAAGTTTAGGATCTTGATGTAGTTCAGTGGCCTTTGCTATATGTGGGGTGTTGGCCTTGTGTTTTGCTATGGGTCCTTTTGAGTTCTGTCTGTATCTCTTGTTAACTGCATGGGATTTACTCGTGTTTTGTAAAACATGGCTCTCTAGTCTCTTTTTTAGCCGGCTGAAGAGTTTGTTCCTTTGTATGTAGGCAGGTTGCACAAATCTCACTGAAGTTTAGCACAATCTCCTTTTTTCCACTTCTAGGATTTTCTCAGTATTTAGCTGACAAGAGTGTAAATCTTTCCTCTGAATCCCTGTGTTTTAAAGTTAATTATTGTTAATGAAGAATACTGTTTTCTCCTAAGGTTTCCTTACTATTCATGAATCTTCTAGGTAACTTGATTTCAGCTAGCTATCACAGATGAACATGGTGCATTCAAAAGGGCAGTGTAGCTGTTATAAGTAAGCATTGCAGATTAAGGAAGATTGAATCCAAGGAATATGTGAGTGGCTTGACTGAAGGAACTGGAGTTAGAGCCTGCAGTAACAGTGTAATAAAAAGCTTTCCTCTGACACTTGATGAGACTGTAAAACGTGTGTTGACTATCTGGTGGTTATTGTATGGTTTTTACCTGTGAATTTGGAGGGCTTTGGTAACATATGTTGCTGAAGCAGTCATTCTCTGCAAGTGGATCCTCTCCTTCATTTTGTCATCTTTTGTTAAATTTAATATCTGAAAGTTTGACAAAAGGTCTTGATGACCATGCTAAACTAGAGAATGGCTTGTGGGTGTGTATTTGTAGTGCAGGCAAGCACAACTGAGCAGACTGACAGTCTGTGCTGTCCTGTAGGATAAAAAGAACAAAAATTCAGGCTGGATGTGCATCAGCCCACTTGAATCAAAGCACTCTGTCCTGATGTGTTACCTCCCTTGTAAGAAGGTAATAACTATTCTGCCTAGAAGTTACAAACTGTTTTGCTTCTGTGCAGAGCTTGTAAATGCTGGCACTTTCACAGGGTGTACTAGAAGCAACGGATCGTATGACTAACTACGGAAAGTCCTGTTTTGAGAACCTCTTCTATGGAGAAGAGAAGAGCAAGGTGCTGGGTAGTGAGAGGATTTGATGTGGACACAGACTTTACCTGCTGGAGTTCAGGAAGTGTTTGGAGAATGTTCTCAGGCATAAGGTTCAATTTTTGAGTGTTCTTGTGTGGAACAGGGTTTGGACATGATTCTTCCAGGGTCTTTACAATTCAGGATAATTTGTTTTGCTCTCTGAAAGCATAACTATCTTGGATTTGATGTGTGGGAGGGGTAGCATGTGTTAATTGTTAGTGGAACCACTGGCAAGATGTGTTACAAACTGTCGCAGAAATGCTAAGTCATGGCCTGAAGTAGTGATTGAGCACTTGATGGGAAGGCAGTGCCAGCCCAGAGGAGCTCAGGTGCATGCAGTGTGCCTGAGTGACTGGAAGGGGTGGAGCCAGGATCCACCCCTTCCCAGAGCTCATTTAAGGGTTGGCAGTGGAGTCAAGGGTATCTTGGTGGAGATCTCTGCCCACCAGAGGCCTTCCAAGGGTAAGCAGATTTTTTTCTTAGTTTCTGTGCCCACTGCTGCCACATTTGAGCAAATCCTCACTTGCTGCAGTCTAGGCCTTTGCTACTATGCTGTCACTGCTGCACTTTCCATCACGTTACAGCTTTGCATGAACACATAGAACAGATCACCATATGCTATTCCACTGTGTCTTCTGCTCGAGACATTTCTACTTTTTTTATTATGCTCAAAAGAAATTGTGTTAAATAATGAATTCAGTTATTTTTCTAAGGGAAAGTCATCTTTCCAAAATAAGTTGAGTCATTAAAAAAATGATCCTGTATTTCTACAAAAGATGAAAGAACTTTAAATTTGTGAATTACTTAAGTCTTTCAAGGGATACAGAGCAAGTAGATTAAGAGAAAAATGAAATAGTCTGTGGTTTGAATTTTACTGCAATAGTATGTCTCAGAATTAGATGCTTTCCTATGAAGACTGTAGTAAAAATTTTTTTTAACCATTTCCTTATCCCTTCGTCCACTGGAAATGCTATTTTTCACTTCAAAATGTTTAAGAATTGTATGCATTATTTCCAAAATGGGAGCAGAAGTATGTTCACTTCTGAAATAGCATAAGATCTTTGCTGTCTCTGAAAAAGTTTCTTGGCATTATGTTTTATAGGTTTATGAAAACTTCTGAGAGCAATGATTGATTGCTGCTCTTGGCTCCCCTACTTCAGACTCAAAGCTAGTTAGAAACATACCAGGAAATAGGTACTTATTAGTATTAAAGGCTGAGACCTTCAGAGCACTTGAAACAATGTCTGACAGGTCCTGTGGAGTTCATGTTCTCATCTTTTCAGGCTAGAATTTCCCAAGAGGTTGAGTTCTGCTTATTACTTCGAAGGTGTTATTTCTCTTAGAGGGTTGTCTTTGGTATAGTTTCAGGAAGAAAGATATGATGACCAAAAGTCAGGAAGCAATATTTGTAATTGTGCATCTTTATGACAGGGCCTTCCTGAGGTGCTAGTTTCTATTAAGGTGTTGTCCGGTTGCCTTGGATGTTGTTTAAGTGACTTTCAGCAGGCCTGTTTCAGCTGTTAAGTCTTATTAAATATGCCTTCATAGAAAACAACATAAATTTGTACTGATTAAACATAAAACACGAAGGTGGAAGCTGAAATATATTCTCATAGTGTCTGTTGTCCAGTAGGTGGGTTTGCATGGCATTGCTTTGGCATGACTAAATGACAAATGCAATACAGGGGGGTAAAAATAACATTAAAGGGATTCCTAGCCTATACTTATGAGGAGGAAAAAGAATTGCAGTGGATAGGTGGTCTTAATAAAAGAATGCTTTAGTTGTGAAAGGTGGCTGTGCTGTTGACACTCAAGTATTTTCTATGGTGAGGCCATTACAGCTTCCAGTGGCTGTGGCAAGATAAGAAGTCATACTGCAATGCTGCCCATTGATTACTCTCCTGAAGTTGTTACATCCTCTTGAACTCTAGGATTTTAGTGTGTCATCAGAATGTTTTGAGATAAGTACTGGGTTTCCTTAAATATAATTCAGGGAAACCGTAGTATACCAGAAGGCTGATTCCTGGTACTGTCTGACAGATGCTGTCTGTAGTAACCTTTTACAAGTCATTGATGTCGGGCTCACACAGGCCTTCCATTGCTCTAAATAACTGTGCTTAAGTTGAAGCTTGAACTTTTCCACATGACAATTTGGTTGGTATTTGATGTAGAGGAAGAGAAGAATGTGCCAATTATTGATGTGGCCACTGGATGAGTACTGCAAAAATATACAAGGAACCCTCCTGTATGAGTGTTCAAATAGGTAAATGGATTTTCTGGATCTAAGAAGACTGTTTGAGCCAGTCCCCAGTACAAAGGGGAGGTAAGACAGGAAGGATGTGTGCTGGGTTGTATACTCAGGATGTGAGCTAGGAAAGGAGAAAGTATAGAAGATATTTGATGTGCAAATAGAAAATGAGTCCTCGTTGCTGTTACAGCTGTGGCAGAATTCTACCTGAGAAAAGTTACTAGGGAAGAACACTTCAGAGTGCTGCTTTAGTAGTGGCAATGATGGTTTTCTTTCTTAACTCAAGTGGCAGCTTCCATCTGTCTCCAACAGATCTTCAGTGAAGGAACTGGTGTTCAAGTAGGATTTCTTTCCAGTAGTACACTTTCATATACGATATCTGAATGTTATCTCTCTGACAGTAAGCCTACTTCTCTTGTTTATACATATGGATTTCTGCAATATGAAAAAAGGCATAGCATTGGGAAGAGTTCAGAACTGAGCCTTGTAAGGCAGTACTTTGTTTTTGGACTTGAGGGTGTTTGCAGGTGTTTTCAAAGGATGTTCCTTGGGTTGGGAAAATTGCATTAAGTTGAATTCTGAAACCTTCCTATTGCATGCTGTGGTATACAGTCTTTGGTGATTTGTTTGCTCTTTGAGTGTTTGAGTGTTAATAATCAAAAGTCCTCCAAAACCTACTCTTAAAAATTCTAAAATGAAAAACCAACTCGGTTGGCACACTAAATGCTGTAAAAAGTACTTATTGCACTGGAAGATAGCATATGAAGTATGCTAATGCTTTCCTAATAATAATTCAGTTATTAATTCACTTTGAAATTGAGATGTCTGTTTATGGCTTTCTTAAACCAAGATGGCTATAGATCATATTTTACTCTATTTTACCACATGTAGTTTTCATTATTCTACGGTTCTTTCTGTAGTCAGATGTTTAAACAACTTCGTATTCTGAATACAAGTTTATATATCACTTCCATCATTAAAAAACAAGGAACTTATATGCTGCAAATTTCCAAGGAAACATGTTCTGTCATTTTATCTGAATTCTCTTTGGAGACATAGACTTTAGCCCTGCAAAATTAGTGCTGAGCCATAGTAGCACTAGTGTTTCACCAGTGGGTGGTCAGGCACAGGCTCCCAAGGGCAGTGGCCATAGCAGCAAGATGCTGGGGTTCAAGCAACGCTTGGATAATGCTCTCAGACATAGGGATTGATTTTTGGGTGGTCCTGTATGGAGCCAGGGGTTGGACTTGCTGATCTGTGTGGGTCCATTTGAACTTGAGACATTCTATGGTTTCATGATTCTTTCTATCATCAATCCTCTGGCTATAGTCCTGCATTCATGATGTTTACCTTCACATATCTTGCTGTTTATTGGTGTGTATATAGGGCACTGTTGTATTCTGTATAAAAATCTCTTGCGGGTATTCTGAACTTGAGGCTATTGTAAGTAGGGCAATAAGGAGGAATAGGACTAGCACTGGTGATGCCAAGGAGTTTGGTCCACTGCTATGTTTATTTTCTGGCTCTTTTTTTCCTAAGCAAATGTTGGTGAAAAGACTTTCTGCTGTTGTTTCAAATGTATGAGCTCTGAAGCCAGTCATTAGGAAGGGTATTCTCAATCAACTTCAGAGTCAGCAATCAAGTCCCTAGCACAACAAATATCCACATCAATTAAGTATGTTTTCTATCTCAATTAGAACCTTCTATAAACAGATGTAAAATCACCCATAATTGCTACCAATAAAGGAGAGAAAATGCAAAGGAAAAGACAGCTTTCAATAGTTATGAAAATGCAATCCTAAAATGAATGACAGGGCCATTATATTCAGTGTTTTTTCAAAACTTTTCTACCTATGCACATTCAGTGATAAACAGTGTTTTAGATCTGTAGTTGATGAGCTTTGGTTTGGTTCCCTTACAAGTGTCAGTGATATATAGTGACTGAGGATACAACCCCACATTCTTTCCTGTAGCTGTACTATAAGAGACTTGGTATGTCAACAAGACACAATTTCTAATAAAATATGCTTGCAGAATAGTTAACATTTATAACATGAATACTAACATTTGGTTGTTGTCTTGCATGGAGATTTGACTACTGGATAAATCATTATCCTACTTATAAAATGGTTAAAACTGGTAAAATTTTTAAAGTTATATCTAAGTGGTTTAATTTAGCTGATCTGTCTCTGCTTAGGGTTGTGGCTTTGCAAAGCAGTTCAGAATGGTTTGATTTAGTAGGGACATTTTGACTGCTTTGCATTTTTAAAACAAAATAGGGTATTGCTTATTGAGATATATCAATGAACGTTTCATCTTAAGAATGAAATCTAATATATTTGGGGTAGAGGAGATCAGCAGAAACTTTTCCTTTCTTAGGTGTTGATTAAACCTTCTACTCTACTTGCAAGTAGGTTTTTTGGACGCCCTTAAAAAGACACCTGTTGTGTCAAACAATGTCCTACTTTTACCAAATATATTGTACCCGGAGCTGAAAAACCTTCCTGTTTCAGCAGGTGAATATGCAGATCCTTTATTTCCACATATAGCTCCAGTTTGTAAACTGTTGCAAGATAGTATACCAGTAAGGCAAAGCTCACTGTCAGGGCAATGCACTGCCATATGTTGCACTGGCTGTAGTCAAACAGGTCAGGACATAATGCCTTGTAATTTTTTGTGGGGAAAAAAGGAGTGAAAAGTTGTACACTGATTCATGTTTCTAGCTTTCTAGAGATCACTTGATTAACATTCTAGTTTAACTTAATAAACATGCTCTTGTCTTCAGATGGGTTTCCTTCTCTGCAGCTTTTTGCTGGTTTGTATAACATACAGCTTGGGATATTCTATAATTATTATCATTTGATATTTTTGGATAATGTTTTTTAGAGTACTCATTCAAAACTATTTCAAGGTGTGCGGATGCTGTAAAGGTCTTAAAGTAACTTAAAGGTATATTGATTCAAGCATTTAGCGTATCTATACTATAGGGCTGCAGTGAAATGCAGTTTTGGGAAATATAGGGAATAATGCCTAGTACGTTTAGAGGGTTCTTTTGGGGCAGCCTGGCAGAGAAAAGATAACCAGACCTCGAGGTGGTATGCCTTGACTCTGTTTGCTTTTGATAATACTGTTAGGAATTTAGACCAAAAATTTAAAATGTAAACTAATTTGAAGCTAAACATCAACTCAATTTATCCTGGTTTGACTTTTGTTCCTTCATTTAGTCAAGAGTTTTGTTTCAGCTGGATTAATATTAAAGACTTCAACTTGGCTGCAAGGAAATTAAAATTGAAGTAACTTAAGCACTTTGTCCTTCCTCATGATATGGTTGTGCTGAAGTGTAAATAAAATACATCTGAACTGAATGGTGACTACAGCATCTCTGATGTGACTTGATGGTCTCTGGGTACTGGTCACAGTCATCTTGTATGATCTGTTGTTCTTCTGCATGTTTTTTAGAGTATCCTTGCTAAACTGCTGTTGCGCAGTTCTAGTTAACTGTCCTGGATTTTAAGTATGTTTAGATTTTAGATTACCTAGAATTCACACTGTTTTGGAGATTCAGTTCATCAGGTTTTGTAATTGTGTAAAAACACATTCTAGTTTCCTACATCTGTTTCCTGACTGAATTCAATCCTTAAATTTTCTCTGTCCTCCTGAATATTACACATCATGCTGAAGGGGTTGCTTCAGAGCTTGTAGTACAAATGAATAAATTGCCTGAGTGCCACCAAAAATACCACAGCTAAGTAAGTGGAAGATTGAAACATTAGTGGAAACACTGATTATTTTTCCCTTTAGCCATGGAGTTACATAGATGATGTTGCTGTACACATGGGTGTAGAATATCATCAAGTGCTGAACAGAATGGAGAAGAAAACAATCACCTGCGTAACACCTTTAAGCATAACAAAACAAATAGATATATCCAACTTCTTGTATTAGGTTGAAACTCTGAAAGAACATTTCAGTGTTATCTTGCCAGTTATGACAACAATTTAAGACTCTGTTTTGGTAACTTGCAGCTAGAAAGGATTTGTCAGATAAATAAGAACATGCAAGTGTTCATGAACTTGACAGCTTGCAATTTCTCCTCTTCTAGTGGTGAAGTTATTTGTGCAGTCCTGCCACATGAACTTTGAAAGGCTAAGTAATACTGTCTGAATTAAACCTCGGTTAAGTGTAAAACCTGTTTTACTGATCTGCTTGCTGTTCAAACACAACAAACCACACTGCTCAGTGTCTCAATCTCCCCATCTGTAAAATGAAGTATTGATGTTTAGATGGTAAGAAGAGATCTGGATGTAGATGAAGTTAAGTAGTAAGTAGCGTAAGAATACCGATCTGTAATCTCACGCTTCATTTAGCTCAGCTTTATGTTATGTCAATGTGTAACTAGAGCATTCATTTCAAGATACAAAATTAAATCTAATAGAGCTAATCTTGAAAATATCTTGGTACCATAAAACGATATATTTTTCTGTTTTCTTCCAGAAGTATTTCCATCAGTCCTTGCTGCTGCTGCTCTGTGATCCAGTGAGTGATGAATACATCCTAAAGGTAATATTGAGACAATTTTTCTAAGCAGTAGCTCTTCTTGAAATGCATGTGCCTATTTTCTTAGATTTGAACACGACAAACATTATGAGGATAAGATAAAAAGTAACCTTTCCTTGCTTTCATATGACTTGCTGCAAATCAGGAGTGTCATTATTTTTTGTAGCATTTTTTTTCCTGAGAAGTAATGCAGGAAGCAGTTCTTTTACAGTGTCAATCACTGAAAGTATGTGCTATAAGCTCCCTCCTGTGCACTGCTGTTTTCATGTTTGTCAGGTGGATTCTGGCTGATTTAACTGAAGCACTGGAGTGAGAATAGGTGCCTTGACAATATTTTCAGAGGCAGTTTTACAAGAGGGAGTTTACAACTTACTTGCTGTGTTACTACTTTTGTTCTATTTGAGCATGTAGGAAACATATCTACTGCATTACTGTCTTCTGCTGACAGTGTAGAAATGGTAGCCCTCAAGGATTGTAATGCTGTCAGGCTAAAAGGCTGACTTCAGTGGGTTAATTGGTTGTTCCCAGTGTACCTCCAATTAAGACATTATCCCAATGTTTCCTGTAGGGTAACACACCCATAGGTAAAGAAGGTAAAAAGTAGCTTTAGGAATTCCACCGAAATAATTACTATGGAATGCTCAGGTTTTATTTATAACTATTGAGCTGCACTGAATATAGGATTTGTCCCAGAATGAATTTGTTTGCAGGTCACTTGGTGGCAATAAACATTTTTTTCTTTAAATAAAGTTTTTTTTATACTGAACAAACTTCATATTACAGCCCTATGGGGAGAGCAAAGGATGTGTTGTGTGTGATTTAGATCTGCCATGAAAGGATTTGTTTGAGGATAAATAAACAAAAAGGTATAAACTGTACATCAGTTATGCTGACACAAAGCGTTGGCAAATTGGGTATCAAGAGCACAATAATATTTACGTATGTATAGTTCTATTTTATTGTTCTATTGCATAGGTTTTATTGTAATTGTATATTGTTGGCATTACAACACATTGTAGTGGTTTTGTGATCTCTATTCCTTCTTCAGTGTGATCTGAATATACAAAAGTAGTAAAACTTCTGTATGCATCTTGATCTGTGTATTTCTCAATGGGTATTCTGCATATAATAGGAAAGCTCCAAACTTTTTATATGTTAAAACTTTATGAAAATAATGCTTGTTTCTTCCCTTACGAACTTTTACATCCACATTCCTTTTACGTCAATAGGAAACTATTTGAGCATGTTTTTTAATTAGGCTGAGCCAAAATTATACACATTATAACTCTTGTTTTTAGACAACAGGTAAGTGAGAAGTACGAATATGCATGATGATGCAAAGAGAATTAAAAATGAAGAGGAAGCAAGCAAAGACTAGATTGAATTTCAACACAATGATTTGGAATATTCATGAACTGAAAACTCAGTTGCCCACAAATTCCAGCTGTGCTGCATTGATTGTATTTACAGAAGTGCTACGGGACAGCACAATTAGTATATTAAGTGCAATTATTTTTCTCTCACACTGACTGTATGCTGTGTTGGTCTTCTAGTTTTGTTTCCTCCAATATATAATCAAATTGTCTGCCACTAAGGAAAATGTTTCATGTTTTCATTTTTTGATAATGCTCTGCTAAGGGTAAGTCTTTCGCTGTATTCCTGCTCTGCTAATGAGCTGACGAGTACAACTGTGATATAGTGTAGTTTAAATTCAGTAATTTTTGGTCAGTAATCAAGACTTTCATTTGGTTACTGCCTTTGTGTACTCAAGTGAATGTGTATGCATATGTGCTAAGATGCAAAAATGACTGCTTTTCTGAGCGTGATGCTTTCCCTGTTTTGTTTTTTTTACTTAAGATTGTTTTCATGAAGATTAAAAAGTAAAAATAAATAAATAAATAAAATGAATGTAATTTCCTAAACAAATGTTTAACCAATTAAGCATCTATTTCAATTTCATTTCAATTTCATGAGCAGAATGGACTTTATATTCAGAACAAGTATCTGTTTTTTGATTTGGAAGAAATATTTTCCATGGAGAATACATAGCAAGAGTAGGAATATCCCCCCTTAGCAAAAGATCTCTAAAACATCATTTATAATTTATAATTTATAATTTTTCACTTTTGCAAGTTGGACATGGCTGCAGAGTTTTGAAGCTGTGTAAGCCCGTCAGCCTTGATAGTAGGATGTGACCTTCACGGGTATTTTAGGCACTCTTAACATATTGCTTCAAGATGCTAGTTCTTAGTACGTTCCATTGTCTTTCTAGACTGTGTTTCAAATATTAGCTTGTTGCTTTACTAGATAAGCTTAGAGTTCCTTTTATAATGTGTGTGGAAGTGTCTAACTTGTAGTTAGACAAAAAGTGGAGAGACTGTTCAGATGTCATCCTGGGAACAGTTTCTTTTGATCCCTGAAGTATATTTGCATTTGTTGTGTGCTAGTGTCCTAGGTGTGTAGATGTCTGCCCTAGGTTATATGTTCCTACCACTAAAGTGGTTAAGTACGAACTTCCTTGCAAAATACCTGAAAAATGTAATTGGACTTGAACAGTGTCATGTAAGAACATCTGATGCTTAAATGTTAATTTACAAACGTATCAAACCGGGATAGGAATGCATGACAAGCTTAATTCCCCTAATTCTAGATTAAGGGGAATTCC
Organism: Pavo muticus; assembly: GCA_016647715.1. NCBI lineage: Eukaryota > Metazoa > Chordata > Aves > Galliformes > Phasianidae > Pavo > Pavo muticus. The sequence continues at coordinate 1,486,483 of JACDJE010000062.1, forward strand.
TTTCCGATGTGTAGCCCTCTTTACAGCTCTTGTGCAAAAAAAAAAAATAAATAAAAATCACACTGTCTTTGTGTCACTGTTTTCATTTTGCCAGTAGACTGAACATTTGCCCTGCTAACATAAAAATAAATGCATCTGCAACAGTCACCCAGTAAGCATGATGTTTTGTGAGCTCTTAAATTAGCTTCTCCATCTGACCTGAGACATGGACCGTATTTTTAAACCTTAAATTCTGACTTAATTTCATAGAATGATTGCTATGAAGAAAATTGTTTCCTGACCTTGTTTTAAAATGTATTTACATTATGCTTACGATTTGTTGGCATCTACACTGATGTGTATACTTGAAATGATATTCCCTTTGTTATTGTATAAACAGGAAGTTTTCAAGAAATGATGAATTCTACTTTTGTTGTAGAACTCTGCTCCTTGCCTCTCTTGAAGATGGATGCATTCAGCTGTGGGATAAGCATATGCAACAACCTTCAGTTGTACGTGTTTAAGCTGCTTAAGACCAGAAGGATTGAGATCTTGAGACCCTGTATCTCTCAAACTGATACTTCAATTCATTTATTTTCTTAAGTAAAATTAAATTATTGTTCTTACCTCAGTAATGATTTTTTACTTCCTTTTCCCTTCTGTTTTCAAATACCTGAGTAATGTTGACAAAAAAAAAATCAAAAAGATATGTATCTTCCAAGCATTGTTTCCAAATTTTAGAATTACCATGTACACGAAGAAAGATAATTTTGAAGTTTAGTCTGGTAGACTAAGGGATATATGAGTAAAAGTTGTTGAATGAGCTTATAGAAAACACTTCGAAAAGGAAATCTTAGAAAATATATTCTTAACTAAGATACTCAGAATTGTGGACTGGGTAGAGGTAATGGTTTATCTCTCATGGCAATTGTCATGTTGTCTTCTGTCTTTTACACAGGTGCTAACAGCTCATCCTCTCTGTCAGAGATTAACTACTACATTCCTCTCTATCAGTACAGTTGATTTTTTTCTTAATTAGATTACACTAAGAACTGTAATCCTTTAACCTGTACTTAAACAGGGTTGTTCTGCTTTTAGTATAAATTATGGAAGAACAATAATTTGTCTGGTTTTAGCTGCTATATCAGTTGCTTTAACACAAGATAATTACCTTTTGAATGTTGCCCCCGCAAATTAAAAATCTATAGCGTTGTCTGAAGTGTTTTCAGTAGTTTCTGTCCAGTTACCTAGGCAACAGAATTTTCTCTAATTGAAGTGGTCTATTAGAGAATGTGTTTAAATACTAAAATAAAACTCTATTTTTCCATATGAAATAATATCTTTTGAAGGTATCATCTGATATTTCAACTTCAATGTGTTTATGGCAATGAGAAGTCTGCAAAATCCTCTCTTTAACATGAAAATGAAGTCCTTAAGACTGCAGTTCTCTTTGCTTTTCATCTGGAGCCTGTAGATAAATTTCACTAAAAACACTTGATTTAGATTCCATCGTTCTCTTTGAAGTGTTCCAACAGTGTTTTCTGTTATGCTAAGAAATGTAATGAATAAAAACCACTGATGTGTGTTTTAACAGTTTGTCTATCATTTGCAGTGTAAGGAGTATTTCATGGGAACCTATGTTTCAATGTCTTGTGTAGTGGGTTTGATTTGAGCTTCACTGTAGGATCAGCCCTCATAATTACAGAATAAATTGAATTTTTCAGCAGATTTGGGGTAGGCTGGAACTTTTCCTTTTAAGAACAATCCAGAACTTTTAAAATGAATCACTTCTGATCCCATGTGTGCGTTCTTTTCCAATTTAATCCTTTTCATTGTTGAAAGAAGGGGAGAATATCTTCTTTAAGTCTGGGAAGAGATTATATCTGATGCTTTTGATTTAGAGCCACTGTCACTTCTTGAGTTGAAGTGAACTGAAGACACTTAACTTACTGTTTTAAAGAGTAGTAAATGCATGTATTTAAGAAGACAGACTTTACTGGAAACCGAGTAACAAGGAAGGCCTACAGTATTCAAAAAATTGAGATAATTCAGTAAAGATATCTATATACTCTTCCTTGCAAAAAAAAAAAAAAAAAGATGCCAGTGAACTGACAAGTCTCAGTATAATGGACTGAAATGTCCATTTTTGTTTGCTTAGTTTTTCATAGTTTTATCTACTCATCTGGTTAGGCTGACAAGGGCTCACACGTGATAGCTTCTCAGGAAATACATTTGAGTGAAAGGTAGCGTATACTATTCCTTTATAAGGGACTTTGTAATGCCTGGTACATCAGTTTGTCATTTGAGGATGTGTCATGCCCCATGTGAACATCTTTTTGTCTTTGAACAAATAGCCTAAGTTAGTATGGAAATGTTGCTTTTTGTGAACTGTCCTTAGTAGAAGTGTACAGAAGTCATCATGCTCAGAGTTAATAGAGCCTTTCCTGAACATTTTCACTGCTGAAGTAATTAAAGCTTTGGCTGGTTACAACACAAATAGGACCTCTTATTTTTTGCTTTGAAATTTGTGTGAGTAATTGACTGCAATGGATTGTGTGAGCAAAGCTCAGGAGGAGAAAAGAAGAGGTCAGCATTGAAGGAACAATGAGATAAGTAACTAGGTGGTGAGAAAAATGTTTACTTCTGTTATTTTGATGATATGAAGTGTTATTTAGAGATGCTATATTGTTCTACAACTGCACATAATGGGAAAGTTGTGGCTATGTTTTCTATGTGATATTTTTGCTGCTTCTTTGACTGGAAATAATTTAAGAGAGCGTTGGTTGAAACCAGTGCTATTCTGGTCTTTCCCATCCATGTCTTGAGGAATGTGCCACAAGCTTAAAATTAAATACAAATATTCAGAGTAGAGACTCGGTGTGAACAAAGCAAGTTATTAATTCCACTAAATGCATGATTTCATTTAGTTCAATTTCTCCACGGTCATTCAAGAAACTACTTCATATTTCCACAAATAATGCAGTGCCACAATCAATGGAGATAAATTCTATAGAGCAATCTTATGAAATCATGTGTTATCTACTAAATTTTTTTCTAGAACAAGTTTGAATGTAGTGGAAACTAAACATGAGAGTGCTGACAAAGGAGATTATGGGGGAATGTATTCACAGTATGAAAGTGGTAGTAAGTGACTGTAAGTTATAAAAACAGATGCACAAATGTAATTGCAAGGATTGCAAGCTGCCACATCTATTGAATATTAGAAACGTGGGTGATGAGAGAGAGTAATGGTTGATGCTCAAAAAACCAATAAGAAAACTAAATCAGATTTTTAAGTTCTTAGAAGTTGTCTTCTAATAGAACGATCTCCTACTTCTCTCCCATGAGCAGCACTGGGGAGTGGGGGCTGTCTCTCACATAGTTTTCAACCTTAAATTAGCGCATACTCAGTGTACATCTCATTTTTTTTTTCCTATAAGGGGCTTCTCAGAACGACTGCTGGTAATGGCGATGTTTAAGCATTGCTGTAGCAGGTAGAAAGCCCTATTGTGGGCCAACACCTTTCTCTTTAAGTTGCAGAACATGCATAGGAGGGGAGGAATCATGGAATCATAGAATCCTTTGAGTTGGAAGGGACCTCTGAAGGCCATCTAGTCCAACTACCCTGCAGTGAACAGGGACACCGCAGCCAGATCAGGCTGCCTAGGGCCTGATCCAGCCTTGCTTTGAAATTCTCCAGGGATGGGGCATCTACCACATCACTAGGCAACCTGTTCCAGTACCTCACCACCCTCACTGTAAAAGACTTTTTCCTTATATCTAACAATCTACGCTCTTTGAGCTTTTTGAGCCATTTCCCCTTTTTCTGTCACCACAGACCCTGCTACAGAGTCTGTCCCCTTCTTTTCTATAGCTCACCTGTAGGTACTCAAAGGCAACTATCAGGTCTCCTTAGAGCCTTCTCTTTTCTAGGCTGAAAAGCCCCAACTCTCTCAGCTTGTCCTCATAGGAGAGGTGTTCCATTCCATAGATTGTTTTTGTGGACCTTCTTTGGATGCACTCCAACAGATCTATGTCTCTCAAGAAGAAAAGCATGCTGATTTAACAGGGCCAAACAATTTGCAGGTATATTGCTTAGTGTTTTCAGTGGTAAGCCTGAAACTTACCTCAGTGTGCCAACATATGAAAGCTTCATGATCTTGTGTGTATATATACATTTCTGATGCAGCCCATCATAGTTTTTGGACACTCAAAGGCTGCAGATTACACTATACTATGAATAGAGATGTTTTAACCCTCTGCTGCTTATCAATACATACAGCACCTTTTAAATACTGGAGAAAGTTCTTCCAGTGGGTGAGTGCTAGAGAAACAACTGAAAAGAAATCTTGATACTCTAACTACTTTGAAACAAGCAGAATGTTTGAAGTTTTTTTGAGATTATGCAGAACAGTTATTAAATAAAGAAGCAGTATTAATGAGAAATATTTTATTACCTTACATAATGCTTCTTTTAGTTTGAAGCATTCTGATTTGATTTAAAACAGTAAAGCCAAAGTGGTATTTTCACATAAACTATACTGTAGCAAAAGAAGAATCAGCAAACTAACTGTACATGGATTTGAAGCTTGTGGCCTCATCCTCTAGTAAGCTCGTGTATCCAACAGCAAAACAAAATCCTAGCTCAATGGAGATGAGAAAGAAGATAGAAAGGGATGGATTGAATTGTGAATGAAATATAATAATTTATTCACTTACAGCAGTTCACAGTCACAGCGAGCAAGAGATGTGATGAATTTTTAAGTCTTTATCATCACTTAAACATTGGAAGCCCTGAATTTGTATTTTTCATTGTACTAGGACAAAAAGGTTGTGTCCAAACTAAGGCCGCTGTCAGACACATGTAATGGATTACTTAAAAAAAAAAAAAAAAAAAAAAGTCTGGTTTAAGTGATAACACTGGGTAGAGAGCAAAAGAGCATTTGTATGGCATGCAGAAAATACGATTGGACTGCTGGCCTCTCAACAAACATACCTTCACAGCCACCACCTCATCATATGCCCCTTTAAAAAAACAAAGATATCATCTATTTGCTTACAGCTGACATGGATCCATGGCTGTGATTATTTTGAACTATCACAATATGAGCATAGATGTGACACCTGTTGTCAGATCTTGGAGCTGCAAGTCTAAGTTCTGTTTGTGTTGAGATTCCTTTCACTCCTGTTCCCCCTCTGTGCAACAAAGCCTGTAAGTTTTCTAATGTCTTATGTATTTTGATGCTATTTGACTGTAAAGGACTCCAGCACAAATGAAGATGCAAACAAGTAATTTCAGCTGAAGTATTATTTGTTGTGCTGTTGAAGAAGTGTACTCAGCTAACCTGCTATGTGAACTGTTCTTCCTTTTCTGCATAATTTGTAGTTTACACTGAATGCAATGGTAACCATCTACTTATTTTTAATTTCATCTCAGGTTCCTCTGACCTCCTCTGGGAAACTGTTTAGGCAGTTTATATTTCTAAGCCTATTTTTCTTTTACATTTGGGCAGGAAGTTGGAAGGTCTAAGGGGACTCCAGGACAAGGAATTGCAGGATTGCTGAAGCTAGGCTGTTTTCAGATTATATGATTCTCAGAAGTGCAATGACAGAAGAGTAAACAGGGTTGGGACAGCCTCAATCCTATAGAAGTCATAGAGCCCCTTAAGACTGTATTTCAGGAGTGGAGCTAAGGAGGCAGCAGGTGGTAGGTTGGGGCATGGATAAAACCACAAAGAGTAATTGCTGGTCAGGAGATCATTAGCTATTTTTATCCTAAACTTTCACAAAACTTCCATGAATAGCGATGATGCAAGTTGTCTTTGAAAGAAAGATTTTGTATCAAAGATGTCCTTGAACTTTAAGTATTCTCTGAAGTTTGGATTTCTAGGTCTTCCATGTTTTGAGCTTCAATTAGAGCTAATGGAATTTTTTTTTACTGATCATCCTTTAAAATCTCATCAGCCTAATGTGATTTGTATATTTCTTACATGCGTTTAATCTACGCTTTTGTTATCTGCCAAAGCGTAAACTACATAATGAAACAGAATGCTGTGTTCTAACGTCACAGATAAATCATCATCATTTCAATCCTCATCGTGGTAATATTACTAATAGGTCTGTGGGAAATTGTTTTGACTTTGGTACTAGGGAGATTTGAGCCTTGGAAATCAGCAGTAGGCAAATCAAGGTTCTTGGCCTCATAATTGCGGAGTGAAGAGAAAAGGGGCAATTAAATATTTTACTTTCCACTTTTTATTAAATAGATATTTTATAGAAAATATCTTCCTAGTATTGCCAGGAGGGTGAGTAAACAGCGGAGTTAGTTCCAGTTAAAGTTGCTGCCTGTCTTGAGCTGCTCTTTGCAAGATCTTTGAGAGAAGTAGCAGGAGCTTTGCTAGATATCTCATAAAACAATGAAGGCTGCACAAATAGTTGAGCTTGGAGTCTGGATTTTGTGGACTTTAATCAATAAAAATCTAAATTTTATTACTTGTCAAGTAGGTGGGTGCTTGTAGTAAACGGAATGAATTGCTTGAAATGCATGAGATGTTTTCAGCTATTGCAGAATGGTTAATGATCGAAGGAACCTCTGGGGGCTATGTGGTCCAACCCTCTTCGGGTCTTTACAGATACTGAAATACCCCTGAGCCGCCTTTTCTCCTGTCCATTCAGGCCCGGATCTCTCAGCCTCTCCTTGTGGGAGAAGTAAGCTTTCAAGTGGGTTTAGTTTATACTTTTAAAACTGTTATGCAATGTTGGAAAACTTCAAGGAAGATCCTGTAGGTAGTGATTCCCTTTAGAAATGAGGGCACTGACCACCATTAGAAAACCCCTTGATGTAGCCATGTAACTTAAGAGTTTTATTCACCATTGTAGCAGCTGTTTTTTGGGTCATATGTCTGTTAATCATTCTTAACTGAGTCAGCAGAACAAGGAACCCACCACCACCCTGCCGTCTGAAAAGAGTAAAGGTATTTTTTGAGGGTGCTGATATTCCCATCCACGTTTGAATTTTGAACACTGGAATGTTGAGAATGAAGACTGAAAAAGCATGCTTTTTGGCACGAGGAAAAGCGATATCTGTTGTTGAGTGAATAGTTTTGAGCAGCTGAAATCAGGGAAAAATACCTTGCTGATGAGCTAGGGAAGAGATTGAGAGAGACTGCAAAACTTAGTAGCTGTATTTAACAGAAGACACTCAATGTATTCTTTTAAGCGTGTAGAATTGTGAAGAAATTCCTAGTTGATGGTTTTGATTGTTTAGTGTGTTTGGAAGCCATTTCTCCTTCAGAAATAGGAAGGAGTGTCAGTACAATTAGGAGTCTTTGAAAAATGTTTTGTTATTTAACATAATGTTATGTTAAATGAATTGCCTTAGTCTTTTGGTCTTTCTTGTATGTTTTGCTGCAAAATAAAGCTTTGCATGGATATTTGTTGCTTTCTTGGATGCAAGTCAGCCTATCTACTTCAAAATCTGACAACGGACTTAAAATACGGGATTCTCTGCAGTGCGATGAAGTAGTGTTTATAGCACTTGTTTATCTATTGACTTAAACCAGCCGAGTTGCTGTATGTATTAAGGTTGGTTTTGTTTGTTTTTTAGTTTAAATACCAGCACTAGTAATTCAGCCCAGGGTCACTAATTATAAAACAGGCTCCTTAATCTGATGGAACAAGCGTTTAGCAATATTAACAGTTCTTCTATTTATAAACTTAATAACAGTATATCAACCTTTGTTAAATGCTGAGTTGCTTGGTGCATCCTCTCCTCAGACATTTACTCTTGTAACACTGTCAGCCATTGAGTTAGCTGTAAATCAGAACACAATTGTATCTGATTATTTGCTGCTAACAATAATGTTTATATGGTAGTTTTGGCATTGCTCCTTCCTAATCAGGAGAATGTAAGTAAACAATAATTCTACCACTGTTGCTTTAATATGCATTTATTCTGATTCCTAGTTTTTATGTTTTCCTATTATGTTAAGAAATAGAAAATAGTTTCATTCATGTTTATTAGGCAAATACATTTTTATTCATTGTTTCAAACTAAATTTGTATGAAAATTGGAACTTAATAAAGAAAACAACATTAAATTGTTTATACTACTTGATAGAAGGGGTTCCTGAAACCTTAACTTGCCAGGTGTTAGATATCTCTAATGATAAATTAAGAAAGGAAAACCTAATGACATTTTTGTTTCAACTTAGAGTTAAAGCCTTTCATGTGTCATAAGTATGGAAGCACTTTGATTTTGGGGTAGTGTTTTAAGTAGATATCACTTTGATTAAGCTTCAGGCCTCAGCTTCTTAAAGACAGATGTCTTTTTCAATGTACACTGTCACTTTTAGTGATGATGGGAATTTGTCTGTGCCAGGCTGTGCACCAGCTGTACACTTTGCAGCAATGTTCAGAGAATCTGTAAGCCAGGTAGCACATTACTGTTTGGAAAGCTTCATATCTTACATATGAAGTGTTATTCTGTGGTTTGAATGTTTCTGGTTAAATGGTTTCTTCCTTGGCAAGTATGCGGAGTATTTAATTGGTTGAGTTCCTCTATTTACAGCTTAAATTTGCTGCTTTAATTTATATTCATATACATCTAGTTTTGAATATATTTATTCTTGCAAAACTTGTAACAAAAAGTAGTTATGCTTTGCTTATTTTGATGTTGTCTGCCCTCTTTATTTACCTCTTCCTAGGCAGAATCAAATAGTTCAGACGTTAATTTGTGAGAATTCAACCCAAGCTAGGAATTAGCTATTTAAGTGACATGTCAATTTATATAATTACTGGAATTAAACTTCCACTCAAACGTATAACTCGAAATTTTTTCTTTGCAATAACAATTGATTGTTTTTCTTCATACCCCTTTCCAATGTTAATTATTTCAAGTGATTCAGTTTTGCAAACTTTTAAAAACAGCATTTTATCTGTAATGCATTTTGAGTGACTGAACTATATTGAAGGTCTAGTGCACACACCTGGCGTGTTTTTCAGACTTGACATGGAGGAAATAAATTGCATACGTGAATACATCAACAATGTCACCCTTCTCATACTTCATAGTTTTCAGTCAAGGTTCCTTGTTCAGTTTATGGCTTAAAAGCTGGTAGTGTCTGTATTTTCAGTATTGTACTTAATGCTTAATTTTCTTTTTTTACTTATATTCATGACTTTGCAAGTGCATCTGTTCTTTCTACAGCACTTTGAACTATTAGAGAAGCTGAGATTTAAATTAGCTTCAACTCTAATGATTACTAACAGAGTTCTAAATTTACAATTCATAAATATGAGAAAATGAGTATCTACTGTGAGGGTGACAGAGCACTTGAACAGCTGCACAGTGGGGTCATGGAGTTTCCTTCTCTGGAGATATTCAGGACCTGCCTGGGCACTTTTCTGTGTGACCTGCTGCAGGGAGCTGCTCTAGCAGGGGGCTGGGCTGGGGGATCTCCAGAGGTCCCTTCCAACCCCTGTGATTTTGTGATTGTGGTATCTGGTATAGTATAGTAGCCATAGGGATTCATGAGTTGAAGGGCAGAAGTACTGAAGATCAGAGTTTAGTTTCCTAGTAGTTGCTCTTGTGGTATTAGAAGTTTGGTTTTTTTAAAAGGGGAGGGGAAGGGAGTTGGACATGATTACTCTTCACTTAACTGCATGTACGTGTTACCACATAAATATTTTCTCTCAGATGATACATAACACAAAAGCCTTGGACAAGGTCTGATTTAATCATAGAAGTGTCTCTTAGGAAGCGAACAAGTGTGTGTTGTGCTGGGAGACAAATGCATTATACTTTTCCTCATTATGAATAGAATAGGAAGAGCAATGGAAGCTAACAATGTCATGTGTAAAGAAATGAAGGATCTCTTCTTTCAGAATAGCCATTTTATACTAAGCCTTTCCCCCACTCTCCAATTCATTGCTATGGGTATTGAAGCTATATTAATGGCTAATAAAAAGATTTGTTCTCTGCAAGTTGACAGCAGGGCAAGGACAGAAATACCAGTTTTTAGTTAAAAAATAACATTGTTCGAAGACTACAATGTGCTGCCTTTCAAGTAATTTTACCATATTTGATCATTGACCTGAAAAAGAGTAATATTTGTCTGAAATCTAATTGTGTTTGGGTGCAGTTGACTAGAATACTTGCTGTTAGCCTGATGCCAAGAAACTCATGAAGCAAGTATTGGTATATGCATTTCCTAAAAGGAGAAGAGCCAGCTTTTTACTTTCAGTTGCAGGGATTTGATAATAGCTAAAAGGGAGAGGTGGATTTTGCAAAAGTTTTTTCTGAATCTAGTAGGCATGCATATGTCTCCTGCATTTGATCTTGAACCTGTAAAGCAGTTGAACACTTCGTAAGTATGTCCAATTGAGAAAAGTACAAGCTTAATTTTAAAACCTGAATACAAAACTGTCATTGCTTGATGCAATGGCAAGTATTTTATGAGGCTATCTCATTCCAGCAAGACCACACATTCATATCTGTAACAGGTTATTAAATAAGATTACCATTATGAGACATGAAACTTTCCTCAAGGAAGAAGTTAGGGTTAAAGGTGGACGAAAGAAGGAGGGAGAGCACTGTGGGCTGTAAATACTTTCAGCCAAAATGCATTCCAGGCCTTTACATTAGATTGGCGTACATGTTTTGGAAGAGTAAAAACCTGCCCCTCCCTATAGTAAGGGTGCTGGTAACAAACACATTTACCAGCATTTTTGACACAATAATATCTTGGTTAAATCCACTGTGGCATATCTTGTTTTTCTAAGGCCAGTAAGCTAAGCAAGCTTTGACAGGATTTATAATGCGAAATGGCTAGGATGTGAAAGCAAAATGTAACCTTTGTGATATGAACAGTGCAACACCCACTGTTGTTATACGCTGAAGCAGACGGAGATGAAGATGTTAGTAACAAGTCTAAACTGACCTTTTTTTACTGATTTAGATACGTAACAAAACTCTTTCACAGATCAATGCCTTTGTGCTCAGCAGGACTATATTTAAATTGGGAGGGAGGAAAAATAGAAGAAAAACAGCAGTAATAATTTCCTAGGCTTACGTGAATCATTCCTCTCTCCATGGTATTGATACCAAATGAAGTTTGTTAGCACTCAGCCTGCAACTGTACAAGTTACTGTTTCATCACAGTTTAGGAGAAACCTTAGCAACAAAAATTTTTTAAAGATGTAAGCATGTTTACCAGCCATCTATATGGAGAGATGGCAAGTGTCTGTAATCTTATTTGAATTCAAGACAAGCAGATGCTTGGGTTCCCAAAACCCTTGTCACTGGATCTTTTATCCATGCAAGTAGAAGACATTATTAGCTCAACGAGCTTATGTATCTTTGCCAACATCTTGTGTTCCTTGGATAGGGTGAAGTTTTCCAGATTTCTGCATTTGGCTTCATGTTAGGTGCAGAAACATGAAAATTTCCATACGTATTTTCTGAAAACTTATGACTATGTATGTATGTTCATACATATAGATCTACTTGCATTTAATTTTTATTAACTTACTGTTGCAGTGATTTGTGGTAGTATTTGACCCAACTGACCATGATCTTAACTTGTGTATTACATCACTTTTGCTGAATACTAAGAAATATTAATTTAGCTTTCACAACACCATGAGTTAGATGCTGTTTTGTAAGAAGCTCACAGTGTTTGATTTCTTGTTAAAGATCAAGTTCTTAGAGACGGATCATTATCAGAAATATTATTTAGATAATCATTGCTTTACTTTAAAACAAAATCTTCTGGTTTAAAACAGCCTTTCTCTTGGGGTGAAAAAGGAGGAAAAAAAAAAATGCTTCTTGGAATGTGCAACATGATGATCTTTGGTAAGGGATGGTACAACAATCGTAGATGGTTTAGATACAGTAATCCTTTGTGACTTCTTAGGACCTGTTATTTCTGTCCCTCGTATCTAGAGGTAGAAACTTGGGGATATCGCTTACATGAATCTGAACAGTCCAAAAAGCCAAATGTCAATCAGGTCCGCTATATAACACGCAATCAAGGAGGAAAAATTATTCAAGGGTTTGTTCTTAACTGCCAGCAGCATCATAACACACAGGCCTTGATCCTGCTAGGTGACTTCAACCGTGTAGACCTCTGCTGGAAATCTGGTGCAGGGAACTGCAAGCAGTCCAGAAAACTGCTGGAATGTTTTTAAGATAACTTCCTTGTGCAGGTGAGAGAGCCAAAACAGAGGAGAGGGCATTGCTGGACCTGTTGCTCACCAATGTGAAAGAACTCGGGGTGAAGATGGAAGGTAGCCTGGGCTGCAGTGATCATGCCCTCATAGAATTCTTCATCTTGAAGGGTATAGGATGGGTAAAAATCAGAAACAAGTCCCTAAACCACAGAAAGGTGAACTGAACTTTCAGCTGCTTGGGGTACTAGTGCATGGAATCCTTTGGGAAAATGAGAGCTGAGCAACAGTTCATTTTTCTTGGGGCACAAGGCTACTCAATGCTTATGTTCAAGAAGGCAGGCAGAGAAGGAGATCAAACTAAAGCACAAAACCAAATTGCATAGGCAGTGGGGGCAGGGATATTCTTCCAGGAAAGATGTAGTGAGTTTTGAGCTCTTAGGACTGGTGATATTGTAACACTAATTGAGCTTTCATTGTTACTCATTTGACTAATGTCCAGGCAGTCCTAGCTGCTGGGATGTAATTTCCATATTAAAATAATTTCAGAAAATATGGCAGTTGTACAATATGCTGGTGTGCTCACATGGGTTTCAAACGTAGGACTGTGGTTGATACAGAATGATCCAATCATGCTTAAGGCTCTTTGTCTCTGGTTTTCCACAACAGATATTTTGCTTGAGAATTTAAAATCAGACAGTGTAACGGTAACAGCTGCAGTGACTGTGCAAATCATCATCTGAGCTTATTTCATACATTAGGAACGAATCAAGTCTTCCAAACAAATATTCCAAATGTAATTTCTTAGACATTAGTGGATTCAGTTTTGCATTAGTTCAAATTCTTTTCAATTTAATCTTTCAATTGGAACATCTTTTTTTTTTTTTTTTTCCCTTCTGTTTTTTAAAGAAAAAGATAAATGTGAAAGAGGAGAAAAATCAACAAAAACCAAACTCTTCAATGACAATTTTATGAACTGTGGAATTTGTATTCCTCAGGGCACTTTCAGAGACTCAAGTTAGGGATTGTTGCATATTGTTTGATCTGAACATGGCATATTTTAACATATACTTAGTGAAAATTTCCAAGTGTCCAGATATATTTCCATGGTGGTCTAATGAGCTACAAAATGTACAGTGACTTCAAAAATCATAAAGATCTGCTTACCAATGACAAATATTTCATGGACTTCTCTGTAGGCACTATAAAGCACCAGCGCCTGTGCAGCATAGACCTCATTGGCTGAATAACGATAAACATCTTTTCAACTCATTTTCCATTTGCAGTTTAATTTCTCCTTTTTCTTCCTGTATGTTAGTGTGGGTAAAACTTTCAGGGCTATGTGTCACTCCAATTTGTAGGAGGGAGATGAGGTTCTTTTAATGTATTTATACCTGATGTGAGATTAAGAAACAGCAGTTCAAATGTTGGTCCGACCAGGTTTATTACAAATCTTAATTGCTTAGGGATATGGGGAAGGGAAGATGGGCGATAGAAAAGATAGGAAAGAAGCAAGAATTGCGTAAAGCGGGGATAGTCACCACCAGGATCCAGCAGAGGTCCCGTTGTGCGCCGTTCCGATGGTCCGGGGCAGAGGCTCAGGGGAGGAGAGCAGCAGCAGCGTGGCCTGCAAGAAGGTGCAGGTACTGGGTAGGTCCAGGAGGAAGCCGTGGGGTAAGTCTGGGAGGAAGCGGCAGGTCTCTGGTACCAGGCCCAGGAGAGTCTGTCAGCATGCAGGCATTCCGTAGTGAGGAATCTGGCAGACACCTTTCTTCTTTGGGGGAGAGCAGCAGCAGCAGCATGGCCGGTCTTAGGAAGCAAGCAGGTAGAGCGCAGAGCAAGTCCAGGAGGGAGAGAGGCAGGTTGTGAGGCTTCTGTTGTCAGAAAACCTCCTTGTTCTTCATGAGGAATCTGTTGTAAGAAACCTAAAAACCATGGTTGCTTGTCTCTTCTTTATCCTTCTTCTGCCTACGTGGCATTCCTGGGTGCTTGGGTAAGAGTCATGTGCAGCACCTCCTGAGAAGGGGTGCTTTGAGATAAGCCCACACCAAAGACTGCTTCCCGGCCATTTATCGGCCATTAATCTGCGGCTTATCTCTCTTGCATTGCCTCTGGACTTGTCCATCTGTGTCCTTCAGACAAAGGACTTCGCCCAGGACTTGTCCATCAGTGTTCCTCAGCAAGCTTTGAGGCAATGGTATAAAATAATAATCTCTTACAGGCTACTGTCAGTGGTATTATATTTGACAGCTAATGTGTTGTGAACTTACTGTGGACAGGAAGGGTCTGTCCATCTTTGCAATTTGTTTATAGCTTTCTATGCATTTATGGGATAATTTCTGCTGTTTTACAGTTTGAGATTGTTTTTAACACATTAAAACTATCTGCCTATTAATTTTCGAAGTTGTTGGTTTTGCTTATTAACAATAGCAACATCATCAGCTAAGATTTCAATATCTTCAGCAGAAGTCATGTACTTTGGAATATGTCAAAAGAATAACATTTCTGCAAGCATTGGGCACTACCAGGCTGTCCTGGTTTCTAAAGTAGTAAAAAACTGGTTGTCTTACTCACGTATTGGTGATTTCATGTCTGATACAAGGTGCAATTTTAACTTTAAAGCAGGGAAAATAGCAGCTTTATTGCTCAGAGACTGAGTCGATCGCTACCTTTTTGACAGAAATATTAAAGCTGTTATTTTCATGCAGACCTCAGTAGTAGGTTATACTAGTGAGTATAATAATGCTTTTTTGTGGGGCATCCTAGATTTTACACCATTTGCATAATGAATTGATCCCTGAAATCTTTAGTGTGATGCATGACTTTTTATTTGAAGTGGCATATAGCACTGTTGTCACTGGAGAATTACAGTGATAGCCTTTTCTCTTTGGTGTGAGATCTACCTTTCCCTTTTAAGGAATTCTTTAAAGCTGTTTTATAACTCTTGTTCTTAAATGAAGCTTTTATAACATTATTTGGGACCAATTGATTGAATCAACTTTTTAATACAGTTGACTGTTTTCTAAATGCAATGCAAGTAATAGCAAATGAAGGCGGGTCAATAAGTCTTTGCTAAAAATGGATTGATGATTCTCTGGCTTTAGTGATATCCTTTCTAAGGTTACCATTACAAAAAAATCTTTTTTTTCTTGCCTCCGCCCCTTCCCCTCCCACATGGTCCCTTTGAGGCTGTAGTAATTCTTTTCAAGTGGTAGGAATGGAAGAAAGAGCAGTCTTTCCATGGGAAGCAGTGGGCAGCAAGAACTAATATATTTAGCAATGAAATGGATGTTTGCAAAAATTTTTAGTGAAGTGCTTTAGGAGCAGAGTTCTAAGTTGCTGGTCCACACAGAGGTCTTTCTGGTGCTGTTATACAGAGTTGAGATCAAAAAGTGAGTCATAAGCAGAAGAAATATCAAAGTTGTCAAAGGCTCATACCAAACACTTTAGAGGGAGGTATTTGATCCTCTGAGTGGAATGTGTATATCATACTACACTGAATAGTAGCTGCTCAAGTGTATGACGGACTTAGCTTCCTAATATAAGGTTTAGTGTATCTTCCAAATATGTAAATGTCAAAGTTCTGACAGAATAAAAAGCAACTGCATGGTGTTTTCTGCTTCAGATGTGTTTGTGTGTGTGATGACCAAGATGCTGCTCCTCACACTCAGCTTGAAACAAACTAATTCCATTACTAGCACCAGAAGAGTGTTTTCTTGAAGCTGGGGCCAACAGTGTTAAGGATGTGACCATGTTCTCTTTATTGTGGTTTCACCTGGGATCTGATTTCAACTTGTTATCTGCATTGTACCATTTCCAGGGGCAAATGGGAGTTATTTAACTCAGGCTGCTGCTTTCCATTACAGCTGGCAGCCATGGGTTTATGTTTAAGAGATGTAGAGAAGCTGACAGCATGAGACTTCCCACTTTCATGTGCTACATTTAATGTAATTTTCTTATGCTGAGAAAAAACAGCAAACCTTATACACCAGAGGATTCACTTCTGGCTTTATTAAGGCTCAAATTTCACTTGTCACTAAAAAGAAGAAATCTGTTTTTGAGTTACTGCTACATAACAAATGGCTTGCAAAATATGCCTTTGAACACCATTATTCAGAGGAGCATGTTCCATAAGGATTTCAGAAATTGCTCAAATAGTTTTTCATCTGATGGGAGAGACAGGTATGCATAAAGGGGGAATACCTAGCACAAGAGGACATAAGAGAATGTATCAAGGAAAATCCTGCTTTAGTTCATGTTTTATTATGTCTTCTGAATCACTGTTTATGCTGTATGTGTTTAAATACTTCAAGAAACTTTTAGTTCAATCCAGTGGCCTTCTGTACGTGTTCACTTTGAATATGATGCAGAATTTTCTTTCATTCATCTCAGAGGTATTTTGTCTTTTTTGTATGTTTTAAATACCATCTTAACTTATTTTCAGTTACCTGCTGTTCTCCTACCATCTGAGGGGATGAGTGAAGACCATGATATTCCTTAATTATTGAGAAGTTTTGCTGTTTATGCTGAAAGTAGCTGAACAAGCTGAATGAGATTATTTAGCTTTTTGATAAATGGAGGGAAAAGATTGCAAGTAATTTCTCTCCTACCCCCATGTTTTCAATCAGTTTGGTTAATAGTGACTTTTGTTCCAACTCTTCGAACTCTAAGGATTTCTTCTTCTAGAAGGAAATGCTAACAAAACTCGCAACTTTATAAACCAGCTTGTTTCTTTAAACAACGTTCCTCAAACAATTGTTTGCAACCGTAAGGTGTATGTATGAATAGCACACAGGCTGCTCTTTTATCTGCATTCACTAACAATATTACATTTTTTTCTTCTCCCAGAATTATAATGAGTCCAGGTAGATGCTATGTATAAAAATCTTAGCAGTGGAACCTGAAATAGATTAATAACATCAACAAATTAACAGAATGTTCCTGATAAACGTAGCGTGTCAAAGGAAAAAATTATATAACTTTTGATTTAATGCAACTTTTTAGTTTGTTTTTAAAATGCAAGTAATTTTTTTGCTTTCTTGTATGCTGTTGGAGAACTGTAAAGCTGTTACCGGTAGGCCTCAGCCATTAGTCTGAATGCAGTCATGCTCTTGGTTTGATTTTTAGAGACAGTGTGCCTGAGCACAGGTGGAAGTCACAGGTGATCACACTGAAAAAGCTGTAATTCTTGTTTCAAAACAGGCTCTCTGAATAGACAAATGCTCAGAAAAGGTGTTCAGGGTGCAAGAAAACTTCTTGTCCAAGGAGATCAGAATTGGGGTCATTTGTCTTCTACTTAGCTCTGCAATCAGGAGAGAGGAAGGTGACTGTCTTCTGTAGATGTCCTCTGTATAGATGTTCTTGAAAATAATGAAGAATCTGTTAAGACAGTGTGAATGGGAAGAGTAAGGGCCATGTTATCTTGTTCACTTGGAACTCATGAATGCAAACAGTAACGCACTTTTTCCTTAAAGCAGGAGGGAGGATTGAGACAGCTTGAAAAGAAGAGCTGGGCTTACAAGTGATCAGAGAGAGTTGCTACCCCAGATACAGCAGTTTCCAGTTTAGAATTATTTTAGATATTTGTTGTCAGTGTTGGTGTTTAATAAATGTTTTTACACATACAACTCCAGCTCTGATTGAAAGCTTTGAGGCAACACTGTTTTAAAAATGAAGAACAGAGGTCAGGTGGGCTCAAATTATATATTAAGCTGTTCCCTCAACATTAAAATAGCGCTGGAGAACCTAACGGACTCCAAGTACATAGTGACACCAGTACAATTTAGATAGCTTAATTAACTACAATCATAGTGAGAGAGCATTTGGGCAGCATCTCCCTCTCTGCATCCCTGTTCTCTCCCAGGTAATAATGGAGAATTGACTTCTATGCTGTTACAAAGAAAAAGAGGCGAGGAAAAAAAACATTTCGACATTAACAGAGACAGAAATCCATCCTTTGGAATGATGGACTCCGGACAATCACTTTTGTATTTACAAGACTAGGTATCCAACACTGGGCTTGGTGGACACCTTTAGTAGCTTGCTGACTGCCACAATTATAAAAAGGAATCCAGTGGTGGATGTATGACAACATCCAATAGATAAGCTCAGAGGTGGGGTTTGGAAACTATCACAAACTGCTAGCCTTCAGTTGGGATGAATGCTCTTTTAGATAAGATCAGCTTGTTAGCTAGACCTCTCAAATTTGGGAAGACTACTTGTCAGATTGAAGACAATGCTGAGAATTTAGGATAGTCTACCAGCTTTTCATTCACATTGTCTTTAATATGGTTAGAAGGCTGGGTTGCATTTCGTACCAGCTGCTATGGTATTCAAGGGCAAAAAGAGCTTGCAAAAGAAACCTTTCGTGTATGCTTTCAGACAGCTTTACAGAGTTCTAGCTTCTCATGAAGAAATGCAATAATACTTTTTTACTTCTAGAACAAGTTAATTTTTATGGCTGGCATGTCTTTAAATGTAGGATTAAAGGTTAAGTTTTTTTTTAAACTGAGCCTGAAAATTGAGTAATTATATGTACTGACTTAGCTGCTACTTCCATTAAAAAAATATATCAATTACTCAAAATGAAATATAGTTTCTCAGTCAACAAATGTAATATCTGACAGTAGTCTGTACCTCATTTTTGTTCTCATTATTTGTAAAATAAGAGGGGAAAGAGTCTCAGTTTTCTCCTGATACAGTGTTTAGATCTGGATGAGAGAATTCATTCCCACTAATTTTAAGGAAAATAAGCTGACTTTATTCTTGGGGGGAGTGGGGAGAAGGCTGGAGCCCAGGAGAAGGCTTTGTGAAATATCCAGTTCTAGAGGAATTGATTCTTTGTTTTCAAGTTGGCAGTATTTAGGTATGTGACTGGGTGCAAAATTCAAAACCAGCACCAAATGCATATAATGCTCAATTTCAGATGCTTCAGAACTTTAAAGAGAGTGTGGTAGTAGTACCAAAAATATTACTTAGATCCCTCATCAGTATTCTGAGTTTTGGATTTTTTTGTTTGATTAAATTTGTGAGCTTCCTATTTATATTTTAGTAGTGTTGATATTCTTTATAGGCTCTTCTATACTGCAAGGAGTTTGGCATAAACCTCAAACCATGATGCCTATTCTCCTTTGTATCTCCTAGAAGCTGGGCTTAGCATTTTACTGATCTTGAGGACAAAAGAGAGAGGATGTGGACCCTTACCCCACAGATGTGAGGGTGCCATGGGAATTCTAAATATGTAAGCCATAAGCGTGAGAGCCTGGATTTCCTTGCAGTGGAGTAAATCTCACAAGTTTTTGGCATGACTTTTAGTGAATAACTGTTAAATCATTTGGCAGATAGGATCACTTTTTCTTGTATTTTTAGTGGTAGTTAGCCTGTGATTCCATAAAGCAACACCAAATCTTATTTTGATGTATTGTCCTTCCTCTGTTTCCTACCTGCCCCTCCTTCTGCTTCCCAACTGTTCTTTATTCCCTCTATCCTTTTTTCCATCTATCAATAAAATTGAGGTAAATAAAAGTGTATACTGTATCAGAGTACATGCTGTGTGAGTGGCAGAGGAAAACTATTGCCATCAGAGCAAATGCTATAATAACTCAAAAAACAAACAACAAAAAAACAAAAAAAAAAACCTGAGAATTACACCAAAGCATCAAACACAGAAGACCAGTACTCCCCAAACCGAAAACCATTTAAATTACTGTCTCCAGTACCAACACGACAAATTCCAAAGAAAAGAACCTGAATTATTATAATGACCACAGTTATTGAATGCTGCAGTATCTGTATGCTTAGATGTCTGCTCTCTGTGCTGATGGCGGAGGAAGAAGAGGTCAAACCATGGAGTACATAGTTAATCTTTGAAGTAGTGAATAATTAGTGGTGTGAAATTCCTATACTGTCAGGAGTGCTATATGGGCTAAGATACAGAGATATACTGACATTACGTATGGCAGAGGGTGTCATAGTCTACTCACACCTCTATAGTAAAAAACAGGAACTACTAGTTGAGGAGAATTTTATTATGTCTTGGGGTGTCTTGGTGATTGCTTGAAGCAGAAAGTTGTCAGCTGGATGCGGTCATCAGCTCTCAGTTGGGGTTGAAGCCAAATGGAAAGCTATCTACAAGATGACATGCAACAATAAGTAGAACAAAGAACTCTTGATCCTTGTGTGAACAGCTTAATCTATTTTATGCTGCAGTTTCCTATCAGTAAAATTGGGATAATTGTGTTCTACTGCCCTCAGGGGTGCTGTGAGGGTAAATACAGAGTATTCAGATGAATTGGCCAGGAGAGCCATAAAAATACTAGGGAAAGGAATAATTTTCACAGCAAATCTACAAAACAAATCTGAAGTAAAGGCAAGAGCGTGCTTGAAATTCTGACTACTTGAAATTCTGTTCTCATGTTACACTCAGAGTTGAGTGTACAATTAATAGCAAGTCACGTTAAGCACAAAATCAAGTTTTGCTTAACTGGTTTTTACTTGATATTGCACTAGCTACTATAGATGATGCTGATGTTTACTAGCTTTGAAACCATCGCTATTGTGCAGCAGCAGCAGAGAAGCAGTCCTGTACCTAAGCTTCCCAGGGCTCTGCTAATACACAAGGCTATTTCTTATTAGTACCTTGAAGGTGCAATATAGGTCTTTAGTGTAAATGAATCTTAAAAGATTGCATGAGAGGGAATTCTTAGTTGCTTTGACTTGGCTGGGGCACACAGTATGGGTTTTCTCAAGTCCTTTATTTCCTGGAAAATGCATTAGAAGATAACTAACATTGAAGTACCTTAATTATGTGGAAATGCTAGCAGCTTTTGTTTTCTTGTTATGCAGTAAGCACTTTGAAAGTTTCAGAGCAAAGATATTTTCTATCTGCAGTAGTTTTTAAGGAAATTTATGAAAGATACATTACCTCTAGAGAGTAGATGTCAGGTGACTGGAAGTGCAGGTTTTGGGATACTGAGAGGAGCCTTTCTCTTGTTTTTAGGGAATATTGTTGCAGGAAGCAAATGAAAGAAGAGTGTATTAGCTCTGGACAGAAAATTCTGGCAGAATTTGCAACTGCTATTGTTTTCTGACCTCTAAAACTTTGCTTTATTGGCAAGCTTTGTTGGAAAAGACTTACTCTGATTTCAGCTTTACTGAGTGTGTAAAAAAAATATTTGTTGTCACTACTGTGAGAGGTTCAGCCTCATTTTTCCTTTTGGCAGCAGCTTGGAAACCACAGTATCTAGTACATGCAAATGATATTGCTAATTTAATTAAACAAGCCACATGAAATCAGAAAAATTACAGTCAGGAGTTGTATTTATTTATTTATTGGATTACATCAATAGCTGACTGAAAAATAATATATAATTGCTTTTGGTTACACAGTAGAAAGTATATAATGTCAGTAGACCTATTTCATGATTTTCGTTATGACAGAATCTGAATACTTAATGAACTTTCATGTGTTTTTCCTGAGAATATCCAGTGACAAAGGAATAGAGTAGTTCAATTGGAAGGGACCTTCAAAGAAAATTGAGTGCAACTGTCTGACCACTTCACAGCTAACCAGAAGTTCAAGCTCATTGTTGAAGGCATTGTCCAAGTGCCTCAGTGCTGGCAGGTATGGAGCATCAATGCACTTGCTTAGAAGTCTGTTCCAGTGTTTGATCACACTCATAATAATGAAATTTTTTGTAATGTTCAGTCTGAATCTTTTCTAGTGCAGATTTGTGCCACTTCAGAGTATCCTGTCTTGATGAACCCAGAATTGACTACACCTCATAATATCTAAGTTCTTTAACTGACTATCCCCCAGGTTAATATTCTCTATAACTCTTTCACTATCTGAGGTTAAACTAACAGTTCTGTAGTGGCAAATGCCTTTTCTTATGCCCTTTTGGTAGAAGTTTATAAAACTGTTAGCAGGAACTTCCTCAGACACCCAAAGCCTTTGGTAAATTCTTGAGAAAGGTCCCGCTGTAATATCTGCTAACTTCTTCAGCACTCTGGGTTTGATCTCATCTGATCCTATGGACTTTTGAATGTTTAACTAATACAGTTGGTCCCTTACAATTTTGAAGACTATGAAAGAAAAGTTGCTATTCTCCAAGTCATGGCTCTCCAACTCAGAGGATCAAGCAGCCCCAGATCTGTCAGTACCGTTAAATACTGAGGCATGAAAGTCATTAAATGCCTTAGCCTTTTTCCTGTCCTTACTTTTAGGGGATCATCTACATCAAGTATCAGTCCTGTGTTTTCTTTGGACCTGTTTTTGCTGTTGACATGCTTGAAGAAGCTGTTGCTGTCTGGCACCAAAGTGGTCAGTATTAACTCCAGCTGGGATTTGGCTTTTCTTGTTTTCTCCCTGCAGATGTGGCCATCCTACATGCAGTCTGTGTTCTTGAAGATATCCTTCTCTCCCACTGATCTTAGTTTGAAGCTCTCTCAATCAGTCTCACCAGGTTACAGGCCAAGAAACATTTTCCTCATTAAGACAGATGAGTCCTGTCAGGCTTCAGCAGACATTTTGTCTTGAATACTCTTCCATTATTACACTGAAGTTCTGGAGCTAGGTGTTGATGACCTGGGCTTGCCTGTTCCTTTCACCATCACTCCCTACTGCTGGGACAATTGAGGAAAATATCTGTGCACATGAGGCATTTCAGGGCCTTAAAATATCTTCTGAGAGGCCTTAGGCTTCCTGTAGCTACGTGATTGCCACCCACTTGAAAGATGAAAGGTAAGTAATAGTCCCAAGCCTGTACTATGTGCAAAAGCTTACTGATGTCCCTGATTCTATCACAGGAAGACAGCTGAATTTTCTGTGTAGAGGGTCTGGTTTGTAGATAAGAGCCTATATTCCCTTTGCAGGGAATCACCTATGACAACTTGCTGCCATCAGTTCATGGCACTAGTCTTGATGCTGCACTTGCTGTAAGGCCTTGTTTGATACAGTTTTGTCGGGAGAACTTGTACAAATGCCTCTTCCATTATTTCACATCCTTCAACTGCCATACCCAGAGCTTTGTACTTATTCAGTAACTGAAGGTGAGTTCGCAGACGAGCTTCTCTTCCCTCTCCCTGTAATAACTTGCTTCCACTCCTCAGTGTTCCTCAAGTTGCAACCTTTATGCAGAATCTCCAGTTCAGTAAGAAAGGCATGGACTTGTTGAAGTGTATCTAGAAGAGATGATGAGGGTGATCAGAGGGCTGGAGCACATCTCCTAGGGAGGCAGGCTGGAAGAGTTGGGATTGTTTAGCTGGAGAAGAGAAGGCTCCAGGGAGACCTCATTGCAGCCTTTTGATATTTAAAGTAAGCCTATGGGAAAGCTAGAGAAGAACTCTTCTTCAGGCTGTATAGCAATAGGACAAAAGGTAGTGACTATAATATAAAAGAGAGTGGGCTTAGATTAGATATTAGGAAGAAAATCTTTACTGTGATTGGTGAGGCCCTGGCAAAGGCTACTCAGTGAAGCTGTGGATGTGCCATCCCTGGAGATGTTGAAGGCTGGCTTGGATGGGGCCCTGGGCAGCCTGATCTGGCAGCAAGTGTGTCTGCCCATGGCAAGGGGTTAGAACTGAATGGCCTTCAAAGTCCCTTCCAACCTAAACTGTGCTTGGATTAGGACTCCTATAGAAATCAAATGAGTCTACTGCAGGGTGGCAGAGACTCACCAAGGAGGAAGAAACCCTTGCTGAATTGTATTTAAAAGCCAATGCTGCTAGCCTTGTAACTGAGCTTCCTTTATAGCTGAAGTCTGGAAACTAAGATGAGTTTGTAAAGCGTAGCATTTCGAACTGACAAATACCAAACAAATTTTAAAATATTATTTAAAACTGCTTACTGAACGACAAGGAAAACTGTCAACAGTACTGCAGTTTAATAACAGTTATTTTGATCTTTATTTTTATAATCCACTGCAGGCAGATTCCTGCAGATGCATCTGTGATTACTAGACTTGATATGTAATACTAGTTGCTTCGGGTTCAGAGGAAAACGTTGGGTTGTTTTCACAGTGCTACTTTTTACATATGTTTGTTTTCAGGAATGATTTTCAAAGAGGAGCAAATCCTACTGCAAGGTAGAAGCCACACATGAGGAGTCGTAGAACTCTGATTTTACCATGAGGTGTTTTAACTTATTTGTAATGCATGTAAGAATTCAACTATTGTAAGCAGATGTCTGTTATATGAAAAACATTAAGCTCTGTGATATGAAATGATATGGAGAATTCACCAGAATGCCACAGGTGAAATCTAATTATGTACTTGAAATTAAGTACACACAATACATGATTCAGAGTTTTCAGATGTTCTTTCAAACATGCTTAACATAAATTGATGTTTAAATTCTATTAATCTAATAAAAATTGAATGTCCATATCTCTAAATGATGCGAAGCTTATGTTTTTATATATATTAGGTAGGTTGATTGCTTTGTGCTGGTTAAAGATACTCTGCTCCTTGCTTGAGTGGAAAGTATTTGTGAGAAGTGAGTATTTGTGAGTATTAATTTTTTTTCCAATTCCAATCATTAAATACTGGTAGTTTTGGAGCTGGATAAAGACTGGAAGTTTTTTAATAGCAATGGAAATTTTTAATTTCATACTTTTGTTTAATAAAATTGAATGAAGATGGAGAACAGAACTTCTTACTGAGCTGACACATCAGAAGGGAATTTTTTTCTGCTGTGCTTCTATCTTTTTCTCCAACTGTGTGCCCTTGCTATAAACAGTGTAGAAAGGGGAACCACAACAACTAGAAGTTCAGAAAGCCATGCGGTGTATGCAATTTCATCTGACCTGAATGGGGGTGTTCAAGAGTTCTCAAAAGATGAGACTGAACATTTTCACTATGAAAACATTACTATTATTGAAAAGTCCCTTCTTGACTTTAAGAATAATAATTAAAAAAAAAAACAAACACAATAGAGCAACAAACAAGTAGTCATCCCTAGAACTTTTGAAGGAGAGAAAAGAGTTTGCAGGCCTTATTGTCCACTTATCCTTTTATCAGTTTAAAACACAATCGTATGTTTGTTAGGATATAGTTGAGATACAGTCAAAGTATATCTGGGGCTTCACATTACAGTAATGCAGACACAATTCAGCAACTTGTGCAAGCACACATCTGAAAAGTTAAAGGTACGCATATAAAGCTTTTTAGTGATTGAAATGTGAACTTCGTTTTGGCATCAATGCTGGTTTTCATTGAATCACTGCATTGTGCTTCACGCTGCTGTATTCTGACTTCCTTAGAAATGACATTGTCTGCTATTCAGGCAGTTGTAGCAACATGTAGAGGTAACATCACAATGCAAGCAGAGGGTATAGCTTTCAACTTTAGGCTGCTCTCTTTCTCCTTTTTCTTCTTTCTGCTGTTTGACCTTTCTGTCTTGGTTTTGCTTGCTTGCAAAGCCACGTGGTGTGCTTTTAGAGTAAATCTGCTAAAGTAATCTTTTCAAATGTATCAACAGTTCTTCTAAAGTAAGAAGAGCACTCACCACAGACAGAAGAAAATGTGTCTTTCTACAAGTCAGCATCTGTTGCTCTTTCAGTGGTTGTATTTACCTGTCACATCTTCGTCTTCTTTCAAATCTTCATTGATAACTTTTCCTATTCCTTGACAAAGCCGTGCTTCATCCCCTTATTTTAAGTTAGAACTTCACTCTTTTGTCTTGTGTCCTCTTTATGTTGTTTTAGACGGTCTTTTCATTTCGTATGTCAAGTGCGTAGTAGAATATCCTGACTTGGAAGGGAACCAGAAGGATCACTGAGTCCGGCTCATGATTCCACATGTTCTTTCCCTGGTTCTGCTTCTGAAATCGTATTTTGTTATCTGCATACCTCTGCTACACAGTTGTTCCTGTTACTGATGATACCACATATTATTATTGCTTTCTCATCCTCTAAGGATTAATATAAGGTTGAAGCCAGAGTGAGCATCCTGAGGAACTCAAAGATCTTCTTCCTGTTTTATTTATGGGTAAATATAAATAATATGTTATATTGATGATTCTGTATAAAAGACATTTTCCCTCCTGTGACTTAATTAGCTAATGGAGAGCTGAAGGTTGTCCAGCAGACGCACAAAAAGATGCATCATCCTTCTTGAAATTAAAGAGCTGTGGGGGCAGGTAAACTGAAATTTGTTTACAATAAGTAATTACTCTTATTTTAATACATCAGTTGTGAAGTTGTCAGTCTCTGTAGAAAATAGCTGAGGTCATTTCAAAGTTAGCAGTTAATTTCTTTCATATTAATTGATGAGTCAGTGGCCATGGATTGCTAACTGGATAGCACTTTTATTATTTATTTTCAATCTTTCTACTCAAGTTTATTTAAATTCCTCATTGCAGGCTTTGGAATGCCTGTGCAATTTGTCTGCATGCTGGAGGCAAAATCCTCATCAAAAAAGCCAACTGTGGCCTGGTTATATGAAGATCCTCAAGCAGAGACACAGTTGTATATGCAGTTATACTGGGCATTGCTGCTAACCTACAGCACTTGTCACACTTACAAGGCATTTTATGGCAGAACTGCTAACACAGTTTGTAGCAGAAATCATAGAAGATCCTATTTTGAGGTGATGCTGTCCTTGTAAGGTAGAGCTTTCATTGTTATTTGCTTCAAGATCCATTTTCAGACGGTTTCTGGTTGTCGGATCTGTTGTGGCCCCTTGTCATTGATGATAGCTTTCCCATTCATGTGTGGCATAAGAAATAAGCAAAGTCTCTCACGGGATGTGGAAAGACTCTGCGATATCTATAAGCTTTGCACCAAGGCCTAAGTGTCTCCAGAACAGAGCCCCATCTTTGTTCTTTACGTTGCTAACAAGACATGCTTGCAGGCTATATCCTCACATCTTTGCTCACATACTATGAAAATTCAGACTCAAAGAAATCCACTGAAATATATAATTAATTTTTACATCCTGTACCTAATTCTGCAATGAACAGAGGCAAATCAATGGAAAATAGTGCACAAAATAATCTCTAAAATCATTTTCTCCCTGAAAAATGGGAAGTGCCAGGAAATGCCCAGACTTTAGGATTACTGAAGTAATGTGGTGCATAAGTGGTGTTGCTGTGCTGGGTAATAGAATAAAGCTCTAAGACAGACGCACGAGATAATTAAAAGTGGCAGCAGTGGTCCCTTAAGAGTTCATTGTTTAATCATCAGCTTCCTATCATTATCATCTCATCTTATGGCTTGCCAGCAATCTTGCCTAAAGCTCTTTTTATTGGGTAGTGTGATGATGCGCCTGTTGAAATGCCAGTGATGAATTTATGTAGCTAATTAGGAGGCTGAGTTCCTTGCAGGACTCTTTGTTTTTGGTGTTTTTTTTTTCTGCGCCTTCTTTCAGCTCACCCGTGAATCAGAATCACTTACAGAATAAACTCAAACTATGAATAAGTGGCCTTTCTGGAACTCGCGAAGAAATAAACATAAAAATCAAAACAATAAATACACACAGAACCCTGATTAATCTGCAGGTAGAACTGACAAGAAATAAGTGATCATATGGGACTTCGTCACTGATGGGTTTGTTGAAGAGCAGACCCTTGTGGGTGTTTCTTTCCTTACATTTTCTTACATATTGCTCTGTTTAGTTTTCATTCTGAAGTAAACATGCATAACAGTTCTACTGGAAAATATCTTGGAGGCCAAGATGAAGTATCAATAACACTTAACAGAACTTGATGAATATACAATACTTAAATGCAACACCCAAAAACAAAAACAAATGTTATCTGATAGTTAACATAATAAAAGTGAGACACTGTTTCTATTTTAACAGTTCTCTCCAAATCAGTTTCTGCTATGTATTCCAGTTGATCAAACTCTGGTTTTACAATGTTTTTTTTTCTTTGTGGGACTGAAAATAGGATCATAAATGTGGATAAGGTATTTTTTCTTGAAATCTCTTGTTGGAAGTAGATGACAGAATTTTTATTTCACTGTGCAGTGAAATCTCCAAAGAACAATAGGTTTTAAGTATAGGGTGAAAATGATGACGTTTAGTGAGATTCTTATATTACTTTTGATGTTACATTCATAATGGAAAGCATTGTGCCACCTTGACTCTTCACAAGTCACACACTTCCCTAGGAAGCCTTCAGGTAGGAAAACAAAACAAGGAAAAAAATCTACCGTCCATTTAAACATTTGAATAAGCAGGTAAATTTTTAAAAGTGCCGAGTATTTCCTGGTAGATTTAACCATCTGCCTAAATAGGAGAGCAAATCTTTTAAAGAGCCTACTGCTTGCATCCCCAATGGAGAATGAGAGAAAATGACCATTTATTTTCGCAGGGCTTTTTGAAAGCCTGTCATCTTTGTTTTGTTGGAAGAGTTGAGCTCCTTTGGAAGTCTATCTAATGTGAGAGTTTTACTAGTGTAAAGTGTATTAAACACTTCGGATAACTTGGTTCTGTTGAAAGCTGTATTCAATTTGTGGAAAATCAGACTAGTTTTTCTTTTTTTTTGTTCATCAAACTTAAAAAATAGAGTTCTCAGACATAGGTGGATTTTTTGTCACTATTTAATGAAGGAGTAACAGATTGGGGGACTTCACAATACACATCAGTATTTAAACCATTGTCATCAAAGTGACACTAATTCTCAAATTTGCATGTAAATCCATGTTATCCATCCTTACAGAAGTGAGCAACTGCATTTCCAGATCAAATAAGTAGGCTGCAGGCTCACTGAATGCTTTGTGCTGATGTTGAGATATAGGGTTGATTGCTATCTCAGAGGGAAAAAAACTGTCTTTTGGGAGGATTTGAGGTTTCTTTTTTGAGGATAAGCATTCCTCTTTGTGGAAAGATCATTTTTGCCATGGCATAGTGCCTACACATTACAGTTCGCAGATTTCCAAAATTATATCTTTACTCCATGCCTATCCCATTAGCACAGTCACCTTGTTATTTGTATCCCTGTAATGATCACTTCTGAAACATTTACACCCTGTGTTTGGCTGGCTGGTTGCTGCTTACTCAGTGGCAAGATTATTGATTGCAGGCACTTATTAAGAAAATACGAAGCAATAAGCCATGAGGGCTATTGATAATTCAAGAGGTGAAGCTGGCAATTACATAGGGATCAAGGGGATTATTATATACAGGACCTGGGTAAATATGACTGGTTGCTGTGGCAGTGCTGTGATGACTGTTTGAATTAAAATGTATCATTATTGATTTTTTTGTTGTTTTTATCACATTTTAAATCTACATCTTTTTAATGCAAACAGCCTATTTTACCCTGGAGGTAGAATATGCTGCTGTAGTTTACTGATTTATGAATATCTCTCTGTACAATATTTTCATCTCTTGGTACAGGCTTTTATTATTTTTCACTCTATTGCTACTTTTTGAATGAGATTAAAAATCACATACCTGATCTTGAATTCTACCTCTTCCTTTGTTGCTGCTGTTACACTGCCTTTAAGAAGTTTTCTTCTAATTATGAAAATACAATGAAAAGTGTGAAGAAATAGGATGAGTTGGTTTTTTTATTTTTATTTTTTATTTCCTTTCTTGTTTGACTCCTAGATCTCTCATGAATTGAGCATCTTTTGAGATGGAAGCAAAACAAACATACAAACAAAAGAATTCTTCACTATCAGAGTACTTTAACTTTTAATAAGGTTCTTTTCAAGTTGCTTTCTGATAGTTGTTAGAGCTTTTATTAGGATTTATCTGCAAGTATTAAATATGTTGCCTTATTTTCTGCTATGGATAATGCTATTCTGTGATCTGAAGAAGCTCTTTAAAGAAGATGACAGAAAAACTTCATAGGTAATAAAAAGACAACTGTGCATCTGCTTGTACTTAATTTTGAGGAGAACTGTGAATTGTGGATTCAGGCTTAAAATCAGTAACTTTTTGGATGAATTTGGTTTTTTTGAGATCAGCTATGTAGCAAGACTGGCAGAAAAAAAACACTTAATGTAGATTGTTCTATGTCTGATGTTGTGATGCGTGGACACAAGTGCACTGGAACTGGTAGAAATATACTAGTGTAATGTGAGCAGAGAATTAGTATGTTTTAAAATGGAATCTGCATAAAGAGATGAAAGCTATTTTAAGGAGCTGAAACATTCTCTCTCATATTCTCCTTTGGAACATTATATGGGTGAAATCTGTCACCTCTTTCAGGACTCATTTTCTGTAGGATTTGATTATGGCTTGGATAAAGGGTGTTTCTTTGAGCATGCACTTAATCCTTCTATCCAGTTTCTGCTACTGGCCAAGTAAGCACCGATTCTGCACAAATTAGGTAATGGGGGAGAAGCCTGTGCTTCTGTTAGCATATGCAGAAATGCAGTTTAGCTCTGTGCTGTGGAGGCAGTATCTCATTCTAAAGTTATGACTGTACTGCTCACATCCTGGCATGGTCTTGAGCAGGTGTTTGCTGCCTGTTACCTCGCCATATGTATTGCACTTGTTTCCAATCCAATTGCTTCTAGTAACAAAAATGCAGGTCTCTGAAGTTTCTGCTTAAGCCTGACAATTCTCTGCAGCAGGTTTTGGGAGGCTGTGGCATTTTACTGAGGAGAGACTCTTTACTATGGAAATGAAGTGAGAGAACAAGGGATAATGGCTTTAAACTAAAAGAGAATGTGTTTAGATTAGATGTAAGGAAGAAATTCATCCATTTGAGGACAGTGAGGCACTGGAGTATGCTGCCCAGAGAAGCTGTGGATTCCCCATCCCTGGAGATGTTCAGTGCCAGGTTGGAAGAGACCCTGGGCAGTCTGATCTGGTGGGTGGCACTGCCCTTGGTAGGGTGTTAGAACTGTATGGCCTTTAAGATACTACAACTCATTTAAATAAGATTAAGATACAGCTCAGCCTGCCTCTTTTTTCACTATTGCTATCTAATCTTTTTTAGTTCTCATGAGTAGTCTTTGTATATTTTGCAGTTCTTCCTGTATCTTCTGATAACATCGACTTTTGAAAACATCATGCAATTTAAAAGAAGTAAGAAAATCTTCTTTCAGCAGAAGTAAATCATGATGGCAAATTGAGTATAGTGAGATGGCAGTGTTTGTCATAAATAATCCCAAATGTGACTTGCTGAAATAAGGTTGGATGTCTTTATGGTATTTTTTCTTATATTTTTGTGTCAGCTTAAGTGTGTCAATTCTGACATTGTATTTCTCTGATGTATTACATTGGAGAAAATAGAGACATAGTGGTAAAATCATAGGAGATATTGTTTCATATATTGGAAGGATGTTGGCCTTCTATTGAGGTGACTGTCCCCGTGACTGCATTTTTGTACAGGCAGGCATATGCTTTCTCTGCCCATAGTTACAATATTGAGGTGGCCAAGCTTTCTTTCAGAAATTTTACTGGTTTACGAAGTAAAACATGATGCCTGCACCAGCAGTCTGCATTGCATGGCTTCTGGACTGGAATTACCAACTACTAAGCCAGCTTGAATTTCAGACAGGGAAAGCTCTCTTTTGGCTTCAAAGTGCTTTGTAGACACATTACCAAAGTGTGTTGTTACTTTGTCAAGAAAAAAAAAAGGAAAAACCAACCTAAAGACTATAAAGATTTAGACAAAAGTATAACTCTGAGACACATGCCAGTAGTAATAATCCTCTTCCTGATTCTTGACTTCAGGGTAGGATTTGGGGATGAAGGTAAGATGAAGCAGGAGTTCAATGGTTTATCCACTTCACTAAGTTTTGAGAAACTCCTACTTCAGATTTTTATTTACTTTTTTCTTCTTTCTCTGTACCAGATTATAGATTTGGTCTTCAGGGCATTGTCTTACAAAAATGTTACATGGAAGAAAAATGACTGATTTCAAAACAGTCTAATCTAATACCTACTTGTGGGAAGTCCATCATTAGAAACAAGCTGATGTTGATTCAGTGTAAGATAATGATATGCCTGGAAGTGGCTACCAATTACAGCTAGTGTAGAAGAAGTAGATTACTACTCTTAGATTACTTGCTTGTAAACTCTTTGGTTAGCGGTATTGTTTCAGTAGAGCATGCCAGGTATGAAAAAATCTTTTGTGAAAGCAGCAGCTTGTTTCCTGAAAGCTATTCTGTTGCTGTAAGAAGTGTAGCTATGATATTGTTGCCAGCATGTCCCCTCATCCCCAGCCTCCCACTGGGCAGCAATAGGGGTGTTGCACCAGAAAACAAAGCAAATTGGCTTTACTGGTCAGATTTGAATGTGAACTGTAAGATGTAGTTGAAAAGTGGCAAGAGACTTGCAGTTGAAGATGTAGGAAGCCTTTGTTTTCTTTAAAATGGAGGAAGGCTTATGAGGGAAATCTAGGAGTTAAGAGCACGCTGCTGCAATTAAAACATCGTATCTCAAATCGTAACTTAAGTCAAGCATTTTAGTTGATGAGAAACTTGGGTCTTGATCTCACAGCTTACATCAAGTAACCTTGACACCTGGACAACTCAAGTTACGTTAAAAGAATACAGTTTATTTGCATATGTGGCTTTGGTATGATGATTTCGGGATGTCTTGAAAACCTCTAACATCCTTAAAGACCAGGAGTGAATGATCAGGAGGGGTTGTAGTTCTGATTGTGGCTGCATTTTGAGCCTGTAACATTACATGTAACCTAGGCTAGACTAACTCTGAAATTTAACCAGTGCTTTGAAAGAGTGTTACAAAAACAGGCAAAATCTGTCTCAGCTCCTCCCGTTTGTAACAGAGTACTTCAGTTTTCAATGGTGACGAGGAGATGCAAATTATCAGGCTGTCACCCAAAACTTTAAACGAACTTTTAGTTTTCTTTGGGTTGGGATTGGGACATCCAGGCTGAGAAGTGTTAGGAATATACTTCCCTAATTTGAATTAGCAATTCTGCTCTTATACCACTGTGAAAATTCAAATGAGAGAAAGAAAAACCTATGGTTAGATGCCCAGCACAGTTAGCAGGCTTTGGATGTCTTTATAGCTATATATGTTTGCTTCTGTTTCCAACTTCTTAAATGTTGTTCATTGGCCATTCTCATAATTCTGGAGGTGTTTAACTCTGTATTGTTTTGAATCAGCTGCTGTGGATTTAACACTGGCTGAAGCTGAAACATGTATTTTTCATAAGAGGGAAGGGTGAAGCTGAGACATGGTCTTGTTTTCTTCTTAATAGTCAAGCTAGTTTGTATGAGATGAACTCCTGACATTCTGGATGCTTTGTTCAAATCTTCAGCCTCTACCCAAGCTCCATGCTTTTTTCCATGTCCTCCAAATGCTTGCTTTTTGACAGGCAGTTAGATATGTAGTTTTCTTGTGCTAGAGCCCTAGGTGAGTTGCTGCAGGAGGCTGGTGTAGTGTGGTGGTAAGCGGGAGGGTCTTGTGTCCTTTGGTAAGCAGCAGTTGTTTCTCTTGTCCCCTCATTCATGAGAAGAACATAGCCACCTCATGGGTGACAAAACCTAATTCAGTCTGCATTGCTGAAGAATCTTGCCTGATTCACAGTCTCTTTCTCTGCAGTGGAAACTTCCCTTTCAGTCAGGGTGACTTGAGAAATTCTCTTTGTTTCACATAACCGGTGCTTGCTTGTATCTAGCTCTGTCTCTTTCCATTTCTTCTGTAGAAAGATATTTAATGAGGTTGCATAGTATAAAGTACTCTTCTCTCCTTCTTCACATCCCTCAAATCTGCATTGTATGATTGGCTCTGTGGTATTTCTTGCCTGGACCCTGGGGATTGTCTTTGATAGTCAAAACATGAGTAACACAACCTGCTTTAACATTTGGGTCTCTGGATCATTATAGTATATGGATTCCACAGTAATATTGTTCTGAAAGATTTAGTGTGGCTAAATCTGAAGGCCTGCACTCCTTTTTGCAAATCCATATCCACGTTTTCTTCCTCAGGAACACCTGATCTACATAGTGAAGGCAGCCAATAAATAAACAAGATGAGTTCTGGAAAAATTGTAAGTGCTATGAATCAGTGAACACCTTCTCCCTTTCAGCCCTGCAGGAACAGATGGACTGGAGAATACAAGGCATCAGTAATTTATGAATGGCTGGGACAGCGCTTCACTTAAATAAAACAACACACAGCATGAAAGACAGTGTTTGAGCCTTGTTCCCAGGCCTCCACTACTGAATTCTTCCATGGAGTGTATAAAGGAGTCACTTCTGAGTCTGTGCTTCTAGACTCTGATGAATAATATATTTCAGTGTTTTAAGTGTCATTGCTACAAAAAGGTAGTGGATAGGGAGATAATGTATAAGGTTGATTTCTTTAGCCATATTAATTTCAGTATGTTGGAAGAGTGTATAATACTGTTTTGAATGCTACCACACATTGTAGTTTGGATATTTCAGGAAATTGTTTGAGTTTTGAACACTACCTTTGGTCAAAGATAATTTGGTGTATGCTTAATGCTTCTGATATATTTTGATCTGGATACAGCATAATACATACTTCTATGCTTTATTCAGGCATATCAGCACTGTATTTGTTGCAATACAAACTTTTTGCTGCAATGTAAGTGCTTCAGTTGAATGTATTTCTAAGTAGTTTCCTGGCCTGAGGTTTTCAGCACTAATGTCATCTTTCATATTCTTACACTGCTTTGTTGTTTTTTTCAATTATGCCTGCGTTGTGCAAATGGGAAATTGAGGCTTAGAAATCATTCTGTGTTGAGATTCACACTGAATTATTTTTTGAGAGATTATGTTTTGACTTTACAGATTTTTTTCTGAATTACCTTTTCCTACATGCATTTTGCTTAACAATGTCAGCAACATATAAACTCATAAATAACACATTGAGAGATAATTGCTGAAAATTTGTTGATACACTGAAGGAGCAAAGCAAAACAGACTGACAACTAGCATTCTAGCCAATGAAAAGCTGAGCTCAGCATTGCAACTTTAGGAAATTGGCTTATAGATTTAGGTGCCATTGCCCCATTGGGAACCAGTGTTCCAAAGCTAGCTCCCGTCTGAATTGGCTTTTACATTTTTCTGGGAACACTTTTTCCAAAAGCAGTACAAAAGTGTCAAATGTCACTGAGATGCAGTGTGTGAGTTGGGGCCTGGGGTTGCTTTGAAATGTTTGTCAACATCTGTGTGACTGATAGGCTTGCCAGTGCTGATTGTAGCATTATGCTGCTGATCCTCTGCTTGCACTTAATTGCATGGTGTATTGGTACTACTTGCTTGCTCTTAATGTGCGTGCTAGCAAGTAGAAGAGTTTAGCAAACATTAAAAATCCCAATTTCCTCACATCCAAGTGAAATTAAATGTTAGAAGTCACCCATTGCTCTCACTTCATTTACCCTGAAGAACTAGAGATTTGTTTCTAATAAGCAGTGTAAAGTCACTTAATTATTTACATTTGCTAAAGAGGCAATGTTTATAGTTGTACAGCTTTCACAGTACAAAGCAGCATTTTCCTAAGACCTGTTCTCTTTATTGTGCTATTCCTGCTCTCTGGATCACTGCTGGGCAGAATGCCTTTCTGAGACATGCAGAATGAAGCTCTCCTAAATGTTAGTTACCTATGTATATTTTCAAAACAATCAAAAGCTCTAATTCCAAAGAGCTGCTGACAGTGACCAAAATGATATATCTGATGCAGGCACTTAGCAAGGTGTTGATAGGCACCAGCAATGGTTTATGGAGAGAGTAGGTAGAATGTTGGAAACTATTTTGATTCTATAAAGTAGGAGTTGAATATAAATATTTAATTGAAATTAATTGTAAAAAAAACAGCACAGAAGTGATAGTGAGGCTGACTGGTACAAAAGGGGAGTTATTTAAAAAGCTGAATCTGCAGTTTCATGTTCACCTTAATCTACAGAGGTGCAGGCCCTTGCTGAAAGGCATGGTGCCTTACTGCCTGCTCGCTGGTTTCCTTTCTTGTCTTTTTTATCAGATTTGTGCATCTTTGTAGTGATCCCAAGGATAGAGATTCTAACTGGGAATCCATTCCTGGCAGTTTATGCTGTGGACAAATAAGTGCACGTAGCTGAGGTCACAAGAATGAGTAGTCTTTTTTATATAGCCTGCTCTTTAATCTGGAGCGAGTGGCTGTAGAACCATCTCTTCAGTCACTGATAACAATATTATACCTGAAAAAATAATTTGTTGTCAGTTAACTAATGGAGACAAAATACCTTAAGGCACTATATTGTATTTTTCTTTTCTGTGAATGAGTTCCTACAAACAGTTCTTTTTTGACAAAGCAGCGATAGAAGATTATGATCTTCAGTAGTCTACGTCTTGCCACATTCTTTTGGAAATGACAGTGGATTTACATGTATTTAAGTTGTGCTGCTTGTATATTCTTTTCTCTGAAGGATGTCTGTCTGGCTGAGGTGAGTGGATGAAGATGTTTTTTATTCTACTATGTTATATACCAATTAACAATAAGGTGTTTGATTATGCATGCTTTATTACCCTAAGAACAGATACAGTTGTGTCAGAAACAAAATAGAGAGCAATTTTGTTGATACCAGAATGAATTACTGGGACCTATGCCCCTGGGTGTAAAAAATATGTATAAAATATATATGAAATCATCAGTTCCTAAATTCTGTGAACTGATAAAGAAGCTGATGTGAAAGGTTGGATATCCTTTGTGCTTTTAGAAAGTCCTAACAATCATACAATTTTCTCTGAAAGAAAAATCCCAAATCCTTAGGTGTTCCCTCTGGGGAAATGTTGCCAATGTACCTTCCACTCAGAATCAATATTCTGG
This sequence comes from Pavo muticus, assembly GCA_016647715.1. Classification (NCBI taxonomy): domain Eukaryota; kingdom Metazoa; phylum Chordata; class Aves; order Galliformes; family Phasianidae; genus Pavo; species Pavo muticus. The sequence continues at coordinate 1,523,338 of JACDJE010000062.1, forward strand.
TAGTTTCTACTCTTAACATTTGCCTAAAGGACAAGATTTTCATGTCCAGTGTGGTTCATGTTAATGGTGGAGGGAAGCAGGGTGAATGACATGGAAAATTTTATGCATTTACATGAGCAACAGGACAAGAGGTAATGGCTTGAAGTTGCACCAGGGGAGGTTCAGGTTAAATGTTAGGAAACATTTCTTCTCAGAAAGAGTGGTGCTGCATTGACACAGGCTGCCCAGGGAGATGGTGCAGTCGCCATTCTGAAGGTGTTCAAAGAACTGCAGAGATATGGCACTGAGGGATGTGGTTGGTGGGCATGGTGGGGATGGGTTGGGGGTTGGACAGGATGATCTTACGAGCCTTTTCCAACCTTAATGATTCCATGAATCTATCATTCTATGACTTATTCTATGGAAAGTTAATGTTCTGGAAACTAAGCTACATGAAAGATAAGACACCACACTCACTGGAATTTTTTTGCATGAAGGATCTGCTTCTATTATCTCTGAAAACATCTATCCAGTTATTAGGGTAGAGTTGAGTTTTGCTTCTTCTTAGTCAGTTCCAGACTGAGCCCCACAAGCCAGAGGCCTAATCAATACAGTACTAACTGCTCCATTAATCCTCTTTTGCTGCTATTTCTCTCCCATCTATCCAGGAGACTGTTGTTACCTCAGAGCAGATAATTGATTTTTTCTAGGTAATAACTGTAGCAGCTTATCAGTGATATTTCCCACACACCCCTGTATTGCAGGTCCCTATTATGGTCTGGCAGATCAGAACTACTTTCTGATTACTCTAAAGCAGTGATTGTATGAACTGCAGCCTAATGCAAAAAGCCTCAGCCAGTGCAACTACCAGATATGCCTAACTGCCTTATACTTGCATCTTGTTGGTGCTGGCAGAGGATCTCATTTAATTCAGTCTGATTTATATACTTTGGGGTATGACAGGAATTGCAAAGCTTCACCAGCCTTCCTTTCACCATGCTTTGCTACAGATGGAAAGTGTAAAGTACTGTTCCCTTACAGTATTAATTAAACGGTCTGCACATAAGAAATAGTGTTGACTTTTACCAAGAGTAATCATTCTTCCTTTTGTCTACCATGTTGGAAATTGGTATAATTTCGTCTTTGAACATACACCACTGCCCATGTCAGATATTTCCAAATGACAGTGCTTGAGTTTCAGTTGGATTCAACTTTTGTAGCACGAATTTGAGGTGAGCAGGGAGTTGCTTAAGAAAGTAGAACTTGTATTGTCATGCAGATGACTTTCTGCATGTGGTAGTGTAACCTGAACAATTTTAATTTCATGTGTCCGTTAAGTATAAGCTCAGATAAAAGATTTTGATCTGGTGTAAAGTTTTTAGGTATTATGCTCATGTTACTGAGCTCATTGAACTCAAATTTACTTTACGTCTGTACTGATATATTGTGGGGAAAAAGAATAACAGGCACATTATAGTAGCAATGAAATGGGAAAAATAGTTACTTGTCATCCCTTAGTTCCACAGGTGGAGGATTGATTTCCAGATGCACCCTGAGCTCTTTTTGATCAGAGGAGATCAGCTTCTGGAGAACTGTTTGCTTTTCTAAGTTGCCTCAGAATTTGCTTGAATTTCGAGGACTTTATTGAGTGTATAATGCAATCTATAACTACTATTGCCTAGTGCCTGACCCAGTATTTTTTAATGTTATGGTCTTAAAAAAAAAAAAAAAAACAAACAACAAACCCAAAGCCTTGAATCTCTTGTTAGGTTTCATTGCATGCTGATCCATTTTATCGCAACAAAGAAGTATAGTATCTATTAAGGCAAAAAAAAAAACCCACCTCATTGTGCATGCTCCATTAAGTTTATTATAATACTAAACTAAGGTTTGTCTGGATTCAGTGTGTAAACATCTAAGGACATGAGAAAGGATAATTAATGCTTAATCTTTTCTCATCAGTAGGCCCAAGCAAATTATGCTGGTGGAAGAAAACTTAGGGGTTTTATTCCTTAATCATTTTTTGCCAGAAAATTCTTTTCTAGAAGAATGCAACCCTGTGTGGAAAAATACAGGTCTCTGCCTGAATTTGTGACTAGCATGTAATAAGGAGGAGTTACAGCTCCTATACACAGCTGTAACTTGTTTGTGGGAAGCTGCTCCACAGCTGTACCTTGTTAATGTGAATTTTATATATATATATATATATATATATATATATATATATATATATGGCCCTTGCACTAAGGGGGTGGGGTCTTTCTACTAGTCAGCTGTTGTTAGTAGTGAGGACTTGGTGGACGCTACTGGCTGCTACTGGTGGTGTGAGTATCTTTACATTAAATTGATGAAAATTAACTAGCTTACTTTCCTGGAACTGGTGAACTTTGTGCTGAGCTGGTGCTGTCTTTGCTTTGTCACCCAGGAGGCGTTCCTTATCTCTTAACAAAACAAAAAGCCTTAGTCCTACAGAAGCTCAGTGAATGTATTGTATAAGAGCAAGGCTGAAACAATGTTGTGTTTCTTTTCCTAGCTAGAAGCGGCAGAAACCTTGACATACTAAAGGCTTGTGGCATGTCTGCTGCGTTACAAAGGTTGCCTGTGTTTTGTGAGGGAGACCGTAGTCAAGGTGATGGCTGTTCAACAACTTGTTCTGTTGTATTCTTATTCAAAAAGCGAAACGTAGTTGTGTGAAAGATACGGCAAGATGTGGTTTTCTCACTCCTTTCCTTATTGAAAAGAGACTGTATGTTATGTCATAAAGATCTAGCTTGTCTTTGAAGTCAAGATGTTGATATGGTCCTTGCAGAACTGTAACAGAACTGTAACTACCAAGTGTGAGGCAGTCAAGTAGGTGAGAAGGAACCACTGCAGAGAGCAGCTGATAAGGTCTGTAGCCAGGATAGTGATATGGATAGAGTACCAGCCTTTTGTGCAGCCAGCTGGGCTGCAGCTTCCCAGGGTGATGTCTGGGGAGATGAAGAAGCCAGGCTGAGCTTCACTTTTCCATCCATAGGTCACGGATCTTGCTCTTTGCAGTGCCCATGAGAAGCAAATCACGTGACAGATGTGGAACTGCCCAGGTCCCCTTTAGATTAAGGCTAGAGATACTGTCTTTGTTTTGTACAGTAGATTAGAAATAGAACTTTGTACAGTAAATGCAAATGTCCCTCTGAAGAGTCAAGACTTCTGTGTCCAAGAACCTGGAGTTAACATTATTCTTTCCTCAGTTATTAATTCACTGCATAAATGAGAGAGAGACTTTAGTTTAGTATATGTATATGAATGCATAATAACACCTAAATTAGGTATAGAAATGACAGGAGTAGAGAGGCTTAGGATGCACTATGATATAATTTATATGTATAGCCTCACTTGGCTCCCTGTGATTTGTATGTTATGAGGCACTATAACCAGAAGCATAGAAGAATGATAAATATTTAGAAAGAGATACTTGTTTTCTTATAGGCCTCTGACTCTATTGCAAAGAGTGCTCTTAATTGAAGGGCTTGAAGCACAGCTGGTTGCTTCAATCAGAAATCACCTGTCTCTAATTAGGGTAAGCCAGTGCAGAGTGACAGAAGCAGAAACACAGGTGAAGAATGCCATGGAGCATTTGGGGCTCTTCTACTTCTTTTCCTAGAAGGTTTTTGTGTCATTACGCAAGAAACTTTCATGAATGGTACCCACAAGTTCTCCCTTTTTTCACATTTTGAGTTAGTAAGTATGGGCTCTGCTTTTCAGAGACTTTGAACGCTTACTGTTCACTAATTTACACAGATCTCTGCTGTGTGTGTGTGTGTGTGTGAAGAGCTGTGTAAAGTTAAATGTCATTAAAATCAGGCAGTAATTAAGGAATCTACTAGTTTTACATCCTTTTAAACTACACTCTATCTGCATTATGACATGGTTAGATAGGAAATACCATTTGCAAACTTCTTAGAAGTTTCATACAGGAAAAAATAGTTAATATCTGATAGTTTTGCAAATATTACAGTGATGACAGCAGGAAAGAATCCTAGAGGGCAATATTAATTTTTCTATAAGAACAAGGTTTAGTCTGTGCTTAGTAGATAAGTGTTGGTCTTCTCATCAAGTAGTGTGGAGATGGACACATTTTCATTGAGTCCTATTGTAAGAAACCTAGATTTGTTCTTAATGGATGAAGCTTTGAAGATTATCCTGATGTGGTACATCTCCATTTAGGGAAGACAGCATCCACTCAGGAAAAATGAACAAAATGCAGAAATATGAGGTAACTTGAGTTGGCATCTCCAAATGAGAACAAGAGAAAGAATAAATGAATACAGAATAAAGGGCTCAGATTGAAGTCTGTTTTTTATTTCTGTAGCCTGATCTGTTCATGCAGCTTTCCAGATTTTTCTCTTGGGGCCGACAATAATTATTGTAATACAATAATCACAAGCAAAACACATCAGTCTTTTTCCAATACACAGTACTCAGACTCTTGGTGTGCATGAAGCTTTTTCTACTATTGAAATCTGGTTGCTTGGAAGAAGTGTGTGAGGTGATATGAGGCTGGAAAGCATCTAGAAAGTTACAAGTTGCACTTATTTCTTCAAGCGCTGTTGAAAGATAATATAATCCCCTTGTTATCGAATCAAAGAATAATGACTTTTTCTTTGATTCATACCCATACCACTATTAAATAATAATTAACGTTACAGGAAATGTTGCTTCACACTGGTGTGTGGTAGTGACTGGTCCTAGTTCACTTCTGAAATAATTTATGTATGGGAAACTGCTGAGCTTTTTTTTTTTTTTTTTTTAACTTTTAAACTTTAATCTCAGTGAAAGCTAATTCCTTTCCCCTGTTCCTTTAGGAAAGTCTTGTACATTAAAACAGGTGAATTTATCTCCAGAGAGTCTTCTACCTACCTGACTAAGAATTGTTCTTTTGCGTGAAGTGAACCTGCTAATGAAAATAAGGAAAATCACAAACTTTTACCTTATTACAGATTTGAGCAAATCCTCTGTTTCTCAAAATAATTATTGCAAGAAGAAAGTGAAGATGTTTTAAGCAAGTGATGGTGTGCATGCTAAGTACTCAGTTGTTTGACCTGGGTGAAAAGTGTTTGGAAGGCACTGATATCTGAGCAGATAGATTTGAAGCCAAAATGATGTGCCTTATAGCCTAAAAAATACGATGTTATACTAAGCACTCTGTTCCTGTTTTGTTTTAAGCATTCCTTTGTTAGTGTTTTCAGGTAGCCCTTCTCAAAATATTTTGTGTCAATGATCTATCCAGTTGGGCTGGATTGGATCTCTGTGACAGTGCTCTTTGCTTCAAACTAGGGCCGTGTTTGACCCTTTTGTAACTTCTACTGCTTTAGCTCAAGAAGTTGCTCTTTTATGTAAACAATCTCCCTTCTTCTCCATTTGTGGTGCTGTTATGAGTCTGACTGTAATTCCTCAGTACTTTCACAGCACATGGCAACTCTGGAAGAAGTAATAGGATTTTTGCATTGCTGATATTCTACAGCCCTTCAGATTGGAGAGTAATTTAGTTTTATTTATTGTTTAGCATTTTTTGAAGGGTTTGTGAGTGTTACTGACCATTAATATAAGGACTAGAAAGCATTTGCTAGGGCCATGCTTAATGGGAACAGTTACTGCTAAAATTTGGAGAGACTCAAACTACCAGATTGGATCAGACTCAAGAATCACCTCTTTGCCTCATTTTCTTGTGGCCTGCCCCAAATGCCTGGTGGAGTGGTGAAGCCCAAAAGATAGTTACTATCCTATTCCCACAAAGTAGGTCTCACCTTTCTCTACTTGTTAGGGCTGTCACTCTCTAGTGCTCTACTTGTTGTAAGAATTCTAACAATGATAGTAAATCTGGACATTTTTGCTATCCATAAAAACATCCCAATGTGAAAACTTCTTATCTTCAAGGACTTTTCTGTGGCAAAATTTTATCCTCTACTGACATAGTGCAAGAAAACTATTTTTTGTTCTCTGCTTTTGTCAGGCTTGGGTTTCATAGAAAGTTTTCAGTAGTTTTTTTTTGAGTTGTTCAGATGTGCATCTTCTGAATATCTGTATTTTCATATATATAAAGTCCTTATTCATCCCTGCCTTTAAAGTAAGAAATCTGATTGTGTTCTGCCTGTCTCTTCCACCCTAATTTGGGGCAGTTTGCTGACATGTAGTTAGATTCTTTGGACGTTCTTCACGCATAGTAAGACCAAAGCCTGTATCACTGCAGGATGATCTTTTTTTTTAGGCATTGGCCCTAGAGCAAGCTAAACCTAGGATGCTGTTTCTGTACAAGCGCCTGAAATGGCAGTATTTAGTGTCGGCTAGTCACAGCTTTCATGTCTAAGGTACTAATTTCAGTTTTGGCAAGTATCTGATATATTGTGAAAAGAGTTTAAGTGCTTTTAAAATGACGGCCATTTTTTTTCTGTAAGATTGAGTCAGATATGAGGTCAAAGATCAGAAGATTAATTCTGCAGCCTGGAAGCATCCTTCTAAGCTGGGCAGTGTGGCTTTTATGACTTGGGCTGCCTTTTCCTTTGAATAACAAGGACGATGTAGCTGTGCCAAGGACAATCCAAAATACAAACAGTAACAATGCTGCAATTCATCTTAAGGGCTCTTATTAAAACGCTGCAAGTAGGACTCTTTGATGTAGCTGGGTGCATTATTGACTTTAAAACAAAGCTGTGGCCTATGGGAAGTATAAAATCCTGACCCAATATAACTGAAATAATCAAAAGAACAATGAAGAGCACATTTAAGCTCACTGAAAGTATTCCCACACTGCCCCTTGGAGAACTTAGAGAGTAATGCAATCTTTGATAATGTGGCCTATCTACATTTAAAATAATCTCTTAAAAATAATTCTTGTTCTAGTATCCTGTTTGCATAAAAAATAAAATAACAAAAGCAAGTAGAAGTATTCGTAAGCCAAAACATTAGGCATCAGATCAAAATGCAGAATTATGCCAATATTTATGATTTGGTTTAGTAATATTGTTCCATAATACTGCACAAAGTCCAAAGTAAATATGTATATAAATAAATGAGATGAAACTTTATGTCAGCTGCTTATCTGAGACCAGAGCTATGGATCCAGTGAGGGAACTGGGCTGAAAGCTTGTGCTGGTTACATTTCTTTATTCAAACTAGCAGTGCTTGTACTGCTTTGCAGACTTTTCTAATACATCTCCAAGGGTAGTGCAACCAACTTTTTTTTTTTTTTTTTTAAAGAAATATATAATGACAGTAGTAAAATATAGTGACAATAGAATCAGAATGGCTTCAGCTGGACTACTCTGAATGAAAAAGATACAAAAGAATAAACGTTAAAAGCTTGAACAAAGGTAAAGGTCCTTGCTTTAAACAGTGCTTTTCAATGGAGAGGACTAAACATTTGAACAACCTGTGCTAAAGGTTGTTTTAAAACAAGGACAAAAAACAAAACCCCAAAAGAAAAAAAAAAATCTTCATGGGGGTTTTAAATTAGGAGCAAGCAAGCTCCAAGCTCTAGTCCTTATGACAGGATAGGGACTAGAAAGAGCTTACATTACTTCACTGGTTTTAAGATCCCACACATGAAACTACTTTTTTAATGGTGTGTGAAGCAGTATTCTTCTGCTTTATCTGGAAAATTTTAGTGGAAATTTTAGTGGCTTTGTATTCACATAAGAAAATTTCCCTTAAGAGCCTGAAAATGTCACAGACTGACCAGGGTTGCTTTCATCCAGAAGATGAAGAATGGTATTGAGGTCTTAAGAGCTTAATGCACATAAACAGAATCCTCTTGAAATTTTCCTGTTCTGTGCATCTAAACAAATTTCTGGGAAAATCCCGTCTCTTTCTCTGCTTTTTTCCTCCAGATGAAGAATCACTTCCACTCACAGCTGCTGGTCAGGCTTGCTAGCGCCCTCTGGCTGTATAAAACGCGTGTTTCTGTCACTGATGTTTATCCATAAGGATTTATGCTGGACCGAGTGTTGGCTGTTGAACCACCCCTTGTTAGAGCTGAAATAGTTGCTCTACTTCATTTTGTCAATTAAGATTCTCTATATGCTCTTATTTCTATTACTTCTGAACACTGCCATTTTTGGCTTTGTAACCTGCTTGGTCTTCTAGTAGACATGATCTCTACTAGATTTAGGAGCACAAAGCCAGACCCATGTTTGTGCAATGCAGTGACCTTCTGTACACTGCATTGCATCTCTGCAGTACCTCACTTTTAAGGAGGAGGTGATAGATTGATTCTTGTCTATTGAGCTCATAAGATCTCACTGTTTTTAAACAATGCTATTTTAAAGTTGATTTTTGTTGCAGTTTGATCTTTGTGAAGCTTTCATGTTTTGATTGGACTTATTTAAACTTGTGGTAAAATAAAAAATATTTAGACAAATAAGTACATCAAACAGCCTTTCTATTTGGTTGCATGTGATGTTTATCTTGGGTATCCCATTGGATTCCTTTGACATTGTACCAGGTAGTGAAAAGATTTACTATTAAAAAAACATAACATTCATGATGAAATGATATGCAATATACCATTCTATATCATTGATAACTGTAGATCAATTGTACATGTACTTTAAAATGATAGACAAAATATTAAGTGATAATGTTACAAAATGCTGTGTTGGCCTAGAATGATCCTGATTGAGGAAAAACATTTGAATGTGCTTGCATTCTACTGTTTTTTTTTTGTTGTTGTTGTTGTTTTTTTAAAGCTAACGTCAGTGATTACATGACTTAACACAATGTGATCTAAATTAATGAGTAAAGCCTTGAAAAATTGCTCTGGTTAAGATAACCTGGTCATGATCCACTTGTCTGTAACAAAGAGAACCTCAGAGCTTTGGATAAATTGTCTTTCTGTACGGAGTACAGAATAGAAGAAACTGGAGCAGATTTGAGGTGGAAGACAAAATATAGTATATATAATGCACTGTTAAAGGAAAGAGATATAAATATTAGAAGATAAAGCAAGAAAAGGAAGCAGTAGATAAAGTAAGATAAGTAGGAGATAAAAGGAAAATAAAGATTGTCAAAAAGAGATATGTGAAGAAGAGAGAATCAGTCTCAGAATGTGTTTTGCTCAACCAGACCCAGGTGACAAAGGATTGTTGAGGGTGCATAAATGTCTTTTTTTGGTCTCTACATATATTGATAAACGAGACGTGATATGATCTGATCCAGATTCTCCAGTTACACAAACATGAGCGTGGGGCACATAGTAATGCCAGTCTGCCATAATCTGATTTCAAAATTGTGGTTTTACAATATAAACAAATTCCTCATATTGAGAAACAAGTCAGTTACGCTTTGGAAAACTTACTTTTGAGTATTTTGACTAAGCATGCAGTGTAGTAGATTTCTTCATTAGTGATTTACATGCAGAACTGTTTTTAGGGTGGTTAGCAAGGTGTGACCTGATTTCTCATGCTATCATGTTGGTATATGTGGCATTCCAATTAAACACAACTACAACCCCTTGCATCTGCAGGTATAATTTAGTATTTAATATTTGTTAAATTTGTATTGGGAGGACAATAATAATGAGTTAATGTAAGTTTTTTGATTTTTCTCTAGGTCCAAAGGGGGCTTAACTCTCTGGCTCAAGTGAAGCTACCAAGACATGTGAATGAAGGTAGGCAAGGTGAATTCAATCCTTTTGACACACTGTCTTCTGAGGTATTGTCATTATCTTATTAAATATGTAATCTGGCAGAAGAATGCTTCAAAAACAGTAGGTCAAAAATAGAATTGAAACAACATCTTTGTCCATTGTATTTCTGAATATTGAAAAAGTGTTGTCCTTCAATTCTTGAAGAACCTTGTGAAAAATCATTGGAAAATGTTTCTGTTATTTGCTGTTAAAATTTAATGGAAAAAGAAGTGATTAAATATTGCTATTATGTTTTTATAATGTAGCTTCTGAGTTCTTAGAGTGCACTTTTGTTATCCTTTTGAAAAAAATCTGCTGATTTGAGGATGAGAAATGAATTCTTTAAGGTGAATGTTGGGTCATCGCTGTAATCAATTACCATGAGGAAATAGAGCTTTAAGTAAAATACCAAACAAATCCATGATAAAAAATGGTGATAACCATTTTTCAAGCATGTTTTCTGGTGCCAAAGAAATCTGAATGAACTCTTGCTAGTTTCTGAGAAAAGTCTCAGATACCATGCTCAGAAAGGGTGAAATGTGCAGTATGATTTATTCAAGTCTATGTAATATGCTGTTTCTATAAAGTTATTGCTTGTACTGTGTGTTTATAGCTAGCAAAGCTAATTAGCTACCAAAATGCCAGTAATTACTTTTTCTCTTAAAGCAGAAGACAGTCAGTGGTCTTTTGCTTCTTGGAAGGAAATTATGATAGAAGTTGTCCTTGCTTTAATGACTCGTCTAAGTCTTAACACTGTATAGACAGCCTCATGCTTCTCTCTGGAGTTTTTGCATTGGTAGAGTAGTGCTAGTAAATGATAGATTGTCACAGGAAGCATGCTCTGAATACTTCAGCACAGATGGAAGTAAATTCCCGTCTCCTTTTTTTCGTATGGAGATTAATATTACTGAAGTGAATGAATTGTTTAGTCTTATTTTAAAAAAGCTAATTATAGTTCCATTTGGTAAATATGATTTTGCTGAAGTATCTGTTATGCAGTAGAATATAGGAAAAGGTGTAGTACTTTCACTATCAGTGTTAGAAGCCCTTGTGTAGCAGCAACAAACGTTTTCACTGCTGTCCAAGTGTCAGTAAGAGATTCCTGTTCCTGAAAAGACTTGCAGCATCAGTGTGTTTTGTCTAGGCAGGGATTTTCCTCTGTAGTGTTAAAAGTCTATTTTTTTTACTTCATATACTGTTGCATGCTTTGTTACTTCAAGTTAAAGGGAAATGTTATAATGGAAAGATTTGATATTCAGGTCTGTCTGCCTGAGTAAGTAGATTTCTTTTGAATTTGTGTTTATTTAATTGATTTGTATTAAAAATGGGGATACAGAAGGTCTTCTATTAGCTACTTTGTTAAAATTGGTTCTTTTTAGACTAACACAGTATCTGTATATCTATCTACTAGTGCTGTCTGACATAGAACTTTCAGAAGACCATTTTGTCAACGTATGGTTCTGACTTGACTTTTAAGATATGTCTAACTTTGGCAAAACTAGTTGGATACAAACTATTTAACTGAAAGAAATGTATGGATTGTGGTTTTAATGTCAGGTTTGCCATTTGTCCTGTTACCTTTTCACCTGTAGTAGAGCATCTTCCATGGAATAGCAAAGGCAATAATTAGGTTTGTGGGTAGCCAATTATTACTGTCAGCTGGTCCTCAGAATCATCTCTGCTGCCTTTAACTTTTCCCAGTAAAACAGGCATTTTGGCTTACAGATTCTTGTCAAGTGCTATGCACCCTTAGAAATTATCCTCAAATCAGGTGCTGAGCAGGTGAAAAGTGTTTCATTTTCCTTTCAGTTCCTTTTTGTTCTTGCTAGAGTAGATGGAACTGTGTATGGTGCAAGGTAATATTAAATTTACAACACTTCGTCTTTAATTGAGAAAAAAATATTTCAGGTAAAAATGATCATAAATAAATTTGAAAGCACTGTAAAAGCACTAGTATATCAAGTTGTCTGAGAAGAAATAATTATTAATGTTTTGGATTAGCCTGGACGTTGTAATGTGGCAGTCAAGCACAACACTACACAATTATAAATAAGAAAACATTCTAAACTAACATTACTCCTATACACTGTAGTGCACTCAGCAAATCATATACATTTATATCAGGCAACTTATATATAATATAACTAGTCACCTGATAAGCTGGAAAGTTTCTGATCTAAAAAGTTTCTAACAACCAGGGTTACTGTTAGTGAATGAAATGCAATCAATGAATAATAGTCAATGTATCCACAGTAATGGATCAGAAATGCTCTTACAAGTGCTTTCTTAAGATCAGGAGCTGATTTGTGTTCTGCAGTGGTATTACTCTGTAAAGATATGGTTGTTCTCCACAATGTGCTAAGCTACCCCATTCCCAAGATGTATTAATCTACATAGCAGAACGCGTGTAGTGTTCCTTCAGTAAATGTGCTAGTCAGCAAATGCTTCAATCATCTGTCAAGGTACTTAGTGATTAGATTTTTCAGCTAGCTTTAACAATAATTAAACCACAAAACATTAATATAAAAGGAACTGCAGAGCTCTGTTGCTTTTGTAGACATAGTAACCAATGCATTGATGTTGAAATGTTTTTTTGTTTTTTTGGTTTTTTTTTTGTTAAAAAAAAAATGGTTGGAAAAACAGTGAAATTCTTCCTCATTCTCAAACTGAAACATGGAAAAATCTAAATATATGAAACTGGCATCTTTGGTATTAGGAAGACTTTTGTAATTCTTTGGAACCCAAGGATGATGGTTTTTAAAATCGTATTTTCAAATTACATTTCAAAACAATTTTTTTTTCCATTTGGAATTGGCATTTCAAATTACTATTTGAAACTAAAAAGTTTTGCTTCAAAACTGTTCTCAATACGCCTTTTGTCCAAAATATATCATAAGAAATCTTTACTTTGACAGGGTGGGGAGCAGAGGAGGACCAAACTTTATTTTTCAGTGTTTTTAGAGATCTTGAAGATCCATGTCCTTCATTTAAAATAAATGAACTAAAACATTCTATCTCAAGATAATTTGCTTTAAAGCACTTATTAGATTCTAATTCCTCATTTTAAAATAGTGTTTTGGAGAAACACATCATACTTTTTCCATGCATTTTAACCAGAATAATTTCAGTAACTTAGTAACAGCCAAGTGAATTTAATGAAAAAAATGCATTATTTCTACAGAACATAAGGAGTCTCCTAGACTTGCACATCAGTTTGATAATTGTTTTGGCTCATGTTCAGAAAGATTTTTGTTCTTTCCTCATGTGCCTCTCTTGAGTGTTGAGGATATACAAGCCTTATGACTTTTAAGATAGAATTCTTCCACCAAGTAAATCAAATTTTGATGGAGAGGAATAACACCTCTGAAAATATGGAGCTATAATCTGCATATATGAATGGTGCATCCTTAGAGGTCAGTAATATAAGACTTCAGAATATTTAAGACTTTTTAAAATTGTTTTGAGGCAATAGCAGATCACTAGCAAGGCTATAGTGAATATGTCACTGTGTGTTATGGCCTTTTAGAATGGAATTTCCAGCCTGTCATTGGTTAAATCTAGTTTTCATGGAAATGGAAGGTAATGATGATAGTGCTACCAGCTGGAAGCTGAATGATGCCAGCAATGAACAGTTCTGAGCAGTGCATCCTCTGGGGTGACTCACACTGTTTACACACTAGGTATGGAATGAGTGGTATGGCATTTCTCACCTTCCATTCATCTTTCTGACACTTCTTTCAATTTAAATATGTTTTCAGTGGTTCTGAGAGCAAGTACTTCTACATTACAAGACCATACCAGAATTAATTACTCCAAAGATTCCTCTCCATCCGTTGTCTTTTGTTTCTTCCCTATCTTGATTCATATTTGCATCTGGAAAGGAGAAAGGTCCAAGTTATCAATCTGTCAAGAGAAAAATATATAGCTTGATCATAAATTGTAGGTTACAGCTCAAGGCAGCCAATGCTGGAACAAGGATTATGATACTGTGTTCTAGAAGGATTTACATTTGTTATAGACCAAAGAAGTATTGAGAACTTCAGTCTTCTGAAGTTGAATTTCTGCTAAGCATAATTTTATTCCTGTTTTTTGAAACAATTCTTAACAATGCGCACTACAGAAAAGAATTAAAAAACAAAAAGCCACGAAAAGTTGGATATGAGTTTAACGTTTAATAATAGAAACTTCCTTAAGGATTTCTTGGTATCATATTTAATTTTTAACCAGCAGAAAAGTTTTTGGCAGCACAGAAATCTAAGATTTAACTGTAGAGGATGAGAAAACTTCATTAATTTTGTCTCAAGAAATCAATGATTTGAGCTTCAATCTTTTTTTAGAGGCATCTTTATTCTTTATCTCCCAGTCTGGCCTCAGAAATAAATGTCCCTCGTACTCTGTCATATGACTTACAGGTTGTTGGTTTGAGGCTCAGGGACAGTAAGTCAATATTCTCTTTGAAAATCCTGCTGAGAGTTAAGATAGTCTAGCATGAGATGTGCAATCAGAGTCAATCTGCTGTTGAGAAGCTATATTCTCTACTTTGTGTGGAAACACCCACCAAAATAATTTCCCAAGAGTTCTGTGAAGGCTTGTCATTGAAATGCCCAAGAAGACTTAGGTGGAATCCTAGAAAGCTCTCAAGGGCATAAGTGTATGACCTTGGTTAATCTTCATTTTTATTTTCATTGCAGGGGCTAATCAAGTTGGGCTTGTATGCTCAGTACTACAATATTTACTGTGAACAGCAACTTATAATTTAAAAAACGCCATTCCAATTGAAAACAGAAGCTTAATGCTGGCAACATGTTTAAGATTTTGGCTTAAAAAAACAAAAGATACAGAATCTCTTGGCTTACTTTCACTTGGTTGACTATACCATTACTGATAGCAAATTATTTAACCTTATTGTATTCTTTATAAGGTTTTCTTTGGACTAGCTTGAAAATAACACTCCTGAAATATGGAGCAGAGGGAAATTTCAATAGCCTCTTGTTCTTTTTTTTTTTCTTTTTTTTTTTTTGGCTGGTGGGAGGGGTTGGAGATCAACCTGGAGCACTTAGAATGAAGTGAAAAGCTTCATCCTTCTTGGGAGTACAGTTAAATTGATTTGCCATCAGTTGGAGACAGGGATATCAAATAACTTCAGAACTTGAAGAGCATTTTCTTTCACTTTTTTCTGTTTTGGGATTGTTTTAGTTTTTGAAGGATTTCAGCACAGGAAACTAAATGATTAAGAGCTAATTCATTATTCTTTTTGTGGAAAAGATACTTTTGTATAGAATAGAATCATCTACAGTATTCCAAATGCAGGGAGGTTGCTGTGGTCGTGTAAAGAGCTCTGGTTTAGAAAAAGTGTCACCTGGCCTTAGAAAAATGAGTACTGAAACATCGCATGACTGCTAATAATATTGATTTCTCTCTGTGGGAAAAATAACAGGTTTTTGTTGCTGTTGTTTTTGCTTAAATATGATTGTGTAGAGCTTCCAAAATTTTTCTGTAGTTTTGCAGAAGGTGGTATGTCAGGAGGAGCAACAGAGAACTCACGAGCTCATGACACTAGCAGCACTAACTATGCTGTGTCTTTTATTTCTTGCCAAAGAGTGGCAACGTTTCCAAGGAAATCATTTCTCCTACTAGGGAAGTAACAAAAAATAACAAAGCCTAACAGTGGAAGTTGCTGATGTAAGAAAAGTCTTGAGTTGGCTAGGCCAAAAAATATAATGATTATAAATGATAGTATTATTATATGATGATTCTTGTGGACAGAAGCCTCAAATTAACCATGGAAAATTTATCAGTAATTAAAATAGGACACCCAAAATTCAGTGTCTGTAATTTTGTTGACTAGGGGACTTTGGAGCCAGAGATGGCTCTGTATTGCTGAGGATCTTTCCCACTTGGAAATCTTTGCATGAGCTGTCTGAAACAAAATCAGTAAGCTTTTCAGTGCACTTTTGAAGGAGTTTATTGTTTAAAAAAAAAACAAAAACAAAACCACAACCATTTATGGATTTGATCCCTTTGATTAAAATGCATAATATTTTGGAGATCCTTCTATGATGTTACTGTGGCAGAAATTTGGAGAGTTAGCTCAACACACCAGTATAGTAGGAGATAGTAATAATCAGCTGTTTCTTTTCATTTTGCTTTATAGCATGCAATGTAATGCTATTTTCAAGTCATTCCAGTAGCCCCATGCCTAATCTATAATTACAGGTCTGATCTGATTGTATTTTAGTGGATTGACTGCTTCTCATAACAACTGAATTAGGCTAAATAAAGATTAAAAAGCACTTTTCAAAAAGGCTTTAAAAAGTTTTATGGAGTAAGATTCTTAGAGGGATTTAGTAAAACTACAGTGGGCATATTCATCTGAGCACAAGCTGTTCTGCCAGACTCATCAATGGAAGCTGCTGAAGGTAAATCTAGCCCTCATAGATCAGAAGCAGTGACGGGTCCTGTGACAGTTTTCTCTGAATTGCAGCCTGTGATTAATCTCCCTGCTTTGATATTAGTGAGCTAGTAAAGAATTTGAACCCTTGTAATCAATGATCCTACTGGCAGCTACTGAGGTGAGCAGTGCTGGCTTCAGTTCCTGAGCCAAATGGGAGTTCATGCTGTCATTTATTTACCGTTTGCTGAAGGGAACATTTTAATCAATCACTTTGTTGTGTTTTTGATATTTCATTTGTTCACAACAGTTGTCTTAGTTTTTGGCTTTAAATTTCTTTCTGTTTTAACCATTATATTAGCTAAACTAATTAAATTTGAGTAATCTGAATAGTAAACAAGTGAGGTCTACATAAGAACAGCCAAGTCTTAGCTCTAGATTTCTAACATGTATTTTTTCAGAGTTGATGTTCAGGCTTCTTTTAATGTAAGAAGAGGGGCGACTCTGGAGAGTGCATGCAGAAATAGGATTGAAGTTGATACAGCTAAGCCAACTCTAGAAAGGTAGAATGGTTGAGAAGTCTTGCAGTGTTTCTTGGTATTCACAACCTCATCAGCAAAACCATAATTGGTGACTACTGGGGAAACCAGAAAATATTGCCCAAACTTGCTAATCAGATCAGCTTTGGCGAATTCATCTTGTTGTTTCAAGTCCAGCATACAACAAGGTTGTTGTTACTCCTGCCCTTCAAGCTCAGAGGAAGGCAAAGGTCGAGAGCTACCTAGTTTAACCAGTTTGTCTGCATCTCTAAGAGAGGCTCACCTGACAAAATAAACTATGTTGCAGTGAAGCATCAGTTATTAAGCTTGTTTCTAGAAAAGAAGCCTCTCTGTTTTGTTATACACTCTTATGCTATGGTTTAACAGAATCGGTCCTTTATTTATGTCTCCTTAGCTGCTTTGCCTTTTTAATTAATTGCCCTGTGGAATTCTCTACATGATAATGTTGAGTAGATCTTCTCATCTTACAAAATATCAGAGCACTTATCTGGAGAAAAGGGAATGATATGAAGCATGAAACTGTACTTTAAAAATTGCCTTCTTTGTGCCTTGAAATCTTGATATGTGTATTTCATTTTAATCTGTGTGCTAACTTGTGACCCTTAGCTCCTACTGGGAGTCAGAAGCATACATACCCTTCCTGACTGCTCAATCTGTATTTGGATCTCCAAGTTTGCTAACAGATGTGCAAAATCCCAGTGGTCAGGTGATTCCCTGGTGAGCATACAACTGATAATACTGAAAAGCTGAAGCTATTCAAGTAAGCGTTGGCATTTATTTATGCTTGGAGCTTTCCCCCTGGATGTACCTCTTTTGAGATTGTAATAAATTTTTTTGTGCTTATGGAGATTTTACCTTGGCATTTTTTGAAATGATACCTTCTAGGAGAAAGAGATTTTTCATGTAGCTAATATTGGAAGAAGAAAGCCAAAAATGTTCTTGGGTAGGTGTGCCTTTGTTACCAGATGATACAATCAAAATCATAAGACCTGGTTTTTATTCTCGATCTTTTAAAAAGGAAAACCTTATTTTCTTTCTTGTGTTCCTCATATTTTGGATCTGAGTAAAAGATTCCCAGCTGTAGATTACTTCAGAATAGCAAATGCAGTGGTGGCAGCAGGAGCAGTTTGCTTTCCTTCTATTACCCCACCACTCCTTTCCAAAGCAGAAATACTTCAGATTCGTCCTACTTCATTTCATTAATATCTTCCAGCATTCTCTATGTATTCTCAAAACAAGATCTAAAATACTGTGCAGTTAAGGATCAAATTTGTTTTGAGGTCATCTTAAGCTTAAGATCTTTTAGGTTATCTTTAGATAGCCCTGCTCTAAAAAGATCCACAATCTTGGTTTTATTTCTCAGTAATAAAAGCCACAGAGCGGACTTGCTGGAGTGACTTGAAGAAAATTGATATGTTTATGATATGTATTTATTCAGTTCACAACTGAATACCTTCCCAGTTTGTAACATAGACCGTTAGCTCTTCTAGCAAGCTCATTCAAAAATGGTATTACCTGACTTTTTAGTCTCTTTTTCCCTGCTCCTGTGGCTGCATCTTGAAAATGAGTATGAGAGGAAGTTTAAGTAAGAGAAGTCCATTTCATAATAACTGCAATCAGGTCATGATTTGAAACCTGAGAGCAGTTTTCAGATATATGAAAACAACAATGAAACAACCCATGAATCAATTTTAAATGCTAATGGACGGAAATTAAAGGCCAGAGGAAAATAATTATTCACATGAGATGGACTTTAATTACATGCATATCTCTGAAAGGAAGGAAATATATATTAGCTGTTTTTTTTTATGCGTGTGAATAGAAATAAACACTGCTATCTATTGCATATACAGCTTTTACTGGAGAACTTTGAACTTCAAGGTTTATGCTTATGTACATGTGGCATGCATGCATCTGAACTGGTGCTTTACTCAAGTCTTTACTTGAGGATGTGAACAGTTTTGTATCTGTGGCTCATATGTTTACTTCTGTGCTTCTTCACTTGGGATAAATGAGGACTTCGCGTATGGTCAAGGAGAACAACTTGCTCTGCTCAGTGAGACCACATTCAGTGACCAGCTGTTTCTCCCAGACCTTTCCATCTTGATAGATTATGGAATTGCTTTTCACTAACAAGAGCTTTCCAGAAGCTATATTTTAAAAAGCTTAACTTTTTTATTCATTTGTGAAAACTTCAGCATATTGAATCATTTGACATGCTCACATTACTCCATTGTAATGTCCAGTGGATGCTGTGTCAAGTGCTTATGTTGTGCCAAGTTCTGCTGTTGTAAAGAGGACAGAAAACCAACCTCATTTTATCCAAAATGGATTGTGGAATCATACTGCATTTTAAATCACCCAAAACTTCTGTGATGTGTGAAGATGCATGTTACCTGGTTGGTTTTGTGTCCATAGGCAGCTATATAAGATTATTTATGTGCTATGATGCATTACTCTTTTTTTTCTTTTTTTTTTTTTAATGGCCAAGGCATCTGCTAAATCTGCATTCATTACATGGAGTTGCTGAAGCATTGACACAGGACTGGAGCAGTAACTGCTGAGTGGTATTTTAAAGTGTGAATGTGCTTTGGCACATTTTGCTACAGTTAGTTCTTTGATTTATAAAGGTCAAATAGTGACTGCATAGATCAAAATTTGATTTGTTTTCAATAAGGGTCCAACTTAGTCAATCAATAGGCTACCACATTGTTTTCTGTTCAAATCTTATTCTAAGCATTTTTTTCTGCTTTGTATAACCTAAGAGCTCTTGTCCTCTGCTCCTGGCTTTACAACTGAATGCATTGATCACCTTCTGAGACCATGTCAGCTTTCTTTTATGTGGTTGAAATGGAGTTATATGACTTTAGAAAATGAATAATTTATGTACTATTCAAACTCTTTTCTGTGAAATCTCTAGGAATGGTTAAGAGTTCCTCTGAAGTGAAGAAAGCTACGAATGTTGGGTCGAAAACTATAAATAAGACATATTTATGCTTCCTGTTTACTCACCTAGTTATTCTGCCAAATACACTTACCCTTTCTGAAGTGATCAGTACAAAGAAGGAAATAGTGCAATCTGAGTTGATTTCCATGTAATTTTATATTATGAATACATCTTCCCTACCTTTTCAGAGCTTTTGCCTTACCTAATAGATCTTATTGGTATAGTTGAATGACTTTAGTCAAAAGCAGTAGTGAGTCTAGGAAAAGGGTCTTAACTATAACAAGATTATGATGAAATCCCAAGTTTATGCTTTCCTTTAGTTGAATTTGACATAATTAATAGGAACACACAAAAAAACCAGACAGTAGCTTCAGTTTTTGGCAGCTGACTGATTTGTTCTAATCATCATCATTTCCAATTGCAGTTCTTTTGAGGAGAATGATCTTCAAATCGCTAGTCTGTGAACTATTTATGGAAGATGAGCTAGAAGCCTGCCTTTAGCAAAATGGTAGAATCACAGAACAGTTTGGGTTCAAAGTGACCTTGAAACTCATCTAGTTCAACTCCCCCTCCCATGGGCAGGGACATTGTTCACTAGGTCTGGTTGTCTAAAGCCTTGGTTAGTCTGGCCTTGAACACTTGCAGGGATTGGGTTGCTTGATTTCATACATATGAGAATCGAGAGCTCTTCTATGTAAAGTGTTCTTAAAGAGCTCTTAGCTCTGATCAGTTCCTTTATCCCTTAGGACAGTGTCTCAGGGGGATGCCATCCACTCATGGGACCGGAAAGCCTATGTCTCTCAAGATCATGAACTCTAATAGCATCTGACTATTGCTTAGGGGCAGGTGCATGCATCGTAGGTGTTGATTTTGTGGGAATGTTACCAAACTAAGGCCACTAAAGGAATATGGGAATGAATAAATATATCAGTAAAATGTTGCTTCCAAGACAGACTGTCAAATTCAGTGGACTGAGGTGCTGCACATCAAGTGAAGTGTTTTAAACTCAAACATTCAGTGGGATTTTTAACCTGTATTTTTATTGGTCAGCTTTTAAAAGCTCAGATTGAGGAATGCAGTTCACAAGTGATAAAACTCAGTCCTCTAAATCTCAGAGACGCTTTCTGGAAATGTAATCCTTAACTTAAGGGGCTCTAGCCTTTAAATCTGCTGTTTTGTAGAGAATTGTTTTTGAGTGGGAGTATTAATAAACACTGCTCAGTAGGGATATACTGAATGTGTATCTGATATGTGTGGTTCTGGGGAAAAGAGATTCGTGCTGTAGGACTGCCAGTTGCTAAGTGGGAGAACAGGAGACTCATCACTTCTTAATGTTCTGATTTCAACTGGGATAGAGTTAATTTTCTTCATAGTGGCTGGTATGGTGCAATGTTTTAGATTTAGGAGAAAAATAATTTTGATAACAAATTGATGTTTGAGCAGTTGAGCACTGCTGACATAAAGTCAAGAACTTTTTGGCTTCTCACACTGACCTGTTGGAGAGATTGCTCCCCACTTGTGGGGGATTGAGTGAATGGCTGCATGGTGCTTAGCTACCTGCAGGGTTAAACCCCAGCATTTCATTTCATTTTGTTTTTTTCCTTAGAAAATTCCTGCTTGATCATCTCTTGTAACTCTATTTGGACTACAAGTATTAGCTGATTTTGATTTGGTGTGCCTTGAAAAACTTGAGTATGTGCTATCAAGTAGCATCTGTAAATATTGCTGGGGGAGAATTAATTTCTGACTATTACTTTAGACGCGGTGCATTTTTTTGTTTTTCTAAGAAAGGTAATATTCTGAGGAAAGCAGAGATTTTTTACTCTGAATAAGGCTGGTATTAGGGGATGTAGTATTGTATTTGTTTTGTTTCTGTTCTTGTGTTTGTTTTAAAGATTCTGTTTTCATTCAGTGCCTTAAAAGATCATGTTTAATGTTGCATCAAAACTCTTTCACAGATATTTTTGTTCTGGCACTGGTAATGTTAAGCAAATATACAGGATTCTGATCATTTTTTTTCAGTTCATTCTCTATTTAAACATTACATATTAAGATATTTTGATCTTATTTAACAGCTTTATGTTTTAAGGGGTAATTTCAGTTCTTTTTTTACTGAGGAAAAACATCCTACTGATCTGAAGAGGCTTCAGCCATAGGTGTGAAGCATTCGTGTTGTACTAATAAGCCCCAGGAATTGGGCATGGACTTCCACAGAAGAGTTGATAAATTTATAATTTGCTTATTTCTAACTTGCAGTGAGAATTAGTGAGTAGATCTTTGAGAACTCTGGAAAGCCTAGATTTGAATGACCTCTTTGCCTAGCTATTCTCCTCCAGAAACTGGAGCTAACTTTGTTTTCAAATCTTGTGGCTTTGGTATTTCTTGTAAGTAACACTACTGCTCTTTGGATTATTCCATTGAATAAGCAGGATAAACTGGAAGCTCCATGCGCCATGAGTTTGTCATGTGTGTTTATCGTCACCTGCCCACTCAAGACAGTGACACAGATGAGCTGTTCTATAGGTGTGAGAAATCTCGGGATTGGTTGCCCTAGTCCTTCTGGGAGACTTAAATTTCCCAGGCATATGCTGGGAATGTCATAGTGCTGTGACAAGGAAGTCTGAGAAATTTCTAAAGGATTTTGAAGACAACTTGCAGTCACAAGTACTGAGTGAACCAGCTGGGAAAGGTGCCCTCCTGGATCTATTCTTTGAGAAAAGGGATGTCCTTTTGGAAAAGGTGATGGTTGATGCCTGTCTTGGCCATAGTGATCATAAAGTAGTTGAGTTCAACATTTTTAGTGTAGGAAGAAGAAAAGACCAATAGAGTTGCCACCATGGACTTAAAGAAATCAAACTTTAAGCTTCTTATAGATCAGGTTAGCAGGTCTACAGAGTGGTGTCGTTTCATATACTGTCCCTAGCAACAGGTTGTCTGCTAATAGTGACAGGATCCTGAGCAAATTAGAGCTCTGCCGTTTCTCAACCTAGTCCTCCTTTTATTCCAAAAGCTTAATTAAATGATTAGAAGGTACAAAAACAGTGCTTTGACATGTCATGGCTGCTGTGGGAGCATTAAATTTTATTGCTGACAATGCATTGAAAATTAAAGTACTTCTGCATTGTGTTGCTTTGTCTAGTGACTGCCAAGTCTGTCTTCTGATACGAAAGCCTCCATTCTTGGGCAGGTCCAAATATCCTGGCATGCCTTTTATTCCATGGGAGCTATTTGTAATGCACAGAATGAGTTGCAGTGAGGTTCCTAGTAAGCATGCGGATGTCATGTATTTGGATTTTCAAAAAGCCTTTCACAAGTTTCAAAGCCAAAGCTTTTTTAAGAAACAGCACTGCCATGGGGGTGAAGCAAAAGTTTATTTATAGAGTGAAGGCTGATTTAAGAGCTGGGAAGCAAAGTTCATTGATGACTTGGTGGTTTGCAGTGGCTATTGTGGTGTTTGAAAATAAATTTGAGAAACTGTTTTTCCAGGTTTGCAATCAGTCCTGCCACTTCCAATCTCTCTGGGATTCTTAGGGAAGATGAGGGTAAGCGCAGCACAGTGTGATTGCCTTACTTAAGAAACAGTGTAGGATTTTTCTGATTTTTTTTCCCTGCCCAGCCTGAGGAACAAGCAGGTACACACAGATAGGTTAATGTTGATCTAATCCAGTGATATGAGTAGGCTCTGCTTGCTTACACAGCCTGTCAGCGAGCTGTGTTCTATTGTTATTTATTTATATTCTTTAATACAGGGAACAGCAGTCCCAGCACATGTGATATGTATGTGTTCTTACTTCGTAGAATAAAAGAAAGTTCTGGAGACTCTAGCTTCAGTCTGCAGTGTAACATAAAACCTGTGCTTTTAATTCATGTTTTCTTTCATTTTAGACACTAAGTGGTAGTGAAGAATTCTCAGAATGGTGAGAATATTGTTCTTCCTTGAGATTTTCCAGTGTACAAAAAAAAAGTCTACTCTGGTTTGTCTTCTTTCCTAAAGCACTTTGTGCTAAGAAATATTGCAAATATTCAGGAGGGTATCAGTTCAAACTCCAAACTGATTTGTTTGTAAATGCATACAGAGCATTAGAAATCTTGCTAAAGACATTACTTTCAGTATCTTCCTTTGCTAAGATTACCTGAAATTTTTAATCTTGAAACCCAGCTTTTACTCACTTAAACTTGGAAAAAATGTAACTCTTTGGTCTAAAATTTCTCTTGCTGGTTATTTGCCCAAAGCTTGAATGATTTGATTACTGGGAATATGCTGAGGCAAAATATATGCATAAGAATCATTCAAGTAAGTTTACAGGCTTGTCACTGAGGAACTCTAGCTTAGGGAAAATTGTTAGCAGTAATATATTTTCATGAATTCTTCCCATGATATTTATTCATATAACTCTCATGTTATAAAAGCAATAAAAAAATCATGCAACTACAGCTGCATGAGGGACCTGGAGTAAAACTAACTGTACTACTTTATTTTGTTGTTGTACATTTGTGAAGTTACATGGCCACAGTATCTTAAAAAGAAATTAGGACTTAAAAAATAATAATACTTCTGTGTAATGGTAAAGAAAGCAGTCTGCCCTGGGTATTCAGTTCAAAATGTGAAGTACAAAATTTTAGAAGTAAAATAGTGAAACTCCATAGGCAGCTGAATTCCTGTGACCAATACCCAGAGTCGTCCAATTTTTAAATCCATTTGGGTTTTCATCTTCAAAAACTTTTCTTTCTGTTTACATAAAGTCATTGTGAAGAGTCTGAATCACAAAACAGCAGTCTTTTCGTTTGCTGGGACTTCATATTTAGGACTAGACTGCACTGTTTCCATACAGCTTAGCATGTTTTCATAGTTTAATAATAAGAGCATAGGTGTGCTGCATCTAGAGCAAGAACAAATCGGATTCCAAAGCAGGATATACTCAGGAAATCAGTCACTGTGAAGTACATTGGTCCCCTCACAGACAAATTAGAATATTTTTATTTAGTCAGAGCAGTAAAGTATCTGAAGAAAGCTCTTGGCAGTCCAGGCATGTGCTTTTTCAATTAGAAGGTAATAAAAGTTTGGGATTGTCTGCATGGCAGGGTTTATTAGGTCAGAATACCAAGGTTATTCTAAAAGCAAATTCATACTATACTGAGAGAATGAAATATTTCAAGAGGTTTCCTAGTTTACACCAAATAGCCCTCCCTTTTCCTGTATTTCTCATGCCTTTTATCATGCTCAACAAAAGCACTGTTCAGCTGCATCTTGCCCAACAGTTAAGATATATAAAATGCCCATTTCGTTCAAATGAATGACAGTAACCTTTATTCTGAACAAATAGATAGTCCAGCAGGGGAAATGCAGCACAGTCTCTGCAGTTCCTCTGCGCTCACTCTTCATCCATTATGGCTAAATAACAGTCGTATTTCCCTCCTTTCCATTTTGCCAGCTCTAGTTCCAGTCTCTGTAAGCAATCACTGTATGGCTCATTAAGTTCTTGTACATATAAACTGATGGTCTGGGAGTTGTTGAGATCTACAATTGGTGGGATCAGGCCATGTTTACTCAAATTGTGTTTTTCAGTGGCAGTGTTGTGTGGAAGGACACTATATTGGATGTTCTAGATGGGGAGAATACTTCAAAAATGAACAGGTGTTGAATGAGCAGGTGTTGAAAATTGTGACAAGTGTTTTAGATATATTTCTGACCTCCCCAAAATGCATGAGAACTTTATCATGTGTATACCAGAGCATATGTAAGTTGAATGGATAGAGCCAGATGAACACATTTTATTGTTTTCAGTTGAACTACATTTAAAATTAAGACAACTTTATAAGCAGAAAAATAGGGCAGTAGGGAATATGTAACTAGGAGTCATAATAAATAAGTACCCATGAATGTTTCTGTCATGTGGTTAATCTTAAGCATACAAATGGACTTGCCTTTATTGTGAGCCTCTATCTAAATATTTAGAGGACAAATTTAAGAGTAAATTATTGAACAGTACTTCATTGAAGAATATTATTTTACCCTTTATGGTAAAGAGCACCAACACAAACTTCTACAAACTTCTGTGATGTAGTGCTAAAATTTTCACTTGTCTTCAGAGGAATCAAGATTTTTCACATGCAACACGACATGTTACTGTCACGTAACATGGTTTGTTCTATGTTTAATGGACTTAGGCTGATAGAAGTTACAGCTGCCTTTGGCGAATCGCTGCATGGTCCTGGACAATAGCAACTGAGGGAGGGATTTTTTTCTTTTCTTTTTAGACTTGCAATACCTATAGGGCATATCCCTGCCTCAAACGTTTTTTTCTACTACTTAGGTATGGACAAAGACTGTGAGTGGGGAACTAGGACAGAGTTCTTGATGCTTATCAGCCTAGCTGGGGGAATTCTTGAACTTTCATCCCTTCTTCTGTTTGTTAACAGCCAGGAGTGAAGACAAACTGATACCAAAGCATCTGAAAATTTTGCCTAGTCTGCTGAAAGTTCCACTGATGGTAATCCAGACCCTGTGTATGTTCAGTAACCGCATAATAATATTTTTTTGTAAGCAGTAACTTCACAAGCAAAAAAATAGACATTTTACAACAGATTAATCATTTGAATAGTTAATTATAGACTATTGTTCAAAGTACTGGAAGTGCATGAGACAGTTCACTCTGCTACAGATGGAGATCATGGAGCTAATTAATGTAAGATATTTGATTAAAATACTCATTTAGAATAAAACCTAGCACAGATAAAATAGCCTGAATTTTCATGGCCTCAGACTGCTGGACCTTCTAATTGTTTAATTTTGCTCTGAAATAGTTAATGTGTAAGTATCTGAAGTGCTGCTTTTATAATTAGAGCATGACGATAAGTGGGGGTTCCTTAAGTGAAGAAGCAAAAAGAAGGTTAATGTTGCACAAAACTGTAAGCTGTTTCCAGTGCTTGAAGACATTAATGCTGTGGGCAGAGGAACTTGGAAAGCTGGAGAGGAAAATGTAGAGGGTACTTCTCTGGAGCTCACTGTCTTTTATTTCATCCGAGTCCTAATTCCTAAGGAAAGGTAATGCCTTTTCCTTAGTATGTTTGATTATTTCTGGAAGTCAGAACGGTCTTTCTGAATATAGCCACCCTGGATAACACTAATAATCCCATGAAAAATGCTATCTTTGTTATTCTTCTTCAATAAGATCTGTATATATAAGTACAAAATGAAAGCATGTCATGTGATGTTCTGTGTGTCTGCAAGTAGACATAAATTGATCCATCTTCACTTACATTTACGTCTTCTAAATCTGAATCAGGACACTGATCTGCTTGAGATTCCTGAGCAGTGTTTTCTGGAGTGTAAAATAATTTGAAATAGATATAATCTTTATCTTGGAAATTTGGGACATAATGCAAACTGACAGTCATTGCTTCTGTAGCAGTGAAGCATTGTGTATTACAATGCATGAGGCTGGCTGGTGTAACGCCTCTATTATAAGTGCTTCTTGCAGAGAGAGAAGGACTAGCAGTTAATAATAAAACTGAGCCATTGTATAAATGGAGTTAATAGCAAAATTTCTAAAAGCAAATTTTCATCCTCTTTTCCTGGACTCTGAAGAGCCCAGTTTGAAAATAGTGCCAAAACTCTTGATTTGGAAAGATGCAGAGGAAGTTCTCTACTAGCTTCTTGTACTGCCCTGTCTTGGCAAGTTCTCTGAATCCTTCTCTTCCCTCCTTCTTCTGAAGGGATTCAGGTTTAATTATTTGTATTTTTGAATGTAACATCTTTGCCCAGTTCTCTCCCTGGGACACATGATGTGCACAGGTAAAGGAAGGACCAGCTTTTCAGCACCACAACTTTTTTGGATGCGGTTTGCTAAGCAGAGACTACGTGTTCTGGCTCAAACTGACTCTGGTTTTGTGGTGGCAGGGCGAAGGAGTTCTGGCGCAGCAAGATTGATATGTAGCTGGGGACTTTGATCTGTGGAGAACTGAACTGTGTTTCTAGCAACAGATTGCTTGGCTGTGGGCTGAGAGTTTCCACGCAGTGTATCTGGATTGCTGGCCACTGCGTTTGTTGTCTCATCTGTTGTGCTCCCTGTGTAGCTGGTACTGTCTGCAAGCATCTGTTGTTGTGTTAAAGGAGGTTACCAGCAGTCAGGTGTTATATGTCTATATACCATGATATCATGGTAAGGCTTATAGGGATTTTGGTACTTGGTGGGGCAACCTCACAGAGATGATGATTTCTCCCTTCAGAAATCTGTAGTCAGATGCAACATCCTCTGCCACAAATTGTCCTGGCCCTGGGGAATTAAGTTATCCAGGTATTTTTTAGCAACCAGCGTGATTTCGATTATGGGACGTAAGCAAGTCACCCTTACTTCCTATTGGAAATCTGAGCATAGAATGCAGCCAGAAAGCTGTTGTACAGCAAAGAACAGGTCAAATGTAAAGCAGTATTTAATTGATTTTTGTGGATCTAGGGCCAAATGAATTGCCTGGCTCTGCTCTGCTGTACTTTCTGTCATATTCAGCTAGATATTCTGTTTTTTTTTTTTTGTTTTTTTTTAAATAATCTAAATATTTTGCTGTATTTTCACCGCCACCTCTTCTTTTTCCTCTCTATTCATATTACTCCAAAAATGGAATAAACCAAGCCTCTACTCCCGATGGTGTGGTAGAAGGCAGTTGTGTGCAATGGGGATGCTGGAAGTTATTCTTTTGAGTATGCAAGTCTAAGGAATATCCTGCTTTCCTAATAAAACCGTTTCACTTTTGCATGTCTCATCAGCATTGTAAATACAGAATGCTTCTCTGCAACTTAACCTGCCATCTGGGGCTGAATTCTAGTAACAACCTACCATACGGAGTAAGTAAAGAATAAATGTGAGTCAGCTCTGTTGTAAAGAAATACAGCTTTGCAAGTTCCTGCCGTAAATTTTAGAGAATTGTTCCTCTCCTCTGAATTAGAAATCTGCCAAATTATCATGAAGCAATTTGGATAGTCTGCAAATAGTTATTTCCTGGATAGCATAGTGAAATTTCTAATAATTGAAAGCCCTTCTGTCTACAGAAACTTTTGCTTGTTTATTTATTTCAACATTATGGGAGGCAGGAGATAAGAGCACAAGCTGTCATTAGAGCTGTGCAGATACTAAAATGGCCTCTAGCTGTCTGAAGACCAGCATACAAAAGTACTTTCATAATAACCACAACAACAATATGTTGTTCTTACCAAGGCATTTCTCAATTGCAAAATATTTTGAGTGCTAACCACTTGGCTGTGTTTCAAAACCAGCAATCAGTGTCTAAAAAGTCTAGGACTGATTCCTTAATGGCAAAATCAGTATGGTTCTTCCTGCCACCTGATCCACTTGCATAGGTGCAACCAGAACCAATTGCGTAAGTAACTGGCCATATTGCCTTAATTTTTTAAATCTTTTCTGCATTAATATGCCCTAAGATGCATAAGGCTGATAGGAATATGGATAGATCTAATAGAAGTTTTACTGTCAATTTGGCTGTGTTATGAGGGGCTAAATGCAGCTCTGAGTGAGGAAGGGAGAAAGGAATTATCAGCAGTGCAGCCATCTAGTATGAGTGGGAGAACATGGTGCCACAAACTGTATGAAGAGGTGGCAGAACTATTTGGATTTCTCTAAGTTTGCTCTCATATGACACTAAAACATGTTGCCTGTGTTCGATTTCTGATAAGGGAAAATGGCATTTTGCAAGTTTCTCAAACAATATTTACCGTATGAGAGGAAGCTTGTGATCTATACAGTGCAGTGCCTCCCACGTTTCTACATGTATACTGCACGTGTGGCAAAATCTCGATGTGTTTACATGCAGAAGGGCAAGAGGAACACATTTATTTGTGTGGAGAGGTGCAGAGCTCAAGAACTGACACAGCTCAAGCAGAAATTGTGCTCTGGCTCACTGCTTCCCAACAATATTGCAAATACTGCTCTTGGGTTGCTCTTCCTTCCATTTCCCATTCAGAAAGCACTGGAATTGTTGCCATGTGCTAACTTCTTAGTAGGAGAACCAAGGCCACTAACCGTATTCCACAGAGGCCATGCAATATCCATTAACTGGAGCAATTTTGTTTGATACCAGATATGATTTAGTTCTAACTAATTTAAGATGTGTAACTCTTTATTTAATTTCCAACTATATCTTCAGAATAGATATGCTTGCTGATAAAAAGCATTTCCTTATTTATCCTGTGTCTGTTAGTTGTGTAGGGAATGCACTTTCTGTACTCCTAAGGTACCATACATGAGCTGTTTCAGACACATGCACAGAGAAAACCCACAACATTCACTTTGTGTTAAATATCAGTTGTTTTAGTATGAGTGTGTAATCTGCAGAAGACAGTGTTCTTTTGACTAAATGATAGAATTGTACAACGGACTTCTACCCTGCTAAGAGAAGAGAGGAGGATTTTCTTCTGTGAAGAGATGCAACTCTGTTACTTTAACGTCATCCTAGCCTTGAGATTTCTAACTGCATCTTTGTATTCTTGCTGGAAAAGGTGACTAGTTTTCATGTGCTGAAGTCAATAAAAAGTGGAAAATCTCACCCTCCTGTGAATTCTAGGAATTATCTTATGGATGTAAAAAACAAAAAACAAAAAAAAAACCAAACAAACAAACAAAAAACAACCCACTAGTTACTTTGTATTTTCCTTGTCTGATATGTGCTAAGAGTAATGAGTTCTTTTGAGAATTTGCCAGTTTGATGTTTTACTTTGTTTTATCATTTGATTATAGATTTCCTCATTTTCTGTAGATGGTGATCTACAGATGTCCTTGCTGTGAGCTTCAATTCATGCAAAACTCTTTCTGGCTCTCTTATTTGTGCAGCAAAACTGGCTAGAGCCTGACCCAGAGGAAGGTTAAACAGCCGTCATCACTCCATCAAGGTGTAGATCAGGCCTCTTGAAATGAATCAGTGTGTTCTAGTGGGCCCTTTAACCAGAGATAACTTAGGATCTATCCCACAGTCCTGTCAAAGTAGGCCTCACGCTTCCACCCAGGGAAGCTGTGTTCACTTGAATGCTGCAGGACTACACTCCTAAAACAGCTTGCCATTACAGTATTTTTTGAAGAGTATACTCAGTCATTCTATAATAGCAGAGGAATATAAAAATGTATGTATACTGTTTTGATGGATGGGGGCAAGGACATTTCCAAGTTGTGTATGAGTTATATGCCCTTCTGAAAATCCAAATATTTTGGGACTAGGAGCAGGTCTTGTGAGTGTTCTGTCCCAATTTATTCAAACATTTGGATCAGGAAGGGTAGTGGGTACCAATGAGATATCAGATTTCATAACCCAGAGGTAAGATCTTAACAGCTTCTACTAAAAATAATTAAGGGGTGGGCTCCTCTTTGCTTCAGATGGTTTGTGGGATTTGAGCTCTTTGGATAATCTAGTTCAGAGTAGCTACTTATCCAGCAAGTTGCCTTATATAATATGTGTTGTATTCTTTTTAACCATTTTCTGAACTGACTGCAGTGACACCCACAAACAAGTCTTTAGAAACCTCTCACTTTAGGTAGAGTTTGTTATCTGATCTCAAATTATAGCAGAGTAGATGTCTGTTTCTGAGGAATTTATTGAGGCGTTTAATTTTTAGTCAATGAAAAGAAAAAAGCACATTGAGAGTGACTCATCTAGCCTATTTGGTATGTCTCTAGAGTAAGTAAAACTGAAAGATATTTCTCCCCATTGAAAGATAGTGCAAGTACTACGTGTGCATATTGTACAGGTCTTCAGATGAATTCTACTTTTGCAAGACCTCATAAAATTCATTAGTTTTCTCTTTAACCTTCAGCAAAGACATGGCTTCCCAAAGTTTTACTGTAGGTATCTTCAAGTGCTGATTTAATGTTATATGTAATTATTCGGTACATTCCCTATGTTAGTGACATGATCCAGCAGCCATCTCTTTCAGTGGATAGAGCTCTAGATGAGCATTTTCTCCCAGGTTTCTCCCTGGCCCACTGTGGGCCTTTCACTTCTGCAGTTTATGTTTTGAAAAGTAAGAAGAATAAAATCGTACCTGTCTCCATTGAGACTACCTGCACTCTATGAATTATTATTAATTTTTTTGTTATATTCTGAATTAGGCTTCTCTAGGATTTTTGTTTAATTTTGGAGTTAGCGTACAGGGAATTTATTTTTGATATTTTTACTTGTCAGGATAGCAGAATTCTTGGTTACAGGGAGG
Source organism: Pavo muticus (assembly GCA_016647715.1). Lineage (NCBI taxonomy): Eukaryota > Metazoa > Chordata > Aves > Galliformes > Phasianidae > Pavo > Pavo muticus. The sequence continues at coordinate 1,555,087 of JACDJE010000062.1, forward strand.
AAAATGATATAGCTCTCTGATATAGTGTGTGTATTTTACATTGTCTCTATCAGTCTTCTCTGGAGTTCCTCTGCCTGCTTGATCAAAAGTCAGCAGGAAATCTGAAGCTAGCTATTTTCCAGCAGCACAGATCTCTCGTAGTGAGCTCAATCATGCCAACTTATGGCAATCTACCAGGCAAAAAGAAAGTTACTGTTTCCCTGTTGTAAATGAGGTTGTAGAAGACTTGGAGAGAGAAAATCTTTCTCCATGCATGCTTTACAATACTCTTTAGAATTTATACCCTTCCAAACAGTGCTCTTCTGCAACTGCATTGGACTCTATATATAGTTTAACAGAGAAAAATGGGAATTATCATGGACTCAGGGAATCCCAGAGCATCATTTAATCAGTTTACTACCTTCTTAGTCAGAGAGAGGCATAAGAAGGAGGAATTTGCAGAATCTCAATTTTTTCTGATGTTCCTGCTTTCATTCACTAATACCAAGCTACTGGTTTTGTATGAGAAGCGTGAGTCATTTAGATAAGGTAAGCAGCTTAAACATTATCATTCCCAGTAATTTCATTTATAATGTAGAGCAAACATTTATTTTCATGTTACTTTTCATGGATTCTGTTTCATATTTGAATATGAATTCAAACCTAAAATAACCAGAGCAATAAAACCAAATCAAATACAAAGTAAGGTGAAACATTTTGACATTTTAAAAACAAACCAGCATTGTCTAAATTAAACTTTTGTTGGTCCCAACTAGAAGAAGATTTCAGTTATTTGACAGCAGGTTTTCAGTTGTTTAGGTATCTCTTCTGATTCAGACCAGGAATTCTGACCTGTTCTAGTAGCATCTTCTCTGCCCCTACTGCTGCTCGGGGTTCTGATCAATGAAGCAATTTGATTCTGGTGACAGTGGTGTCACAGAGAAATTTAATGTAGCATGGCAATTAGCACAGTTCCTACTATTTAGATAGAAAGAGATAATTGAATTATTCCTGCTGAGTGCTAAAAGATTTCTAGCCTTTCGTTAATTTCCATTCAACTGTGTATTGGGCAAAGAAGAAGGTTAGATAGCTTCTTCCTAGTATTCTTACGGGTTATGAAAGCCTAGCAACCCCACTCCTTAGATGTAGAAATTATCTGGTAGTCAAACACGTAACCCTGTGATCTGGAGACGAAAGCTCAGAGACAACTGATGGGATTTCCTTCCCTGTTAGATAATCAGTTGGGTATTGAACCACAACCTGTGCAGCAGAGTACACTGAGAAGGGTGTTATAGATTGGCTAGCATTATGTGCATAGTAGTCTCACTTTTTGAGAATGCTGAACATTCCTGGGCTATGTGTACTGTTGCGAAGAACGTGAGGTCTCCTCCAGGTGATTTAATTATGGAACAAGGAGAGCAGATCTGGGAAGTACTTGTAACCTGAGTATGAAGAACTGAAAGCCAGAGACAGTAGCAGACTTGCCGAGATGATAGTCTGTGGCTGTCATGAACTGAATTTAGAGAGCCAGGCTATCATCATTTATCAGATCATCTGGGGAAAAAAAAAAATAGTATTTTTTAAATATTTTCACCTGAAAAGCTAAAAATTAAGTAGGTGAATAGAAGTAAGTATTAGAAGCATAAATATATATATATATTAGTGTTTAGACTTATTTTCATAAACTGTAACTCAGGCTCTCATTGTCATTTACATTTCAGCTCCTTGCAGAACCCATAGCCGCATCCACTTGTGTGCATTCATGCTATCTGACCTGTTGGTGGGTGAACAGGCATGTTTTTTTCTGACTTATTTTCTGGTAAGTGTGAGGATTCAGAACAACTGAACTTGATTGTTTTCACTCACAGAACAGTTTCTACTTCGGGGATAAATCTTTGTTTTGCCAGTGTTATTTAACCTTTTCAAGACTGAGATAACTATGGTCATATCAACAGAGCAGAGAAGCAAATAAAATCACAGAGAAACTGCTGCATTTGAGAGATGTCATCCAAAACTTGAGAGGTGTCTCTGTTAGAGACAAGACCTTTACAGGAGAAAAAATCTTGACAGTGCTAACTCTGTTTTATTCTTGAATTTTCTTCCTCTCCTTTCTTTATTTGCAGTCCCACTGTCTTGTAACCATAATCGTTGCCCTACCTGCAAAGCAGCAAAACTTTTAAGTTCTGACTGAAAGCTTTGTATTCCATTTTCATCCAATTTAACTGGATCTTATATTCAGTATTTCACTCATGTCTTCAATCATGTCTTTTACCTCTTCACATCTCCCAGCATACTGAGTTCACAATCACCTGAAGGCAGTTTATTGCTTCTTTGATACACCACAAATGCAGTGTGTTCGTTGTATTTCAAATATGAAAGCATCCTTTGTTGTAAAATGATGCAAAGAATCAGAGTTTTGAGTACTTTGAATTTTGCAACACCCACAAGAAGAAGAATGGCTGCAGTGCAGAATATCTCACTTCCTCTCTTTGATGGGGCCAAATGTTTAGGAACGTGGAACAGGTGAGGCTTCTCCATTTACATCCTGCATCTTCCCACAGTCTATGGCTTGGGAAACTCATTTAACAAACATTGCTTCCAGCATGTGGTTTTTATTAGTTCTTAGTAATATTTTTCCATTAATTTTTATAGAATTCTTCTTTGTGTTATCTCAACATCCTGTGACAGACAGTTTCTTGTTTTAACTATAAGTTGTATGAAACCATATTCCCTGCAAATTTCAATTGCTTCCCATTCAAAGACATAATAATTGTCTGGAGTTCATCTTTCTCAGGTGGATTGTAATTTTAGGAATGACTGTTACATACCCGTTCAATTGCTTTCCAAAGTGCAGTGTTCTGTCTATTAAATTTCTCCTCAGAGAGGAGACACTCCAAGTATTAGATGATAATTTTTTCTTTGTAACTTAGGAAAACAAATATTAATTATGCTAGATATAAAAAGACAAGGTGACTGAAGCACCTATATACATAGCCTATGATTTAAAATTAGCTGGGGGTAGCCAAAAACAAGAGGTCAGCAAAGTGAACCGCATGTACAGATTCAAGATGAATGAAAGAAATGTTTGTGAATTGAGCTGCTGAAAACAATGTGTTAGTGGTATTTAAACAGTGATTTGGCCTTTGTTTAGTCCTGATGTCAACAGGAGCAGTGGCAGGCCGGTGTTATGGGTGCTGGTGAAAAAACCTTTCCCAAGAACACTAGTACACTCTGTACTTCTCTGACTGGCTTATTCTGGGTGTTGATTACAACAAATAAAACAGAAAATGTTTGCTCCGTAGTACTGAACTTTTGGTTTGATATATTTTGCATGCCGAAGTAACGTAATACCTTCAAGATGATCCATATACAAATAAATACACCATCATGCTGATGTGCAGAATGTAGATCTAAAGGAGAATTCTGTGGTAAAAGATTTGATTAGAATGCAGATATCTGAACTTTAAAAACTTTCTGTAAGCCTGGGCCACCCTTAGCTTTTGCTCTGGCCAGTAAACACAGTATTTCTTTTCCCTCCTTCCCTTCCTAAAACTTTGGTTTTGCTCAGATTTTGTGTGCAGGGCTTCTAGGTCATGAAAACTGCCACAGCTAGGGAAAAGCCTGTATTCCTGTGCAAGTGGAAGTGAGGGTTACTCTGGAGCTGGGATGGCTTTGAAGTAATGATTTCTACAAGAGCACCTGAAAAGACCATGTTCAAATATTCCTAAGTGGAGGCAGGAGTTGTCTGAGCCTCATTGGGCAAGAAGTGGAGAAAAGTTTGGCTGAGAAGGTTGGAATGCATTTTGGGAGTGAGCAAGGCCCCTTCTTTCTTTCCTGTGGTCACACAGTGACTGAAACACAATAAATGAGTTATTCTGAAGAAATACTGCCACACAGTCATTAATATTTTTTTAAAAGTTAGAAGCTTAGAGGCCATGGAAGCTGAAGATCTGCTTGAAAGAGCTCAAGAGAATGACAGGAGTGACTGTAAGGGACTGGAGTAATATTTTATAACAGTGGAATTTTGCTACAAAACTGGAAATGTTCAAAGTGGTACAGAACTGCATTGTTTTTGTCTGGACTGAGTAATATCTAATCTTTTGAACAGCTGCTGAAGTAGATTTTATTTAAACCAGCTCTGAGTAGGTGGGTAAAGTGTGAAGTTGTATTTTTGTTGTTGTTTTTTTAAACAGAAAATCTCAGCCCCTACTCCTAGTATATGCTGTTAGAATGAAGTCTGCAGAGTTCTAAACCAAAAATCCGAAGGATTGCATGAAATTCAGTCAAAGAGCACCCCACATATAATGTACTTACATTATACTTGATTTTTTATTTTTTTTTTTCCTGCAGCTCAGGGGCTGCTGAGGTGCTTGGAAACATGAAAGTTGCCAGAAACCAAATTATTTCAATACTATGTTTCGTGAAAGGTCCTCAATCTATATCTGACTAAAATTTAGGGTTTTTTTGTAATTTTTTTTTTTAATTTTGTTTCTATAGAGAGATGTAATGCCTTCCCACACATGTTTTTCTTTCTTTCATTTGACGTTGTTTCTCCCTTTTCTCTTCCACTTTCTCCCTCCCCTAGTAAACAATGGGAATGAGAGACAAAAATCAGCAAAGAGAATTTCTGAATGATGGGGTAATGAAGTCAAAACTCTTAGGATATTTTGTGTATCTTGCTCAAATTCCTCAAGCACACATAACTTTGAAATGATTTTGTGTGTGTGTCAGTCAACTGTTTATTTTTCTTAATAGAAGCACTGTTAACTAGTCCTGACTTTAGTCTGAGTGTCCCACTTTGAGGGAGCCAAAATTGCCCTGGGGCAGAGGAACCTGACCCAGAAAAGATAAATTAAAAAGGAGGTGGTGAGCAGTAATTGACAGCCACAGCTAAAAAGGGACATAAAACTGTTCTTACAACAATGATAGGAAAAAAAACTTGAGGAAAGACGGCTCTGCCACTAAATGAGAAATAGTGTGGCTCTGGAAATTTTACGTCTGAAATGAGTTTATGGAAATACCTACTAAAGCAGCCTCCGTAAAGATATTTGTTAAATAGAAGCGTAAACATTTGTAACCTAACTATATGACTACATGGCAAAAAAGAACCCGAACCAACAAAGCAACAGTATGCAGTGTCAGTTGGTGCGTGCAGGGTGGAGAATGGATGCTATTTGTCCTTTTGATTGAGTTGCTCTCAATTAGCCACAGAATTGCTCTAGATCCTGTGCTTTGACACTTAGCCTTGGTGTAGTGAAGCAAGCGGTTCTTTCCCAGGTAAGCTCTCTTTACATGCATCCTGGGTTGGTCCTTAGTGTTAATTGGAATTTGGGGAGATGTCACTGCAGGGCTTGTAGTAATGGTGCTTCTCACAGGTGACTGCAGACTCCAAAACCATAATAATAATGACCTATTAGTTGGTTTCAGGACAACACACATTTGACTCCCTGGAATCTGGAGCTTCTGAAAGTCTTTCGAAGACTGAATGAAACCGGAAAAAAGTACTCCTTGGGGAAGAAATCTTGTACATCTTGGGAGGCTGGAATTCAGCTGCTCGGCTCAGGATTTCACTTCTGTTTTTGTAATATAAGGAGAAATATTTGTAATGCAAATCCCCCACAAAGGCAAGAGGATGTTCTGCTTTCCTCGAGCAACAAAGCCTGGCATAATCTTGCAAGCACCATAAAACCTATTTTACTCAAGCGTTTGATGCATTTGTTTCTCTGTGTGCTAAGCTGACAAGTTGTAAGGCTGGACTTAGTGTTCAACGTGCAACAGAACAAAAAGAAAAGAAAAAGCTTGACAGTGTGTATTGCTTTAATTAAGCCTTTATGTAGCACTTAGTAATGAGGTCATTGCCTGGTTTTGTACTGTCTGGTACCACTGGCTTATTTTCAGCCCTATTCTAGTCTCCCTTTAGCTGTGACTAGATTCTCTGAGCAAATAATCTTCTTGCGTACTGGGTTAATTACTCTTCTCCATACCATACAGTCTGGAGGAAAAACTGTTACAAATTTGGTGAATTCATTTCTTTCTCATCAACCATTCTAAAGAGTAGAGTTAGCTTTGACCCTTCCCACTGTAGCCCTGTCATTTCTTTGGGCAGCCCATTATCTGTTTTATTTCTTGCTCTTAGTTGAGGCTGTGTGTTTTAACTTCCAAGTAGATTCTGTCAAGAGATGGTTTTTCCGTTCTCTGAAAAGATTTGGGATTAACAATAAAATCAAATCCTAAATCAGGATAAAATGTTGAGATGTTGTCAGCTCCTGTGAATTGAAGAGGTCCAGGGCAGGAAGAAAAACCAAACCACGCAGCCGAAAGACCAAAATTACCTTGTCAGTTATTGTGGCTTTCTCAGAATTGTTGAAGTTAGAAAAATATCTGTCCTTCTCTTTGGTAGAAATTCCCTATTAATCATGTGTGCAGACATAAAAATAAAATAACAATGGACCTGGTGTGATGGAACCTCTATACTGTAATTCAAATGAAGTAATGATACACCAATGTTCTTTCAAAAACAACTGCCTCATGCTCAAAATGCTGTGTCCCGTATATATCTGACGTCAAAAATAAACTTGCAGGTAGGCATAGTTCTAATGAAAGAAAAAGCATTTTGCCCATACTATTGATTACTTTACCAGATCTATAAAGTAAAAATAACTTCTCTGGAAAATAGAAGGAAGATTTTTTTTATAGCAAGAGTTACAGAAGGAACATAATAACATCTTCCTGGGCATACAGATAATAATAGCCTAAGAACAGAGGACATAAGTAAAGGCAACAGAAGAGTGATTAATTATTATTGAAGAAAGCCCAACGGGTATCCAGGAATATAATTGTGATTTGTCACAAGCTGTGACTGGAAAACAATAAAAACCTGGAACAAAGAGGTGCATTACATACATTGTATGGAATATAAGACACTTTTTTTGCTACATCTTTATTTGTCCCATAAAAGCTAGTACAGATTTAAAAAAAAAAAAAAAAAAAAAAAAAAAAAAAAAAGATTGTATTATCTTGAGATGCTTGTATAAAATTGGTAAGTCATCCTATAATGTTACAGCATTGTTTAAAAAAATAATAATAATTTTGTTTTATTATTTTTGTGTGACTTTGCGCTGAAGATTTTTTTGCCAAAAGTGTAATCAGAAAAAAATCAGCTTTGGTTTATAGGAGTGTCCTGATATGATGAAAGGTTTCTTATTTTGTTGTTTTTGTGTCTGTTAGGAACGGCAAAAACTTACACATACCTCCCACTCCAGTCATGTTCTGTCTAGAAAAAGGATTATCAAGAGATTCCTTTATATATTGTTTGAAATCTTTCTCAGAGAGGTCAGCTCCCTGGATAATTGGTATTACGAATTTATTCAGAAGCACAACTAAATGTTTGAGTTTTCTTTCTTGTAGTTGTGCAATATTTTGGACTAAATTAGTCTAAAATAAAAGTATTTGAGTTGATCTTTCTATATGAGACATTTTCATTTACAAAAGGACTCACGGGCAATTGTACCCACTTTGTTCAGCACAGTGGTCTAGAAAGTTTTCTTTGTGTGCAAGGATGCACCTCCTGCTTTTGCAAGAACTATGAATTTCTCTTTTGTCAGTTGAAGTTAAAATTGGCATTTTTTAAGAGCTTGTTAGTTAGTCCCCTCTGGCAGCTGGCATCTTCTGAGCATACTTGCATTTGCTATCACATCTGACACTCTGCAGGGAGCCCTTGTCAGCATGTGATGGCTGTGTGCTGCCTTAATACTGCTACATTAATCAAACAGAGAACTTACTGCTTTATAGAACGTTACAAAAATATGTTTATAGTCCTTTTATCTGGGACAGTGTGAAAGCTGCAGAAGAAGAGGCAGGTAGGTAAAAATAAATAAATAAAGGCTTTACAGGAGTGCAAAGCAATTAGCTCTACGCTGGAGATGTGTGGATTGATTAACATCAACAGGACTGTACTGAAGGAGGAATGCCAAGGATATTCAGGTGTCCCTTGCAGAACCTTACATTTTTTGTGTTTTTGACAGCACTGCTACAACCCAGTCTGGCATTCTGTGCTATGTGCAAAATATTGCTAGGTCAGGTGTTCCAGCCCTTGCTATACAGATGCAAAAATCTGAAATCTGTGAACATCTGTGAGGGAAGAATGTTGTTCCAGGCCCTGGGGGCAGGAATGGCCTGAATGTGTTATTAATTCATTGTTGAATATCCCCACTTCTCTGCCTTGCCGTATCTTCTGTACTTGCTGTACTTGAGCAGCAATGGATGCCAGTCTCTTCCAGTCTCTTAGTTCATACAGTGCAGTTTGTTGGAATTTCCTGGGATTCCTTTTTGATCTAAAGGATTCTGGAGTCTTTTTCCAGAAAGAAAAACTGATTCCTATTAGATGGATTTAAAGAAAGTAGATCATAGAACCTGCCTAGATGCATTCATGTGTGACTTAATATGGGTTTTCCTACTCCTGCAGGGGGATTGGACTAGATGATCTTTCAAGGTTCCGTCTAATCCATGACAGTCTGTGATTTAGGCTGGAAAAGTTCTCATATGTCCTATGTAAGGGCACTAGGAAGGTGGGGGTCATCCCTGAGGAGACTCACCTACTGCACGGGTCAGGAAATTGTTGCCATTTCCCCTCAGCCTTTAGGTCTCTGTGCTCAGCCAGGTGAAGAAAGGACAGGGAAGCCTCCATATCACAAGTACTGCCTACTTATTGGACCTTTCTCAGGGGGGTTTCCTCAGTGCAGGAACCCCTCTCTGCACACCACCATCTTCCCCTCAGTTGCAGAATACTCTGAAGCTGAGCACCTCACCAATGAGTTGGTCAGTCGGTGACATCTCAGAGATATATAGGAAGAGACAGCAACTTATAAAGCAATGGAACATTCTGATTTTAGGCAGCATTATTGGACAAGTGGGGCACCCATCACTTGAGAAAAGTAGCATGCTTTGCATTTTGCAGATGTGGCACTTGGGGACATGGTTTAGTGGGCATGGTAGTAACAGGTTGATGGTTGGACGAGGTGATGTTTGAGGTCTTTTCTAACCCTAATGATTCTATTCTATAAATCAAAACTAACGTGTCTGTTAAATGTTAAAAAGCTAGTGCAACTTTGGGCTTCCACACTGTATGCAGTTCAGGGCATCTAAAAAGTGAAGTATGGCACCTGTTTGTTGCTTGGCTAGTCAAGGCACATGCATGAAAACGTTAGCGTGTGGTTATTGACTACTGATATAAAATATGGGACAAAACTGTGATTTTATTTTTAAGAGTTTACATTGTGGTCTTCTACTTACACCCCTCTCCTCCTACACCTGATTTGTTCTTGTTTCTTAGCAGCTGCAGGAGCTCTTCACGTCTGCCAAGTGCCAAGAGCAGCTCCAATTAGGATGCTCTTATTCTTTGCTGCAGGGGAAAAAAAAAAAAAATCTTAAAGCTACCTGAATATTTACTTTCATTTTTTTTCTCGTATAAGGTGTCAAATAACCCAAATGTCCATTAATTCCCACAGCTTTGCAGTTTAGATTTATACCTATTTCAGGAAAAATACTAGTTATTAAATAAGTGAGAATGATATTCTAGGATGTCTGCATTATTGATTTAGTATCTAATCCCCTGAAGGCTGAAAGCCACATAGCTCTCATTGACTATATGTAAGTGTAATCATGGTTAGGTCTTTTCCAAAAATTTTCAGTCTGCAGAACTAAGCTGTAAATATTTACAGTATTTCAAGAGAGCATGGACTGAGAAGCCTAATTCTTATACTTTTCAAGGCTATCTAGTCTCAGGGATTGAAGTTTCTTTAAAGAATTGTCTCCAGATGCAAGAACTGAATGCATTTAAAGGCCTCACTTGGTGCATGATTCTCTCATTTAAAATATATTTACAAGAAGTGAATGTGATACTTACATCCTTAACATTTTATATATTGAACTATTAATTTACTTGCATTGATTGCAGCCTGCTTTAATCAGGATGCAAGAAACAGATGCTATAAAATTGACTGTATAAATGGTGAAATTGAAAATGGCTCATTCACAGACCTAGGAGATCACTATTCAGATGCTCCTTCTCTTGGTAAAAAAAAAAATTCTGCTGTTACAGAAGAAGGCTATTTATACCTATGTCGTTTAGGCAAAAAGTAGACCTAGTTGAATAATTTACCACAAGGAGTATTAGCTGTGAATTTGTTTCTATTTTATATTCGCAGATCATTCATGAAATGACCTGATTTTTTCTATGAATGAAAAATACCAGCCTATGGGTTATTTTATCCAGATCTTTGCGTGATTCCTTCATGCAGGAATAGCATAAATTTTCTAAGGGCTAGTCTCAATTTGGTGTGTATGTATAATTTTGAATGAATATGCAGCATTCATTTTTCACCTATGTCTAGCAAGAAGTCATTTGTCAAGTGGAAATTACTCTAAAAGAGGAACTGTGAAATAAGCTTTGGAAAAAAAGCTTTGTCTAAGTGTGCACTCATGCAAGTGCATTGACATTTCATTGTTAACTCATGAACACAGGAGTAGAGCAAAGGAATGGGAAAAAGCACCAATCTGGGGGCTGGAACCTTACTGCTAGAAGTAACACAAGACACTGAGCACTTAAGACATCAAAGATACTTAGGAACTGAATTCAGTTGTAAGTACATAATACATTTAGAGCACTGAGCCTTAGTTAACATAAGTCTCTATAAAAGCAGAAGAGATTGAGATTCCTAAGTTTTAAGTCTCATCTAGAAGCTTATATATTACCACAGATGAGTTGAGAGTGAAAAAAGTGTGTGAAGAAGGGAATATTTCTTCTGTTTCAAAGTTTTCGTATACGAAAAGTAGTTTAGAAAAAATCTGTTTTGAAATGCTGTCTTTTCTGAGGATTGAATGGTGCTGACACAGAACAGAATTTTTGTTTTATAGAAATCCATGAATAATTATTGGATTTAATTGTTTTGTTTATTCTTTTTTCTTAGAATCTGGTTATTTGCAGCAATGTTAACAGCAGATTCAGTTCTCTCTAAAGCATGCTAAGATGATTAAAACTGAAACGCAATATGTGAATTGTTCTGAGTATAATCTTAATACAACGTATCAGTTTACATGGTACTCTGTTCCCAAGTTCTTAGGAAGACCGGTACAAATATTTTGCCTTAAACTATATAGCAAATATTTTCCTGCTAGCAATTACGTCACTTCTGTGTCATAACACGGGTCCCAGAAGTTGCATTTGCCTCTCTGATATTATTCAAGTTAGAAAACTGATAATAAACCTATAATGCATGGTGAATTTCAGTACTGTGCAATTAAAATTGCAGTTTAAACCTTAATTAGATTTTGCCTTTGACAGCAGTGGATTTCCATGCAATTTAATGGTTTGTTTGTTCAGGGGCTCTCTGGTTCCATTGGGCTATTTTCACTATAGCTTTTCTGAAAATAACTTCCTATACCAAGACGGCAAGAAGAAGCTGGAACAAGATATTACTAATGTTTGATATAAGAAGAGATAGGTGGGAAGAATCTTAAAAAGGATGTACAGAGTACCTGAGTGCACACAGTACCACTGTGCTGCAGGATTGTTAAAATGGTAAGACATCCTTTTGACTGCAGTGAAAATAGATCGGAAAGCATCAATTTTTGTAGTCTCTAAAACTCTTATCAATGAAGTAAACTCCAGTTCTTCTTTAAGCAGGTTTCAGTTCAGATCTGGTTATAAGTGCAAATATTAAATTAGAAATGTATTAATGGCATCATCCTCATGGAATCTACTCATTTGTAAGGGGTAGTACAGACCCTGGCAGGTGGCTGGCCAGTTGTTCTGCTTAATTATGAACTCCTAGTAAAAGGTGAGATACTCAAGTAATGCTTCCTCACTCTTGTGATTAACACTATAAGTTTCATGTTTAAAAAGGCAAGTTTTACTCTTTCTATCTGGGGTGTGCTAGATGTCATATGTGCTGTTTTCAATGAATTTCCTGATTTAAAATAACCACATTCTTTTAGGTAGTAATCATAGTTTTTTTAAAAGAGAAAGCACTGCAGATAAGGATTTAATGTGTAAATTCCACTTCCTAGGAGTTTTCACACCGGGGTATGTGTAGCTGGAAACTAATTAAATAGACCAGTGACACTGCACCAACTTAGACTTGGGGAATTTATCCACCTCTGAGAATCCCATGAAATGGTGCTTAGCAAGGTACTTCTGCTCATTCAGACTTCTGGAATAGGTTCTGGTCACCTTCATAATTATCACTTCCATGTTTCTTCCTACAAAAAATACCATATCAGAGTAAGAAAATGTCTGCAAGATTTGTGTAGTCATTACAATGATGTATTTGTTATACCGAACCTCAGCTGTGTCTTTTGCAACTGCGAAGAATGCTTTCTGCATGCACTATATGAAAAGGTTACTTGTAGAAATCATGTTATATATAGATACCAGCTTCAGAAGAGAAGCAGAGACCTCTTGCAGATAGGAATGGAGAATTTCAGAGGCCAATAGTGTGAGTCTCAGTATCCCAGTCAACCTGTAACATCCCAAAGGAGGACCAGAACTGTGGTGTAAAATACTCATACCTTTCCCCTCAACCAGTTAATATGATCACTGGGCTTGTGCTAAGACAAAGGGAAGACTGTGAACATTCCTTTGTTAAGAAAGAGAACGTAAATTGTTAGATGGGGAAGCACAAGTGGGTAAATGAGATAAGGACTACATCCTTCTTCAGCATTTCCCTAAAAAAGTTTTGATTCCAAGTATTTTTATTCGTGATAGAAAAAGTTTATGGACTTTAAACTTTCTATTAGCTAGAAGGTATATACAGCTCAAATTATAGACCTGTTCCCCAGTCTCAAGGAGCATGATATCCTAAGGAATATTTGATGGGTTTGCCAAGGCATGTCAAAAAGTCATTGAGTTTGGGAAAAGCTGTCAATCAATAGCACTGGAAACAGACAATGTTTTTTGCTGCCTGGAAGTGTGAAGAAGAGAACTGAATAAATGCTCTCAAATAAGCTTGTAAATTGGCAAGGAAAAAAAAAAAAAAGATGGAGAGAACCAGGAATTGCAACTGTTCATTGAAAGTGGCAAATCTAAACCTGCTAGTTATATTAAATACAAACTGGCCATCAATTAATAAGAAATCTGCTTTTTTCCTATGTGGAAAGTGCATTTGGACTGTTATGTCTGGGCAAAATCATACAACAGTCTTGAGGAAATGGAAGCAGGGAGAAAATGATACTTCACATTGGAGGTAGTATCTGTGACATGCTGCTTGTCATCTCTGACACACTGCTGAAAGAGTGTGATGGGAGTGAAGATTTGCTTTACAAAAACATATGATACTGCTTATTCTACTGGTATGACAATAATAGGGAGTTTGCAAATGGCAATGCTGAATGTGTGGTGAAAGTACAGTTTGGTTTGTTTTAATGTGCTCTTTTCCCTTACAAACTTTTTGTCTGTCCGTGACTTTTCTTGTCTAAAGCATTTTACTGCTCTCTCTGTAGCATTCTTGTGGCCAGAGGTCTGGAACTGGCCACATCAGGGATTCGGATCATGAGAAATTACTACGTCTGCAGCTGTGTATAAGAACTGATCTACAAAACCTATAAAATATGTTGTTTGGTACTTCCAGCTTTGGACTAAATTTCATCCAGGAATGTCCTGATCAGGCACAAAGTCAAGCTGTTGGCAGTGTTAAATATTCACACCACAGAGCATTGATGTAAAATGCTTTCCTCTAGCTGCCCGCTTGGCATAGATTTGAATTACTCTGCAAATTTGGTGTCTAAATCACTGACTTGCACTGGGGTGGGGAAACGAGCCTTATTCATCATTGTAATGATGCCAGGGATGTTCTCTGTTCCTGTCCTCATTCCTTCTGTTATTGTTTAATATTTCATGTATTTATAGGTGCAAAACCAACTTGTCACTTTTATGATCTTATAATCAGATTTCCAGCATCTGGTTCCTGCATTTTCACCTAAAGATTTGTTGGTCAGGAGTGGGGCTCCAGTGCACAAAACCCCCAGACAAATATCAAAGAAAGCCTTCACCCTGAAGAACACAGGATGGATCAAAAAACTGAAAGACAGAAAGAGTTAGTGAAGGGGAGATAAATGCACTAAAGTCACACATTTTTCAATGCATTTGTCCTCTTCCCCCTCCCCCCCCAATATTTACCAAAACAGCATCTCCTCAGCTGCTGTTTAGTCTTATACATGTTGATAAAATCTGCCAATATATGTTGTGCTGAAGTGAGCATATCAGTTTGGAGCAGTATTTTATGTATGTGTGTATATTTGTAGCTGCATTATTTTCTTTATATTGGTTTAAATGTTATCACCTAGGGGAACCACAGTTTAGTGGGAACCATGCTTCTAGAAGTAATGCAGCTTAGTTGAAAGATGATGTCTTATTTCTTTTACATTCATTTTGAAAAGCTGCAAGTAGAAGGGTTGTGTGTTGTCCCTTTTGATCTGCTGCTGCCCCTGTTGCTCTGCCTCTTTGCATTGAGCTAAAAATACAGGTTGCTTTTTGTACTGTCCAGGAAATGTGCCCCCAAACTCTGTAAAACGTCCATGCTTGGGGTCTATCCAAGTTTCTTTGTCAAAAAGAAGTTAATGCTGAGTTGAATATTTTCCTCAAAATGAGGGAAAACATGCTCTGCTTTGGGCTGTAGCTCAAGAATGGTCATTGAAGCATAGAAGCCTTAAAATATTTTCTTTAATTCTCTTCCTTTCTAGCAGATGTCAGGAAGAAATCCTGTGATTTTGGTTTACAATCCTGATGACTTAACTATCAAGTTCTAGACTCAAGACCTAGTGAGAGACGTGTTGTGTTAGATATACATAGCAATGGCATTGGAGGCTGTTGTTGAAAGGATGTGTTGACCTGTTCTGCATGGCTTTCATCTAGACTAAAAACTTTTAATTTTTATGAAGTAATCCTTCAAAAAAGAGTTCTGATTTTATAATTTTCCAGAAAGACATTAGGGGAAAAAAAAAACTACAGAGAAAATAATTCAAATAGGAGAACATAACAGAGACCATAGGACCTTAGCATGTCCTATTCTCCCAATACGTAGGGAAAATGTGTTTTTTTTTGTACCAATGGAAGTGCATCAAAAGACCACTGAATTTCAAACTGCAAGGCTTTCAGGAAAACAAAGATAAAGAATCTAAGTTTTCTGAAATTAAAACGTTGAAGCAACTAGATCTTTTACTGAATATAATCTAGAACACCTCCAACCCTATAGGACTCGTTCTGATGTTTTAAATGAACTTGGAGTTGTAATCTTCAGTGCTGCAACAATGTGTCAGGCTTCAGAGCATGATATCATGAAATTAGCTGTCGTGCTTTGTAGGTTTCCCCAGCGGAAAAACTGCTTGTGCTGAATCAGGTTGGAACTGTATAAAATGTAAAGCAGAAGCAGAATGCAGAGGAAACAGTAATTGGGGGAAAACAGAGAAGGAGATGGAAAGCAACAAAGTAATAAACTGGAAGAAATCCTTACCACATAATAACTGGATCTAATCAGCTGGGGAAGGGGATTGCTGCTCTTTTTCATCAGCAGGATTTTGGTCCAAAGCCACCACGTTAACAGATGAAGAGTAGCAATGTTCTCTGGAGACTCTGCTGCCATTTTGTAGTGCTGCTTAGAAATAAATGAACAAGCATTCAGGTAGTTCTGTCACTGCTGCTCATGAATACAAAGATGGTATGATTAAAAATAAGTTTAAAGGCACTGATCCGATCTTTCAGCAAGTCTTCAAGTAGTTCCTCTGCCACATCAACTTATTATTTCCTATGTGTTGTGGGCAGAGTGGACAGCTTGGTGGCAGAACCAGCTAGTTCTGCTGATCAGTATGAATGACCTACAGTGGATAATGTGTAGCTTAGAGGAAAAAAAGCAGATCCAAAGGAGAGCAAACTTTAATATTTATTGAATTATTCTGCTCAATATATGTCTCTACCAAAGAACAAAACAAACGAACAAAAAAAAACCCCACAAAAACCAGTAAAGTGCATGTGCACTGTAGAAAAGCAAACTTGCTTTCTCACAATAAAGTAAAATTAAATGATATCGTGAAACACTTCCACTTTAGTGAATATGTAAAGACCTTTGATTTAGACTGTTGCCCTTACTGGAGCACTTAGTCTTGTGTAAGAATCTCATTGGTTGCTCACTGAGTGTCTCTAAAATGTCCCAGTGCTACTTGTGATCATTAATCTGCAATTGGAATAATGTGATTTCTTATATTTGTTTTCCAATTAAAAAAAAAAATCACAATTGACTTTTCTTGGAATTATTGCTTTGGTGTTGCTGTGACCAACAGCACACATTCTTCCTTATGAAATCAGACAGATGCTTCTTTTCCACCTGGACACTCATTCTTTTGAAGATCTTAATTTCTTTTGCCCTTGCCCAAATGCATCACAGTCTTGTTTCACTGTTGCACTCAGTCTCATGTCCTCATCCTCATAAAACTCCACTACTTATGCTGACCATTATGTTCCAGGAATTCTTCCCTTCTCTTTCTCCCTATCAAGAAACAAATGCTGACATCTTAATATGTTACTGCCAGCTAAAAGTAGGTGTATTGTCAAGAGTATATCTTTATGTCTTGTGTTGATAAAAAACACAGCTACTTGTTGCAAGCATGAAAAAATTTATCTCAAGCCCATCTTTTCTTTTAAAATCTGGTTCAAGTATCTCATAAAAAAAACAGACTTCCTTTGATTATGACTTTCTGTGTGTGTATTCTCCAGTCTGTTAGATCTTTTTTATTTTTCCTACTCAATGTGCTGAAGACTACCTGCATTTGAGAGTATGCCTAGAATGTACTTTCCGTGGGCACTAAAGTTCAGCCTCGCATTTGCCTTTGGGAGAAACAAGCAACAAGTGTTTGTTATCAAAGTCTGTGGAAAGGAGGAAGAAGTATCATGAGGAGCTTTCTGCCAATCAAAGGAACAGCCACATACATAAGTTCCCATGGCCTGATCATTGTCTTCTGGTGTTTTTTTTTCCTTGCATACTTTCCAGCCCCATTCATTAATATGTGGATTGAGATTTTGTAAAGAGCTCAGTTCCCACTGAGATACCTGAAAGTGTAGTCAGATTTACAGTGTAACCAGAATTTAGCAGCTTCCATTTAAAGTTACAGTGATGGGAGCGTGTATTCGGTGGTAAGAATCTAGCCTGTGTGTGCTCACAGTCTGATCCCGAGTCCAAGTTTTAAGATTACAGTCTATTCCTGGCAACAGAGATGCTTGATTTAAACTGACATTACATTGCAGATGTCCTAAATCTTCAGTAGTTTCTAACCCAATTCTGAGACTTTCAAAGTTTTGCTCTGCATATTGAATTTAATAACAGTGAAATAAGAGATGAACAATCCAGCTTCTGTACTCAGGATAGTCTGAAACAGTCATGTTTTGGGGCAGGTAGGTGGAAGATAGAAATACATAGCTTCATCTCTTTCTGTCTGCCACTGTTGTCAAAAATTTGTTTTAGTTTCTTCTTTTTATACTGGAAATGTTTTTAGAACTCTTCATACAGAAACTTTTATAAGGAATATCCATGCAATAGACCTTGATGTGCTGTTTCTTCTTGCCTAATGCAACTCATTCAACCTGCTTACTTTCTTGGATTCCCATCTCAGGTGCTAACAGGGGGCTGCCTCTGGGAGGGGGATGCAGTGTAGCAGTGGGATGGCCAGGAACTGAGTGCTGAATTGATTAATTTGCTTGCTTGTTACTCTTGATCATGCTTGATTTACTGAATGACTGCATTTTTCTTTTAGCTACTCATCACACTTGCTGGGTCTCATTCCTTTCAATCCAAGGATTTTCATGTGCTCTTATGTTTAGATCATACTCATCACTTAGCAAAAGAGGCAGTGAAAATGCACAGATAACCAAAGTTATCAAAGTGTTCAACTTTACAGGTGCTGTTATATATATATATATATATATATATATTTACTAATATATATATATTAGTAAAGGTACTTGTCTATCTTAAAGCGTACGTTTAGATTAGATATAGTGTTCATTGTTGGAGTAATATCTAATGACTGTCATTGAATTCCTGCTATTCCTGCTTTGTTCTGCATGGAGCCTGAGGGCATCCTTCTCAGTTTCAAGTCACGCCTCAAAGGCTGTAAACTCTTGTCTTCCTGTAACCATCTCTAGTGCAGGCTGGTGACATTCCCTTTGGTGTCTCTAGCTCTGAAATGATCCCTCTTAATTTCAGAGTTATTTTTAGATCTAAAGTGTAAGAAGCTGATGGAGCTGTAATATGCTTTCTCATATATGCCACTTATTCCATAACACTTTCTGTCCTGCTTTCCCCTGTCACGATCCGTAACTTTGTGTCCCCGGATTACCTACCAGGGATTCAACATTAGACAGTGCTGAAGAAGGTTGCTGGAGTGGTTGATGTTTGTTGACGTACCTTACTCAGACCTCAGCGAATTTTTGGACTGTCCTGAAACACTCCCAGGTGTTTTAAGGGGACCTTTACTGAGAATGAAGGGATTTAGGTAACGTGGGACTGTTCTGTAGAGCCCCTCCTACGTAATGTGTTTCCTTCATATTATATACATAAACTTAGAAAGCCTGAAATAGCTTTCATTTGCTTACAGGCTGTCAGGTCTTGCAGTAAACTGAAGACCTCTAGCATGTTAACTTTTAAAATAATCACTTTTATATTCTTTAATAACTATTTGTAAGGAATAAGCAACTCCTAGGTTCCACTTTGCACTTTATTCTGGGATGTGCAGGCTTGAATTTGCTGTGTGCACAGGAGCTAAGTTTCATCTGTAGATGTGGAAGAAGGAGGAAATAATCCTTGTGCAAAAAGACATTCGATTAAAGTTGGTGTTTGCAACTGGATGTCCTCTGAAATTGTCTGGAAGGTCATCATAAAGAAAAGTTTAGTAAGTCTGGATTTAAGCTTAGTTGGATTCTGAGACAGACAATGGTACCGTTATTACTATTATTTTTAATTTCAGTTCACTCATGCTATTCTAGAGCTTTAGTCTTATGCTTAGATTTCTAGTTTAGGGCCTGAGTAACTTGGAAATAACTTAAATCTCTTTCATAAGCCTCCCAAAGGGAAAAAAGCAGATTTAGGTTCTCCCTGTTATTCCTTCCCCCTCTCCCCCCATCACTCTACAGAAGGTGATTTAGATGCATTGGTGTGAAGAACTTGTTTTAAAAACAAACCAGAAAAGTAAAACTGTCAAAAAGACAATGGCTAATTTCTTCTCTACTGGCATAACCACATAGAAGTTTTTTTTCCCCATAGCCTGGACCTCTGCAAAGAGAAGCATTGTATTTAACCTGGATAAATTCATAAGTGTAGTTCACAGCATGGTCTTGGGAAACAGTTATGTCAGCGGTCTGGAGGAGACATGCTATTCTGTAGCTGGGAGCAGAAAACAGCTTGGAATGAGTGGAAGGGAACTGTTTCAGCTGGCTTCATTGCTGCAGTTCCAGAACTATTCCGCTGCCTTGAGGGCCTCTGTCTCTCAGCAGCTATCAAAACCTTTCCTTTTATCTTTGGAAATCTTGACATTAAGATGCAGTGATTTTTAGAGGAGCTGTGCTTCTTTAGGCATAGAATTCCCCATAACTTGCAAATCACTGGGAGAAGGGATGATAACTTATATTCACATTTAAAAGAGGTTTCTGATTATTTTATGGAAAATTGCGGCTATTGCTATGAAAGGGAAAAGGGGGGAAAGAAAGCTTTATTTTGAAAACAGATGATGTGATCATTCTACAAGTGAAGTCCATTCAGAATTTAAAGTTTTGTTAGCATTTAAATCTGCTACTAACAGAGATCTTCTGAATGCTTATTTTGTCTTGTGCTTTATTTCTATTTCCAATACAGGCTTTAACTTCATTAGACTGACAGTGGTTAACTGAGGCTTTAGGTTTTTCAGTAAACTACAGAGTTTCACTGCCAATTTGCTATGACTGCTCAACTACATTTGGTACAAAGACAGATCTATTATTAAATTAAAAACTGTCATCTGAACAGGCATAAAATATGACATGTTGCAGGTAACAGGGAAAGGAATACAGTGACAAATAGAACAGGTGTAAAAGATAGAAGAATGGTTCATCAAATGGTGAAAATATCCCTAGGTAGAAAGAAAGCCCTTCAAAACAGGCACTGATTACCGTAAGATGACTGCAAATGACAAATTAAGCAATGCTCTTGCAACAAGCGTAAAATCTGACATAAAGATTTGATACAAAGCATAATGAAAGCAAGACAGCAGCACAATACAGGAGAAAATTTAAAATGCATCAAAGATATCTGATGGTTAAGGCTTTTTGATCCCAGTAACCATTTTATGTATTTTTAGGTTTCTGAATCGTTTTGGTGGTGCTTTTCACGTGTTTGATTAGCACATGCATTAATGATGGAAAACAAAAAGAGACAGAAATGCTTGTCCTAAAAGAAATCTCAAGGTGATGAGGAGATCTACTCACAGAAATTTTCTTCTTATTCAACTTAATAATGAATTAATCAAAACAGTATGACAAACTATTGAAATCTGGTGTGTTGGACACGTTGAATTTCTTCAAGCTTCAGCTGAAGACTTACACAGAATGCATGTGTCAGTAAAATTCCAAACTTTATTTAATCCCTAGAAGATAAGCTATTCTTCTGGAAGTTTAAAGCTTCAGATAGAAAAGAAGGCAAGTAGTCTTTCAAGAGTTAAAACTAAACAGAAAATAGCAAACATGGTATGTGCCATGGAAACCTCATTGTACCTAGTGTTTTTTGAGCGGCACACACATTGGAGGGACAAGAAATACTGTGGGAGAGGTATTCAAAAATTATTATTATTAGAAGTTAACATTTTGTTATACTGATAAGAAAAATCCTGAGCTCAACAATTATTTCCTAATCTTATTTGGGATATAGACTCCGCACTCCTGAAAATCCTCATGCTCAGCTTCAAATCAGTGAGTTTAGTCCCACTGAAAGGGAGTAACCTTTGTGTTCATGGAGGAACAGATCTGTTCCATCTTCCATGAGGATATTCCAGAAGTATTTGCAGACCATGCTAGTTTTCCTTGTAATGATACTAGCTGAAGATATCTAAGTAAAATCACAGAATCACAGAATCACTAAGGTTGGAAAGGACCTATAAGATCATCTAGTCCAACCATCCACATATCACCAATGGTTCTCGCTAAACCGTATCCCTCATCACAACATCCAAACGTTCCTTGAACACCTCCAGGGTCGGTGACTCCACCACCTCCCTGGGCAGCCCATTCCAGTGCCTGACCACTCTTTCAGAGAAGTAGTATTTCCTAATATCCAGCCTGAATCTTCCCTGGCACAGCTTGAAACCATTCCCTCTAGTCCTATCACCAGTTACACGAGAGAAGAGGCCGACCCCCAGCTCACTACAACCTCCCTTCAGGTAGTTATAGAGAGCAATAAGGTCTCCCCTGAGCCTCCTCTTCTCCAGACTGAACAATCCCAGCTCCCTCAGCCGCTCCTCATAAGGCCTGTGCTCCAGACCCCTCACCAGCTTTGTTGCCCTTCTTTGAACACGTTCCAGGGCCTCAATGTCTTTCTTGCAGTGAGGGGCCCAGAACTGGACACAGTACTCAAGGTGCGGCCTCACCAGAGCTGAGTACAGGGGGACAATTACTTCCCTGCTCCTGCTGGTCACACTACTTCTGATACAAGCCAGGATGCCATTGGCCTTCTTGGCCACCCAGGCACACTGCTGGCTCATGTTCAGCCGAGCGTCAACCAACACCCCCAGGTCCATTTCCTCTACACAGTCTTCTAGCCACTCCGCCCCAAGCCTGTAGCGTTGCTTGGGGTTGCTGTGGCCAAAGTGTAGGACCCGACATTTGGTCTTATTAAACCTCATCCCATTGGCTTCAGCCCAGCTATCCAGCCCGACCAGATCCCTAAGTTTTACTTTAGGATAAATTTTATCTCCATAATAAAGAGGATTTTTCTCTATATGACTTTCACCTAACACAGGTGGAAAATTATGTGGAAGACACTATTTAGCTTTTGGCTGTATATTACTAGTAGAAACATACAGTGAGCTTTGCTTTCTTCAGTGGCCTGGTTGGTCAGCTCAGAAACTTCTTTGGTAAGGCCCTGAAGGCAGGAGATGTCTTTAAATATCTGCACAGTGTATTCTTAGCATAATGTGGCTCTTTCTCTTTTTTTCTTCTGTATGTTAAAATTTCAAGGCTTTTTTTTTTTTTTAATATGTTGAAAATAAGGTTTAAGATAAAAATGGAAAAGTGATGTTTTTATAGGATTTCTACTGTGAATAATTTGTAATTGAATTGTATTTGAATCCCTGCTTCCTCTAGATATGATAAAACTATCTTTGTAACCACAAACCATTTTTTATTAAAAAGGGAGAACTTGAGAATGTGTGTGTGTGTATACTTATAAACTAAAACAAATGATAAGAAAATCAAAGTCCTGTGAGTACAGTCCTTGTTCTCTACTGAAACCTTAGAGTGGTCTCAAATGAAAGAACCCACAAAGCTATTTTTGCTTTCAAGTGAATACTTTATATTCCACTATTACCTTGCATGAAGTCCAAGCATTTGACTATCCTGAAAATCAGCTTAGCAGATTACTGGACCTAGCCATACAGCCTTCCCTGTAGCATTACAATTCTTCTCAGTTATGCATAGACAGTAGGGGATCTAGAGAAAATCCCTCAACCAGGCTTCAGTGGCCCACTATGGAGTTTCCATAGCCTGCAGACACACTGGGGAACTGTAGAGTTCATTACCAGATCGGCTTAAGAAATCTAACTCCTGAGAAGGCTGTGAATGACAAGTAGAGATTTTCCATAAGCCTGCTGCTTTCTACCACAAGTTTAAAGCAGTTGGCAAAGATAAGTGACAATTAAGGAAATACTGCTGGGTAGAAAAATATTGGCAGGACCGTAATGGGGAAGAAGTCACAGGAGGCATGTTGACACAACCTGCAGTAAATACTACAGGAAGACAGACTTGTAACTGGAGTCAGCCATCAACAGCTGTTTTCCCTTATGGACAAGGATAGTAATGCAGCATGTTGCAGGAATATATAGCAACCTGCAAGGAACATATGTATCTTCACAGATGTTTTCTGAAAAGATACCTTAACTGCAATGGAGCATTGATTAATATAAGATGAAACCATAACATTAACTCTTTAATGTCTTTAATATTTCTAGCAAGACGTGTATGGAGGTTGATATCTTTTCTGGCACTAGACTCAGAGCCAGGATAAGCACTAGAATAGAACATCTCATAACAGCCACTTGGTAAATCAAATTCTGATATTGATAAGGGATAAAGTAATGTGTTGTAGGAATAATGCAATATTAAGGATTTTGCATCTCTACTATAAGAAAAGGGCATATGTTTGTTTTTTTCTTTCAGCAAGAACTGTTTAGTCTTGCTCCACCAGGATGTGGTTAATTCTTGATTAATATTCCACTTCTGAATGCCAGCAAAGAAAACTGTCAGCTTTACTTCTTAATTAGCTTCTTGCTTTCCATTTGCAAAAATTATATGTCATCTAATATGCTGGGATTTGTCTCACCAGAGAAATTTAGAAGCAGAATATACTTTCAAACTTTTCATAGGCTGGTGTAATTGATTCTTGGACAATTTACACTATAATAGAGCTAAAACTTCATTAAAGGGGGGGAAAAAAGCTATTCTGGTTTAAAACAATAAAAAATATTATATGCATGTAAAATATGAGACCTTGTACATAAGCTTTATCATGGGAAGCAAATCAATAATGTAAAGGCTATGGAAGACTGGAAAGAGAAGAATTATTCTGAAGTGTTAATGTGAAGGAGTGCTGCAGGAGCTGACAGAAGGCTTTTCTTCATTTGTAAAAGTTAAGATAAATGATGAGATAAAATACAGAGTTTAGTATTTGGCATTGTAATAGGAATATCATAATACAGGATTCTGTATTAGGACCAGTGTTGCTTAACATCTTTGCTGGCAATATGAACAGTGGGACTGAGTGTGCTCTCAGTTACCAGCAAAATACAAACAAAAGTTGAGAGCAATGTTGTGCTGACTTCACAATATAATGCACAGTAACAGATCATGTCAAAAAGGGGGGGGAAACAAAGTGAAATCATTTTGTCTAATCAAAACGAAACATTTCTTGTAGAACACGTTGATTAGATTGAACCAGTGTTCTTTCTGTAGCTACTGTTCTATGTAGTCTGAAATTTATTTATTTATTTTTATGTCATCCAATTGATTTTTTCCATCAGTAAGATGTTTTGACCAAATATTTGGAAATCCTTTCATTGGAGCAAAATATATATATCAAATAATTATTTGCAGGTAGACCTAGAAAGAAAATTAGTTCTTTGTTCTTAATCACTTGAGATGGCAGTGCAATGCATTCTGGAAGCTGGTAGAAACTGTTTTAACAGTAAAATAAATATAACCAAGCAAAGCGTGCCTTATTTCAGGGCTAGGATATGAGTGGAATAAGCGTTTTGCTCAAAATCACATTGTGCTTCAGAAACATGATTAGTAGAAGAGCTGCTCATTTCTAGGAGTTATCTGTAACTCTCAGCTCTCTTCCCAACTGTTACGGTTTTATGATTTTTCGTTATCGGTATTCCACCTCATAACATGTAGTGCACCGGGAGTTAAAGAGTTAATGCTTCAATGCATGGTGGTATCTTCTCCCAGACCACAGTCAGCTTTTGCTTCTTATCCATGGCATGATAGATACCAAGCAATCCGGAGTGCTGCTGGAGTCTGTCAGTGATCAGTGTGTTCAGTTTGTGGAATTCCAATAACCAAAAATCATAAAACCATAACACCAACAGTAGTCTTGGAAATTTTACCACCAACACAGTCTTGAATTTTCCTTTTCTTCCTTTATCTTTAAATCTGTTTATGGCTGAGAATTCTATAAGGATTTCTTTTTGGCTTTACTTTGCCTTTGTGAAATCTACAGCCATGTCTAAATCCTTTCTTGTCTTCATCCATCTCTGTAATTCTCTCTTTTACAGCCTTCTTGTATTCCAAGGTTGAAAATCTGGCACTTGGAAGCCTATTGGAGTTTTGGCTTTGGCATCAATGCACGTGTGACTCTACTTTTTTTTCTTCCTGTAAATTAGGCCTGGGCCTTTGTATAAAAGGTAATTATTATGCATTTCCTACTGCTGCTTGTGTGTTAAATTCTAGCAATGAGATGTTAAAATATTATGTAATTTCCTCTCAGATGATAGCCTTCTCATTTGAGTTCGATTGTCAGGATTTGTTTACACTGGGGAAGAAACCAGGAAGTATCTTGAAAAAGCTGAGATAGGCGAGAAGGACTTGGAGGGGGAGCACACAGGTGGTTTTTCCCCCACGAGTAGTATGAAGGCTAATTTATACATTGCAGCCAAAGGACTCTGCAGAGTATGAATGGTCACTAACTATTTCATGGTGTCTGTACCTTTTTAATGACTGCATAAATTTGACTTTGAGGATTTATTTATCACTGGAAGACAGCATCTATGATCTTCAGTATTAATACCTCAGATAAAATGTAGATTCTTTGGGGGGGAGGGAGGGGGGGGTGAAGTCTTGCGTATAATTGGCCTGAAAATAATAGATAAAGTATCAAATGAGTATCTTCTAAAAAACGTTAATTTTGTTTAAAGGTCATCTACTGTTGTTACTTTTTTGGTGGCTGCTGAGTACCCAGGTATCCCCACTGGTCTCTGGTGCTGGTTGCCTTCATGAAGGCCAGTTGTCTTTGTGTGTAAAGAATGATGTGTCAACTTAATCCTGTCTAACAGCATTGTTCTTTTGTTAGCAGAGAAAATGCATCTTTACAGTATCTTTTTCAGTAAGCGTCCCTGAACAGCTGGCTAATTTGCCTGCAGCATGTTTCTGTACTCTATTCAACTTCCAAAGTAATTTTTAATGGAATTATTATTTAATGTGGGGAATGTTCCTTTTACAGCTTCTCTTATACTAGATCAGTTAATACAAATATTACAAAAAGCAGAAGTTAACATCTAGAAGAATTAGCCAGTATTACTTCTTATGGTATACAAAGTAGCCAGTATATAAAATGAGCAGGTCAGTTGTACTTTTTACATTTTCAGGCTTCCTTAAGAAACCTTCTAAGTCTTTCCTTGATGCCATTCACAATATTAAAGATGAATGTGACTGTGCCCTTATCCCAGAGTCTGAGAATACCTCTTTGATAGTAGTTCCAGTGCCATCAAAGATGGTTTTTCACTTTTCTCTGGGAGCTACTGCAGTTATGACAGAACAGAAAGACATTGTTGCATTTTGTTTAAAAAGTGTTGAGCATGTTCTTCCCCTGTTTTATTGAATACAGTCCAATGTACCTGTCTTGTTCTTGTGCTTGTTTATATCAGTACCATGCAAAGGGAACAGAGAAAGATAAAAAATAATTGTCAACTGCTTTATTTCATTGTAGTCCTTTTTTTTATTGAGTACTCAAAAGACACTTGTTTTACATCTACCTATAACTGTTTTTTTTTTTTAAGTACATTTAAAGGCAACATATTAGTTCATGTTTAGCAGTTTGCTTGACTGACTTGAAACATAAAAAATGGATTGAAAACAGTAGTAACTGAAGTCAATCTATATTTGCATATAAATTTTATTCCCAAGTTTTGAGGCGCATACCAAACTGTGATCAGAAATATTTGTTTTGAGGCACTGATGGGAGCAAAAGGCCACCTGTTGTTAATATTGTACTAGTATGAATACTAATAATGAGTTCCTTCTGCAGTATGCCCCCTATAAAGTGGGAGATTGTAACCAGCACAGGGTTTTCTCTGTAGGAAAGATCCTAGAGAGTGCTGGAGGGAGGAGGAGCAAAGAAAGAAGGGGTGACAGGACCTCTATTAAGTGTACCAGTATAAAGGAAAGAAAAAATAGCCTTGTGATAAATAAAAAATTTACCCATACTAAGAGCCTTCCACCATTGAACTGGTTGTCAAATTAGTAAGTTCAAAAAATGCATTGTTTTTCTTTTAAAAACTCTATGCAACCAACCCGTTCAAACTAGCATCATTGGGACGCTCCCTGCTTTGATTAGATAGAATACCAGATGTTTAGTATACATGATGTGAGCGTTTTATCAGCGTGCTATTTATAAAAACATAAGATTCACTAATTAAATAGTGAAGACTGAGTTCCAGTGGAGGGGAAAACAAAAAACCAACACAAAAACAACCTTGTAACAAATTTAGATTTTAAGAAAGCACGTCCCTATTTCCAATCTGCAAGCAAATATACAAGTATGAAATACTTGTACTAACTGCATATATGGTTTTTATCTTATCTTGTGGAGTTCTTTGTTGTAAAGTTCTGTTTACTACAAGGAACACATTGTCCTGTTTTCTAATCAGCAGTGTAATATAACAACCCACAAGAACTATGCAGAGAACTTTCCTCCAGTGTTTTTACTTTCTAAGACTGTAGCTAGTTTTAAATAACAAAAATGTTTTAAGAAAGCAATTTTAATTATAAACGTATTACAAGAAGGGTTTTTCCCTTTTGCTGCTTGAACACCCTGCTTAGAACACAGGGACCTAAGGCAAGGCTTAATGAAACTGATCAATACATTTCATTTGGCTTTAAAGTAGTTGTTTGGGGGTGCACGTCTGTGAAAATTGTTCATTCCTTGTCTTATGATCTCATCTTGGTTTGACCCTGTATATTCTGTAGCATTCTCTATTTGCTTTTCATTTTAAGAATGTTTTTCCTCTCTCTAGGTTGAGGAGATTTAATAGAAAACCACAGATGAATAAGATCTTTGGAATCCTGCTGTTTTTTTCCAAAGAATTATATGAGATTGAGAAGCTGAAATAATAAAATAAGGTTTCTGTCAAACTAAAAGAGAGATCATGTTCTATAAATATTTCATTTGGTCTCCTAATACAAGCGTATGAGTCAGTTATTCAAATAGGTGTTTATCTTAAAATAATAGCACGGGGAATATTGAAATGATACCCCATCTGGCAAGACGATGTTTCAGCGGTTCTTATTCTCCTGTGAATTCCTACTGTTTCTGAATTTCTTATATTTATCAGAAACTATCCTCATGCATCTGTCCAAAGCTTGGTATTAGGAATCATGAGTATTGCATGCATCAGCTTCTGCGGAACCATTGTAGTGGGATTGGCTCCTCCAACTCAAAGGATAGCTTGCTGCCTCAGCATGTTTCCCTAGGAAAGTTTGTTTCTTCTGCCCTACACCAGTCTCCCAGAGATTGAGGGGAAGCAGCACCTGAGCCCTAACTTGCAAACCCCAGGAGTCTTCCCTTTGCACATTCCACTCTCTTCTTTCTCCCCAAGAATAGCCTCTCTCTCTGTTTTAATTTCTCAGAAGCTCTTGATTATCAATTTCTTTTTCTCTCCTTTTCTGTACAAGCCAATAGCGTTGCTACACTTGGGAGCAAGCTAGAGTAATGGGCTTCCTTAAATGTGAGCATTTTCAGAGCTGTTAGAAAAGGCTTCCTCACTCTGTCTTTGCTATTAGGCTTCCTCTGCTGCCTGAACAATCCTGTTGGGTTAAATACTGGGTTGCTTACGGGTGGCATATCCCTGTGCTGTTCTGATACTAGTTGCTAAGAGCTTTTTTTTTGTGGGTTTATTTTTCTTTTCCCCATGAGAAATTTTCCAAATGGAAACCAATTTATAACTTATAAAGGAAATTATATTACTTCAACCAGTCCAGGTATGACAACTATCTGACACGCTGTTTGTACTGAAGTATCTTGTATCAGCCTGGGTTGTTTGTTGTAAGACTTACTGTAACTGAACATAGAAATAGAGATTTGGAGTCCCATGCAATCAGTGCTGTTCCCTGGGATAGGAAACCTGATTATGTTTTATTTGCAGTAGTAAAATACTATACAATTAATAATAGCATTCACGTGAAGAAAGAACATTTTTAGTAGAATTTGTATTTGAGGCTGGAGTGTGGAAAGCATCTTTGTTGAAGGCATGTATTTAACAAATGGACAAACACAAAGCAGGCTACTACAGAAGCACTGAGACATGTAAGAATAAAAAGCATTAATATCACTTGGCCCTCAATATTCAGCATGTTCTTCCTTCAAATGATTTGTTGTATTCAGGAAGATTCACCTACAAATAAACCAGTTGCCTATATAGATGAATGGAAAAAAATCCCATTCTCTAAAGAGAGAATCATAGAATAGTACAAGAAATCTAAAGCTGCCTTTAAATCACTTTCTGGTTAATCTCAGTATGAGAAGAGAAGTAGAGCCTAGCTTTTTAGCTTTGGTTCTTCCCTGATGCAAACACCAACTCCCGCAACCTCACTTGCAGAGAAAACTTTGCTATCGGTAACGTACCATAGCCTTGTACTCTCTTGAGCAGCCATGGAAGGAGAAAAAGAATTATGCATCGAAGTCTACTGAAAAACAAACATGGTATTTCTAAAAATTTGGATTCAGCTTTGTCTATGACAAAAAGGACAAATTCTGAAAGTTCAGAATTTGTCCTTTTGTTTATATAGATGAATGGAAAGTTTTCCCATTCTCTAAAGGGAGAAATATAATGCCACCTTTAAAATGCTTTGTTTTGCTCCATTTGAGCAAAAGGCAAGTTTCTTAATAAATTTCCCCAAATCTTGCTTTTCACTGCTGTATTTTGTGCCTTGCTAACAGAGACCATTTCAGAATATTCAGGGGATCTGAGTTGCTTGTTTTGGCACAAGTAACCAGGAACCTACTTGCAAAGTCTCCATGAAGGTGTAAGCACAAGTCTCCTCCAGCATCCATTTGAATGTCTAGCAAGCTGGATTTTTTTAATGATGTACGTGTTAAACTTGATAGCAATGCAAGATTTTCTTCAAAGTCAAATACCTCTTTACTTCATAAGTGAAGAGCACTTCTGCACTACTGGAACAGTAAGGGGGAGATGCTGCCGTGCATCAGCATGGATGGCTCTTTATGGACCTGCCATCATCCATGCCACTCTCTCTTGCATGCAGCCTTCCTCCCTTTCCAAAGTTTCTGCTGGCTTAAATTAATCTTTGAAAATAAACTCATAAAAAATGCTTCTTCTGGACACTTACAGTGTTTTTTGGGGCTCTAATGAAGCATATGTAACAACTTAAAAGAATGACAGGTACTCAATATTCTGATATATGATCTAAAATGAAGACGTTACTTTGGCATAGTAACTCCCATCAGCTAGTAATAACAATTGGTTATGCTAGCTTTTAGTCTTTGTAATTTGGAAGTAAAACAGATTCATTTAGACATCTCTGAAGATAACTTCAGAGAATCACAGAATTGTAGAGATTGGAAGGGATCTCTAGAGATCATTGAGTCCAACCTCCCTGCAAAGCAAGCCATCTACAGCAAGCTGCAAAAGAAGACACTGTATTTGGGATGGTCTAAAATACATACATTTAGTCTTATATCAGATCAGTCAGCCATAATAACTTACCTGCTTTGGGAGGTCACTAAACGTCAATTCTGGGCTAGTACTAAAGCTTCTTAAGATCAATAGGAGTTGTATGAATGAGCTAAGGAAACAGCCTTGCATCTGCTTACATAGACATAAAAATGTTTAGTAAAGAAAGAGCTACATGCCTTTAGGGTTGCTGCAAGATATCGTTTTCCTCCTCCATTACAGAATTGTGCCTGGTAGTAGTGTATGCTAGATGTTACATATGTACAACCTACAGTGTTTCCTTAAACAAAACTCTGTTGTTTGTGTGCTAAAACTTGCTCATGGTCAGATTTATTGCTGTTCGAAATCAAAATAGCCCAACTGACATGGAAGTCTTCCCCTTTGTGGTCTGCACTGATTTATACCAGCACTAAATTATAGCGCTTTAAGGTACAGACAGCTCTGTACAGCCTCTTGCAGACAGTGAATCGTGGTGAAATATTTCCTTTCTGATTGGATCATTGCAAACCAAAGTACTTCAGAGAGTGTTTTGTTACAGTTCATACTACTGGGTGTAGATTACAGGAAGGCATCATACAGGTGAGAAACTCAGTCTCCCTGTCTCTCTTGTACCATGCATACTTTTCTTTGTTGTCTGATGTGTTTGATACTTGGCAAGGTTAGGAACCGTTTCCATTCAGTTATCAGGTGGTGCTGACAGGAGAGATGTCTTTTTACTTGTGGAAGAGGAGATAATAGAGACTGATTTTTCCATGTGTTCTTTTCCACAGATGGATAGCAAGCATGAGTAAACGGCTTTTTCAGTCTTTCCTCTTTGCTTTCTGTATAATTTTTTTTCCGTCTAGGTACTGGGAAGATAGAGCCTGCAAAAATGAATGGAACTGAACTCAAAACCTTGTTTTTCCCAGAGCTGTGTTTGTTGCCATTGTGTTTTAAGTGAATGCTCTTAACAACAAAAGGGTGATTCCTCAACCCATTCATATCTTCAATATGCTTTCTGAGTATTCTCAGAAACGGGATTGTAGGAAAGAAAGTCTGCTTTTAATGTTGCTTCCTCTTACTGATGTTTCATATGTGTTGGAAAAAAAAATCTTACTGTTGGGAAAGGCTCAACTCGGTCTCTTTGCAAAAATCTCAAAGCCCAAATTAACTGTCTAATGCTTTGAAAGAAAAGTGCATTCTAATAATACTCTGAAAGCTCAATATCTAATCACTGGAACAGTGGGGAAGCTGAAGGATCCATTAATGAAAGCTTCTATTTTACATTAGTTTGATCAAAACAAACCATTTAAACTGACAGCTGATGTTTCACAAAGTGGACAGGGGGCTGCTCGGTTACAGCATAAGACGTGAGCTGCTTGTTCTTAGAGATCAATAAACTACTGTGAAAAATCTCTGCTTGGGTGGACACGAAGCAGCTTAGCACAGAATGTGGGAGATGGGAGTTTTAACACTGTGCTTGCTGCAAATTGGCTTGGTTCTGACTGTAGGGCCTTCTTGGCCGCTGTGTTGGATGACATCATTTATAGGGATGCAAAGAAAATTTTTCAGGTAAAATGCAGGGCAGGCTGGGGATTAGGAAAAGCTTCCCCACCTTTTCCTAGGTGGTCATGCATTGGAGCAGGCTCCCCAGGACAATGGTCTCAGCCCCAAGTCTGCCAAGTTCAAGGAGTGTTTGGACAACACACTCAGACACAGGGTTTGAATTTTGGGTGGTGCTGTGTGGAGCCAGGATGTTCCTTAATGGTCCTTGTGTGTCTGTTCCAACTCAGGATGTTCTATTTAGTTCTTGCAATTAAAGGCATTATATATACATCTATGTATGTATCCCTTCAAATGTGAGACTTGACAGTAACAGAACTGGATCATTTCTTAAAGTAACCCTGTGGCAGCAACAGTTTAATTGGAACTGTGAGATTGCTCCTAGATATCAAGCCACTGCAGAGTGCAAAAAGCAAATGCCAGCCTGTTAGAATATACCTGATATATTTATGAGATTGAGATGGTTCTTTTTAAGTGCCAGGTAAAGTTACCCATCTGCACTGAATATTGCCAGAGAGGTGCTGCTGAGCAGGGTTAGCCATCTGCTAAATAATGCATGGGCCAAGGTGTGTTTACAAAACGTCTTCTGATAAATTTCCATTTTTATAGACAATCCGAGAAGTTATTACATCCATCCTGCTTTGCATTGTAGCAGGAAGCTTCTAGCTGATGTCATGCCTATCTGAGCAGTCTTGGTACTTATGACATGGGAGCATGAACACACAATAATGGGCTGTTCTCCAGTCCTGTTTTATATCAGAGTGGTAGTAATCATAAAGAAAGTAAATTGAGCTAGTTGTCTGATTTTTGACTGCAGTTTGTTTTATGATTCTAATTATTTTTAGCATTTTTTATCATAGATATTTTAGACTCATATAATCATAGAATCACTGGATGGTTGGATTAGAAGAGACCTTAAAGCCAAGCAGCCTCAAACCCCTGCTGTGGGCTGGTTGTCCCCCAACAGATCAGGCTGCCCAGGGCCACATCTAGCCTGGCCATAAGCACCTCCAGGGATGGGAACAACTATTCTTGTTGAATATCTGCTTTGCATTCCTCTTCATTATTAAAGCAAAACCTAAAACAACTGTGCTTGAACATGGAGGAAGACTCAATTCTTTGAGATCTTCAAAGCCATCTGAATGTGATCTAGCTCGTAGTGTCCTTGCTTGAGCAGGGATTGGAGAAGATGCCCTGAACACATGTCATGCCTTCCTTGAGGCTGGCCAGCAGATTAAAAATGATTTGTTTGAAGATTTCCAGTGTCTAATGACCACTGAAGTAAATTCTAT
Organism: Pavo muticus; assembly: GCA_016647715.1. Classification (NCBI taxonomy): domain Eukaryota; kingdom Metazoa; phylum Chordata; class Aves; order Galliformes; family Phasianidae; genus Pavo; species Pavo muticus. Next base: position 1,588,368 of record JACDJE010000062.1, read on the forward strand.
TGTCTCCACCAGTTTTGATTTGTGTTAGAGAACCATTATGTGATTTTTTTTTAATGGGAGTTTCTCCCTTCGGATTTTGTCCAGGAGTTCAAACTACAATGTTGTAGGACTTTTTGTATTATTATGCACTCTTCTGGTTACATGCGAGTGCTTCCTTTTGCTGCACTGGGCTTTGTAACAGATTTCTTTCCAAATTTTAAATGGCAAGCGCAAAATACATGTGGGATCACGTTTTCTGAATGAGCTGCAATCTGGAATACAGTTGGCGTACTGTCAGATGAAGGACTTTAAATGGGGTTATGCAGGCACAGGGGGAGCAGTTGCCTTTTTGCATATTCAGAACAAGTGCTTGCTCTTCTGAGGTCATCAGAGAAACAAGGTTATTTTACCAATATAAATCATGGAAACAGTCTTGCCTATATAGCTTTTTTTAAACTTCTCAAATATGCACCCGCTGGTTTAGATTAATGGTCATTGTTTAAAAAAAAAAAAATCAAGAATGAGGGACTAAGTCCCTAATGATAAGATTCTAAAAGAGCAGTTCACCAGATGGCTGACTAAGATCCTGAAATAACAAACAAATTTGGTATATATGCAAATAAAGTAGTGGGTATTTGGATGAGGATGTGTTTTCTAACAGGCACTAGCAAGGAAGATCTGTTATTTTCTCTGCTCTTCTCTGTGATCTTCTGTGCCATTCTTTTAAATTTCAGGTAATTATGTAGAAGCAGATTTTCATAGCTAATAATGAGATTGAATCAAAAGAAGAGCTACAGTACATGTTTGCAGTTCAGCAAACTAATACACAGTAATAGTAACAGGATGGATAGGAAGACTTCTTAGTCCCTGCAGTAGGGTTTCATTTTCTTTCTTTAGGTCTTTATTTTGTGTATGATATATTACTTTCCTCCTAACCTACAGTTTGTATAAGCCCCTGACTCCTGGAAAATGTAAGTCTTTATGACCCGTGGAGCTTTAACTGCTCTGGAATCCTTCTACATACTCTATGGCTTAGAGTGCAATCCCGCATATAACATATTTCTGCTTAGAAATACATGATTATTAGCACTGTAGTGCTTTTTAAACACTGCTCAGTGCAGAGATTGCTGGCTAGATCTGGATGGGTCAGGATTCAGTGTCAAAGAACTGCTTCAGTTCAGGTGAAAATCTGATGAAAATAAAGGGTAATTTAGGTAAAGTTTTTAAGTAGGTCATCAAGTTAGATAGTCCACTTGATCTTAATGTCTGTCTGTGTGGTAAATCCAGGTTGAGGAAAAAATGCAAGATAATTCTTTATTATCTGTGTTTTATTGTGAGAGTGATCTGTTTTACAGTTAGTGTTCCTTAAGGCACCAGCATCCTAGCTGGGGTAGAGGGATGAATAATTTATGATGCTCCTTTAGTATTCTTTTCTTTTCTATTTTGAAGGAGACCCTAATTGGCATTCAGGAAAGTTGACTACCTGAAACAAAATGACGGGTGTGTTGTTCTCACCTTTGCATTCTGTACAGCAGCAGGGAGAAAAAGATTGCTGTGTAAGTTTACAATTAAAATGAATGAGGTTCTATAAACCAAAACACGTGCTTCAGGATGAGAAGTGGTGGGTTATAATGTATTTTTATGTGTATATGTAGATTATAATGAATCCGTTAGATTACCCTTACGTTCCTGTTATTAATGGTTTATCTGCTTTCCTCAGCAGTTTAAACTCACTGAATAGATTCAGTTCCTTGAACAGGGCAAATAGTAATTCCTCAGGAAGAAGGAATCAATACTTTGCCTTTCATTTAATTGAAAATAGAACAAAAGCTTGCAGATCATAACTTTGTGAGTACCCTTGTAAAATCCTGAAGCAGATTTGTCTTCATTTAGAGCTTTCCTGTCCAGAAAGCTACTGTGCAAGGATTTCAGTGAATTTACAGTGTGTTTGCTGCTCCCTACAAACCTCCTCTAGGGACAGCCTTGGGGCATAGCATGACAACTTTAGTGGTCAAGGTCAGGCAGGTAGTGTGCTAGCAATTCTCACTGTTTCACTGTCCCTAGTGAATGAGCATTAGCTGTGAATCTCTTTCAATAAAGTTTCTATAAATGATCTATTTGTGCTAGAGTTTGCATATGCAGGAGAACACTAAGAATTATCTTAAATATTTTTTCATGAAGTTGTGATGTTAGCTTCTGCAACACTTCATATTCTTCATATACAGCCAGTCGAGATCAGTGATGTAACAGAGAACAGCGGATCACTTTAATAAAGATTCTGAAGCACTTTGCTGCTGATTCTACCATTGCATCATCCTCATGCTCCCCTTGAAATATGACATCTCTTGCTACCTCCAGGTTGTTCTGGCTTTCTGGCTGAGCTGAGGATAAAAGCTAGCATCTCATAATCCTTGGGACTGCAGGACGAGATGGAGCTCACTGTTTACAGATACTGACATCAGAGGCATTCATACTGGCTGGTAGAGAGAAACAATTTTTGTACCCTGTTGATCTGATTATTTCTTTTAGATGTGTACTTTGAGATAGAATGCATGTCACCCTGAAAGCACCTGTTTCTCTGTGTTTGCAAGAGGAAGGTGTAGACAAGCTATTTCAGGTATAAACATGCATAACAGGCATTTCATATTAGGCAGAGGGAACTTGACCAAAGCTTTGTGCTGTGATGCTGAGCTCTGGTCGAGGAGGAACACTATGAATTCATTTGACTTCAGTGCCAGAATGAATCACCAAAGGTTAAACAATCTCAGTCAGGTTTGAATGCCAGAGCAAGTACTGCAAAAAAAGTGGAGTTAACAGCAGTGCTGCTACTTACACAGGCTTCTAGAGACATAATGAAACACATACCACAAAAATATGTGGTCTCTGAAAAAAAAATTGATTACCTGGAAAATTGCCACAGAAGGTCATGTTTGAAAGCTGTTAATATTTCTGCATTCTCTGAGGGTAGTTTTAATACATCTCCTTCACCCTCTGCTCCCTACTCTGGCTGGAAGGGACAGTTTCTCTCTCCTTAACACTCTGATGACCACAGGTATCGGACACTGCCTGACAGCCCAGCCAGAAAGTAAGAGAAAACAAAGTCAGCACTGTTAAAATGATTGCTGGTGAGCAATTGCATTGTGCATCAAGTTTTTTTTTCTTTCCTTTTTCTTTCCCCCTTTCTTATTAAACTGCCTTTATCTCAGCCCACAAGTTTCCTAACATTTTGCCCTGAAGATTCTCCTCCTCCTATCTAGCTTTGGTTGAGGGGAGTGAGCTAGCAGCTTTGTGGTGCTGAGTTGCCTACCAGTGTCACACCTCAGTACCCCGCAAGGTCCATGGCAATCAATCCAGGGACTTATCAGTCTGAAAAGAGAGAAGGAAGATGCTGACTTCATGGAAAGCTTTCCAATATCAGATTGGATCCTGTTCCTTTGTTGTTGTTGTTGTTTTAATTTCAGGTTTCTATGTTATTACTATTTAAAAAAAGTTAGTACTTTTGGTTTAGGCACTTCCGCACTGAAGCATCCTCCTATGGGAGCAGTGTGTGAAGCTCCTCTGCTTCCAGTACAGGATGCCAGTACATCCAGCAGGACGCTGTAATTATTTTGTCCTGTGCTTGTTTATGTGACCTCAGTTCAGAGGGTTTGATTCAGTGTGAGACCCCTCTGAAAATATTAGGCCTCTATTATCCGTAACATGTTCCTGAGGTCTTCTCCTGGAGGTTTCTGTTTGCACGTTCTCCTTAGCTTTTGGAGATAACTTAAAAATTGGTATTGCTTTTTTGTTTTCCTGTAAAGATGTATACTTGCAGTTAACTCAGACATACAGGTTCAGAGGTCCAAGAACAGAGACCTCAGGTTAGAAAACATAACAACAACAAAAACAGAAGATGCAGAAGTGTTTTAAAAATGTATGTCAAGTATCTCTTACAATGCTTCTCTGATGCAGATGCCAAAATCTTCCTAAATGAAGGACTAGCTTTAACATGTCAGCACACCAACTGGGTGCACGGTAGTGGAAGCCTGCTTTAGCCTGTGCAGTGTGCCATGGAGTTTATTAGCTTTTGTTATGTAAAATCTTAATTAACTGCTTGCTTTCTTCACTGGCATTGTTTTTGTTTGGTTGTAGAATACCATTAAGCCTGGGCAATCATAAAAGTCATACGAAGTAATAAAAAGCTGGAGCCTGATCTCTTCTTAATACACACACTCAACCAGTATCAGATAGATATCAGAAAATAATCCTTTCTCATTTATAACTCATTGCTATAAAGGATTTAATACCTATTGCTTCAGTGGGATTAGTTATGTGATGGCTGCCTTCCTGCAATAGGAGCTCATGTATAAGGTAAAATGAAGATAGATATAATCTCTTCAGGTGTAAAATCGTTTAAAATCAATGAAAACAAGGTAGTGCAATATCATACATGGCAAAGAGGTGGGAGGAGGAATTTCTATCCCTTTATGTTTAGGGTGCAGCATCCTAAATTTTAACTACTCCCAAAATAGTGCTACAAAAGGCTAACTGGCAGTCCTATATAATTGCTATACTAAATTATGTCAAAAAGACAAATGGATCCCACTAAGACTTAGTTAATAGGTGTATTGCTGGAGAGTTTAAATGTTAATATATGGGAATTAAAAATATATATATTTTTTCTAATCTGTTTTATTTGATATTAACTCCTACCATCTGTCTCCTGCTCCTGAGCATATGACTAGAATGATGTTGAAATCTTAGTAGCGTGATCTTAAATAATCCTCCTATCTTCTGCATGTCTCTTTCTTTCAGTACTTAACACTGTCATGTTTGCTATTAGCAGATGCTTTAAACAAGGAAAAACCAAAGCTCTAACAGGGATTTACAGATACGCAGGGTAACTGATTAGTCATAACACAACACATACAGTCTTTACTTGTGTAAGTTTTTCACAGTGAAGGAGGAAAACAAGATTAACAATTCTAGTAAGTTTTGTCTAAATTGCTGCCATGTTTTTCCCTTTTACTCTTCTGTATCTTATACCATTTTAAGTTCCTGCCTTTGACTTATTTGACCAGGTTCACTTCAGTTTTTCTCCTGGTATCTGCTGCAAGGGACCCTCTTCTTGTTTTTTGTTTTTTCCTTTAAATCTTAGCTATGATGGCTGGCAGGATTCTTATAGCAGCAGGGAATTGTCACATCAGATATATTGGGTTTTATTTTGATCATATTTACACAGATGTGAAAAATGAGATTATACCTATCAGAGCACAGGAGATCAGCATCTCTCCTGTGAGTCAGCCAGCAGTAGAATATAAGAAATACTGATATTTATAACTGACAAAAAACAACTGTAAGCATATTACTATGTTATGTTTCTACTGTGTTGATAGCAAAGCTGATGGTCTTAGCTTACAGTAAAGCTTTGCAAAGAACAAGGAATTTAAACTCAATTCCCTACATTGCTACATCATATCAGAAAGCATCATTTCAAAAAGAAATGTTAGATAACCTGCTTTCTAAACCACATATAAATGCCAGAGTAAGTACAGCAAACATCCATCTTATCATTTTATTAACAATAATAATTTTATTTTGCATTATTCCATTTTGGAATACTGGTCCTTTGAACCAAAGCAGAGAATGTGTAAAACAAGACTTTGTACCAGCCATTTTCATAGCAAGGAATCTTTTGTTTTCATCTTTTGTTTTCATCTTTTGTTTTCATCTTTTGTTTTCTTTCCATGAGGCAGCAGTCCTGCTCATCATCATTAGAAGGGTTCACTTAAGAAAGGCCCCAGATGTGCTTCTCTTTCTCTTTCTATTATTTGCTGCAAATGCTGTTTTTAACATTCCATCTTCAACAAAATGAATTTATGTTGAGACATTTAAAAAAAAAAAAAAGTCTTAGAATAAAGTTTTGAAGTACACTTAAGGATTTAAATCTCTCTTTAGAGATTGAAAGATTGCAAATGTGCAGAGGTGTCTCCTCCAAGCCTGGTCCTTAAGGGGTCTAGGGCTCACGGTCCTCTGACCTTTGTAAAAGTCCACTTTCTTAGGTAATTGAGAGCTTTGAAAATCCTGCTTCTAGCTTTGATATTGATTCAGTAAAGCTTTTTCCACAGAAGTGAACATGTCAGAGTTCAGACAGCTTCTGTGTGTAGATACCACTATTAAACATGCACAGCACTGAAAGCAGGAGCTCCGCCTGCTTCTCTGCCCTGGGCATTCCCCCAAGCTCCCTGTGCCAGCACTGAAGATGGTTAGCATGTGGCTAGACCAACTTCTATAGCCCTGACATAAGCCCAGGGGCAGGGAGGAGCAGCTGTGATAGCAGAAGGTACCTAGGCCCTGTTCAGCAACAGTGTGGACTTCTGCCGGGTTAAAGCAACCATTTAAATAGTTTAAAAAATTGCAGTGCTCAGACAAAGATAAACCTTCTTCCCACTTTCATACTTAAACCGGCAATTTTCTGGGTCTTGTATCACTTCTACATTATTATTGCTTTTGCAAAAATTGCCTCTACTCTTTAACTTTTGAGAAGTGAACAGAGTTAGAGATGGAACACAATCATTTGAGCCTGGGAATTAATTTTGAAACGGTAAATTAATCTTTAGTTTAATATTCCCAGTCATCTGACCTGCAAACTAACCAGAATAATCAAGATATACAGCAAGAGAGACTTTAAAGTATATGTCAGCTGTTTCTTGACATATGGTGCGAGAGACTTACTGTACAAGAATGTCAGCAGTACTTGAAAGGTTAATGGAAGTGGGATTTGCAGAGACATGACTGATTCACCTAGAACAGGAAGGGAAAAAAGCTGATTTGGACAAAGACCTTTAAAGGCCTTTTGCGTTTGCATCCTTCTATCTGAAGGGAAGAAAAGCGCTAGTCTCTTTTAACTTAGATCACTCTAATCTCTTGAAGAGATCCAAAACTTGTCAAAGAAAACATTTTCAAACTAGGAATGAGCCATCAGAGTGGGTGAAATACTCAGTGCAAAGCTTATGAAAATGTATCTATTGTAGCATAGCAGAGTGCCTGATAATATCAAGTGAAGGTTAAATGCTTTGTTTTGCTGTGTGCTGCCCTTTGTATCTCACACACACTTTTCTGACTTATCTTTATTGTATCCATTTGAAATGTAGCCAGGTCTTTTCTTCTTTTTCTTCTTTTTTTTTAATCTATAATTTAATAGCATGAATTAATATACTTTTTTCTAGGACTGATTATATAGCAATGCATCAGTAAGAATGATTCTGTTACTGGCCGCCTTTGATTTAAACTCTTTACTTAGGTTTGAATAAAAATAAATAAAGGTCCTGTTGCATAGTAAATACGTGTTCTCATGTATTCAAATAAGTGAATTCACACTAAGCCAACAATTATATTAAAACATGGTAATACAGTTGATAATTTTGCTGGCCAACATCAAGGCTGCAAAAACTGGAGTTATTAGTATAGCTTGCCCCTCAGAAAAACTGTAGTCAAGCAGTGCCTCATAAATCTTTTCTTTCCTAATCTATTAATTATGCATCTTGAAAGTAGCTGTACATCTACTATGTATTTATTTGCCATTGGTTTCATGTATCCAAAGTCAGATCTGGCATGTAGGATTGGTTTAAAAAAAAAAAAATGTAATTCCTTCATGTAGATCACAGAGCAGTAGAGCAATGGGTCACCATGTGGAAAAGGTATATTGTATTGGGTACCTTTGGTCTTCAAAACGTGTATACTCTCAAAAGCAAAAAATACAGCAGACTGCAGTAAAATGTTTGCAGTGGGCCGAGTGGAAGGGTGCCACTGACCCTGAGAATTAGGGAAATCTGGGAGTGGGTTGCAATTGTCAAAGAAGGGAGAAAAAAGAAAAAGGTGAGTTCCATCAGGAGGCAGCTCTGTATGCATCCCAAAAACAAGGTGTCAGCCTCTGCTATCCTTAGGTAAAGAACTGTGGTACAGCAGGTAAAAATTATGGGACTTTCAGAGGAGCTATGAGCTTTAAAAAGCCAATGGAAAGTGAGATAAGTCAAGCATTTATCAAAATAAAGGTTACAGATAGCCTGGTAGAAGAAAGTATTAAAACTTAAATTCAGTATGGAACTGACATATTTATTAGCAGTGAGAATATCTCATCATTTGAACAATGTGTCCAGGATTGTGATACTTTCTTCCAACAATAGTTTGAGTTTCAGCAAAACTGGTTTGGAAGTGCTGTTTTTTCTGGGTCACAACAGGGATCATAACAATCCCAATGTTTTATTTGAGACTTTCCAGTGCATGAATTTAGTCTTTTCCCTTAGTAGGCTGTGGCTTTCTATTGCAGAGTACAGTATCTGTCATCCCTATTATGACCTACAGGGTATTATTTGTGGAATGTTTAAATAAATATTGCTCTCCCCTAAGCTAGAACATTCCTGTGCACTTTTTCCCCATTTAGGCTCTGGTTTGTAGAACATCAAGTAAAATGTATACAATAAAATGAATTTAACAAACACTAATTAGATAATACTAATTCTAAAACTGTCCTATTGTCTTTCCTATATATAACATTATTCACTGACAAGATTCGTGAATATCTTAACACTGAAAGTTAAAAGTGTTTTGGTGTTTGTTGGGTTTTTTTTTAATTTGTAAATCCTAAAAATAACATGAAGCTGTGTTATCCTCAACATTAATTTGTCTGCCAGAGGAGGACGACATCCCATAATGTGATTTGAAGCCTGACAAAATAATGCAATTTGACAGAATGTGCTGTTCAGGGGATTGATGGACTGATCCTGGTTGACGTAACTGTTGGGCAGGCAGCCTGAATTTTGATAGAATATTTGATGAGATAAAGGATTGACTAAAAGAGGGCAAGTATAATTGCATGAAAGTCACATCTCTACGTTATTCAGTAATATCTCAGTTCTAAACATAGACTGAAGTGTTCATATGGCTTCATGTGCCTTTCTGATTATTTTACTTTGCTGTGATTTTAAGCATATTTTATGCCCTCCTTCTCAGTTTGATATAGTATTTTCCATCTACTTTATCTGGTTGTCAGAACTTAAAAAAAAAAAAATCATCTGATACAGTATTTCTTAGAAGTTTAACCTCATACAGTTTCCTGTTCTCTCAGATTCATACCACTGTAGATATGCCCTAGCCAGAGAGAAGTCTGGATTTCTGATTGAAAATGCTTTATGTATGGTGTAAGCAGAAGTGGTGCAGATGATAAACACGTGCATATGTCCTGTGTAGAAAGAGCACAACGTTCTCCTCTGTGCCACACTTTTTTTTTTTGGTAAATTGCTTAGAAAAATATTTTGGATAAACAAATTTAACATAGCTTTCATTCCTTTTCCTAAGCATTGGCTTATGTTAGGAAAAAATGATGCCCGGATTTTTCTTTCTATTTTCACATGTCAGAGTAAGTCAGTTGATACTTTCTCTCATTTTTCATCTCTGTGTTCATAGTGATGCTCCTTCATTTATTCTTTTTTCAGGTCTAATCCAAACAGTATTTTAGTGATTCTTTGGATTGTAGGTTTTGTGTTGGGCTTTAAACTAAACTGTATTGTGGTTGAGTAGAACTTTGTTTATTTTGATTTGAATTTTAGTTTTGAGAACCTTAATAATTATTTGAAATGTGACATTCATAGTACTAAGAGATGTACCCAAGAGCAGGAGAAGAGTCACTGTCTAAGAAATCTTTTCCTGCTGGCAGTAGCAGAAGGGAGGCAACTAGCACAGATACGAAGCTTTAACCCTCAGTGAACCAAAATTAGTTCAGATGAAGTTCACCTCTGTTGTCTGTTGATCCCTTCTGAAAAAGTGAAAACCAAACTGCAGAGCAGGGCTCATTGTAGATGAGTGCTTGTTTCTGATCTGCTATAGAAAAAAGTGAGTGCACCTGTTCCAGGGAAGAAGGGAAACAGCAGAAAGGTAGCACTTACTGAGAGAATGGATAAGCCACTGATAAAAAAAAATGTACTTAATCTCTTCTGACTAACGTAATGACAATGATTTCTGGATGGGAAAAAAAAAAAAGGAGGGAAGTTTAGAAATATATTCATACTGTTATCAGTATCTATGCTGTGTAACTACATGCTTTTCTGGCCCTCCAAATGTATTTTGTGACTTTTCTGACAGCTAGAACAGGAAGAAAAAAACAGCAGCACTTTGCAGTCTTCATACTGGGACTTGCAGGTTTCCATGCAGCAGCACTATCTGTCACAGCTATAAACAAGGTGTGCCTTGTGCCTGCATTTAAAGAATAGGTGTCAGAAACTTAATTTTATGGAAAGCACAGATAATGACACTTTTATACTACATGGTCATTGAGTGCTGTGCAGGTCATCCCTAAAGGAGAAAAATGTATCTAGAGATCGAGGGGGGCTTTAAGCAGGAAAGGTAGTTGTTTTGTTTCGTTCTTTTTTTATATATTACATGGGTCTGTGCTTCACCTGCACTCTGACCCACCAAGCAGTGATTTTGCTGCTAGCAGTATTGGCTAGTAGCAGAGAGGCCCACTGCCTCTCTGGAGTAAGCTGGCATTGTTCCCTACAGCCCTGATTCTTCAGCTCGGACTACAGCAGCTTATGTTTTTAGAACAGAAAGTACCTGTTTGATCCCTTGTGTGTTGACTAGTGTGGCATCACATCAGGCAGTTAGCTTGCATGTCTGCTCTCTCCCAGGGTCAAGCCCTGTTTTTTTTGGCCAAGGCTACAAGTATAAACCTACGTGTAGTCTGTCTCAAGGACAGCAAGGTGCTCTCAACTTCGTTGTTCCCTGTTATGTTAGAAGCCACAGGAGGGTACTCTTGCAAAGGAATCTTTGTAAGAAAACTCTTGCAGAGGTTTTCTCCTGTTGTCTGAGAGATGATTCACAGCCTAGTTCCCTGCCCATGTCTGTTCTTTACCTAGACAAATGTCAGTTTGAAGCGTGGCTGTTTTTATCTCCGTTCTTACTCTGTGCCTTTGTGAAGAAAATAATGGCCATCACTGGCAACTCTGCAGGCTGCTATCAACCACACTGCCGTAACCAACACAGAAGAAGAAGGAGCATTGCAGCAGTATCTGGATAGGCTGGATCGATGGGCAGCATCCAGTTCCAATGCATTCAGAAAGACTGAAGGCTGGGTCCTGCACTTTGATCACAAGAACTCTATGCTGCAGGCTGGGGAAAGAGTAGCTGGAAAACTGCCTGGCAGAAAAAGACCTGGGGGGGTGTGCTGCTGGTCAACAATCAGCTGAATGTGAGCCAGCAGTGTGCCCATGTGGCCAAAGAGACCAATGGTTCCCACTCTACATCAGAAATATGTGGACAGCAGTACTAGGGAAGGGATTGTCCCCTTATGCTGGTGAAGCCACACCTTAAGTGCTGTGCTTGGTTTTGGGCCACTTACTGTAAGAAGGATATCAAGTTGCTCAAGTACATGCAAAGAACAACAAAGTCAGTGAAGGGACTAGAAAACAAGATATATGATGATTGACTGAGGGAACCGGGGCTGTTCAATTTGGACAAAACTAGGCTGAGGGGAGACCTCATCACTCCCTGTAACTGCCTGAAAGAGGGTTGCTGCAAGGAGGATGTTGGTCTCTTTTCCCAGGTGGCAAGCTGAAGGACATGAGGCACTGGCCTCAGGTTGTCTCAGGAGAGGTTTAGATTAAGTATTAGAAAAAAAATATTCACATAAAGATTGTTTAGGCATTGGAACAGGCTACCCAGGAGAATACAGTTTCCATCACTATAGATACTTCAGAGACAAGTGGATGTGGTGCTTAGGGCCATGATTTAGCAGTGGACATGTAGTGTTAGGTGGATGGTTTGAGTTAACAACATTAAAGGTTTTTTCCAACCTAAATAATTGTATGATTCTGTGATCTTTATTCCTTGGCAGGACTTGGCACAGATGCAAAGTTTTCTACGTACTTATTCATGTATGTTCCTTATAGAATGTAGCTGCACACAGTGCCACTTATTTTGTCAGCTGCTCATCATCAGCAGGAATGTGAAATTTCCTGGGATAACTAGGAGTATTCTTTATTATTTGTATTTTTCTGCAGTTAACCTCATAGCTGTTGGGTTCAGATACAGTTCAGCCACTGTGACTTAAAAAGTTGTCCAGGGTTATTTGACTAAGCTTCATAACTACCCACATGCGTGTTCCCAGACAGTTGCAAATAGAAGATACTACACTGAAGGGTAAATAATATAT
>JACDJE010000062.1:1600593-1690933 GCA_016647715.1 Pavo muticus
TTTTTGAGAACAAAGTGTGCACACAGAGTCAGTTTACACCTTTAATGTTCTCTGGGAGCTGGATTTGAATCCTTCATTTCACATCACTGTTTTTTCACATTTCACTGCAGATGTACATCTCTGAATAGATATTTGGGTACGTATAGATTTGCTGTGTGAATATGTATAACATGAATACAGAATTGCTATTTAGGTTTATTGTTGTGTACACTTACGTATATCCAAAGGGGCAAGACTCTTAAAAGGATGAGCTCCATTCTTGCAGCAGAATGTGAAGAGCAAGGTACATTCCTGACATACCAACATTCAATATACTAAAATAATGATGTGCGGCCTTGAGGCTTTTTTCCTTATCATTCATCTGCTATTGGTCTTGACTGCTTTGTAAATCTGATGGCCATTTTAATGGTAGGTGATACTTCCTGAATGACTTTTCTTGTTTCAGAAGTGGTAAATCTCTTGACAGTGTGCATTCACCATCTCTAAGTCATTGAATCCATGTGCTATACAGTGCAATAGCATCTCCAGATGTTGCTTTCCATCTTCCGTGTTAATTCTTCTCTGTGTATAGAAAGAAGAGAAGGCTGCTCCAAAATGAGGTCTTTACTGCTAATTAAAAAATCTGTGCATTGTGCACATAAAACACTTCACTCTGTCCTGTTGAGCATGCTTTATGGCTTAACCAATTGGAAGTAGCTACCTGTGGTGGAAGTCATAAGGAAGGTGTGCTGATTTAATTAAACTGATTTAAAAGTCAAGTTGCTTAGGCCAGTATGAGTCCCAGTGTAGGTACATTTTGTCCTTTAGTATTTCTTTCCTATTAGTTAAATTAATAATTTGTCTAATGGTCTTAATTAAAGTGCACCAACTTCTGGATATCTCTCAACATCAAGCTTATTGTCTCTTTGTCCTGAATTTATTGGAAAAGTTTAGACATGAACTTAAATTAGAGGGGCTAACACCATGGGACACATGCACCCGTTCCTATGGAATGGTAGATATTGTCTCTCACTTATGCAAACCTTGAAGTGAACCCTCGCTTGTTCTCTGGAAGCATCTAAATGGCAAAATTCTTTGATGCTAATTTGAATTAACATGAACCAGATAACAGTAAGAATTTTTCCATCCTCCTCAGACTGGCATTATTTTAAAGATCTTTACGCGATGAGAAGTTGCTGAGGAAACACTTCTGTTAATATAAATTATTTCAGGAGCAAAGAAGAAATGAAAGAAAGTGAACATAATGCTAGGACTTACTAGAAAAGAAACACTGTGCCATTTATAAATGGCATAGTTACTTTCTTAATATGGTGTGAGGTTCTTCCCTCTTTTCCTCAAATGATGTGGTATAGCTGGAAAAAAATGTGTAAGAAAGGTGATGAAAATACTGGAAAAGTCATTGTGATCTGCCATATAGATTATGAAACTACGGTCTCTACTCAGATAGCCATGGACAGATCAACCACATTGTGTAAGAGATGGGATAAGACTGGGAAGAATGGGACTCATCTTTAACTAGTGTAGGGTAGTAGCTGGGATTTTAAATTAGTCATCTATAGGATTGAAAGAAAGGTGCTTTGTTAACAATAAGACTTCTTGCTAACTGCTGGAGCTTGCATGGGGGAAATGAAAATACTGGAAGACAAGATCTCTTAGACAAAGCAACTTATTTTAAAAGTCATTAGTTTAAAACTTTAGGTTTGCTACTGTACAAAATATAAAAGTCATACATCTTACCAAGAAAAAATAACATTTTTTTCAGTCCAGAAGACTTAAACATTTAGATTTTTTTTCTTTTAACAAAGCAAACAACAATAAAAGCATGCTTTAAAAAAGAATGGAAACATACATGGTTTATTAGGAAACCAAACTAGCTCTATTTAACATATCACCATTTGTTTTTTTCCTAACGCTAGCTTAGAATCTTAGGTTTAATTTAGCAGTTGAAATACATGTTTTATGTGTTGTGTAATTTGTGCTTTACATTTCTTTGTTAATGTTTTGATAAATTCCTGTAGATTTTCAGTGGCCTCTGAAATAGCCATTTCACACACTGCCAAGCTTACAGAGGCATCTTTCTGGGTTGTGTTTTGATTTTATATTTTTCCTAAAGAGATGCACGAGTGAAGGAACACAGATGTGTCAAGATCATTTTTCACATTAGGTGGCAATACATCCAAGAATGTTGGCATGGCTCAAGGGAAGTACCTAACACACTGGCAAATCTGACAGTATTTCTGTCTCTTATTGGAGGCAGTTAAAATGGTCATGACTGCTGAGATGATCACAGAGCACATTCAGAATGGATGTTACAGTTGTCCCAACTGTGCATAGTGGAAACAGTTTATACATCCATTACAGAGAAGTGGGGATTCGTTCTCTAAATGCAGATCGACTCATTATTTTGAAACAGCTATTATATACTGAGGCATCTCCCACTGTATGACAGTGTTACGTCCACAGGAGAGCAGAGAAATACTGGAAAATGATATCCTTTGTTCTTAGCAGAGAAGGGACAAAGGAAACTGGATGGCTGGAGGACACAGACATGATAATGATTGTAATATGAGGAGATAAAACTGGTTCAAAGATTAAGGAAATAAACAGTCTACTTATTTGCTAAAATTTGCTGTGAAGTCCCTTACCTAAGAGGGTCTAAGCATGAAGTCATATACAAGAGAAGCAGGAAATCTCCATCAACGAGGATCTATAAGATCAGGTCAAGCAAACATCTTCCAGAAGTACATAGGTATAGGTGATCTTTCCTTTGGATGTAGTGATAGCCTAGCTAACCTCTTGGTATCTCTTCCAACTCTACCGTTAATAGTTGGGTGAAGACCATCAAGTACTCTATCCCTGGAAAGGTGATGGAACAACTTGTCCTGGATGCCATCTCCAAGTAATTGGAAGAGAAGAAGGTTATCAGGAGTAATTAACATGAATTTACCAGGGGGACATCATGCTTGACCAACCTGGTAGATTTTCATGATGCCATCACTGGTTGGGTAGATAGGAGCAGTGGACACTGTATACCTTGACTTCAGCAAGGCATTTGACACTGTCTCCCACAGCATCCTTGTTACAAAACTTAGAAAGTGTGGGATAGATGAGGGGATGGTGAGCTGGGTTGAGAACTGGCTGATTGGCAGAGCTCAGAGAGTTGTCATCAGTGGTACAGAGTCTAGTTGGAGGCCTGTAACTAGCAGTATTCCCCAGAAATTGTGCTGGGTATGGTCATCAATTACCTGAATGAAGGGATAGTGTCCACCCTCAGCAAATTTGCTGATGATACTAAGCTGGAAGGAGTGACTGACACAGTGGAAGGCTGCGTTGCCATTCAGCGAGACCTGGCTAAGAATTGGACAGAGAGAGGAACCTGATGAGGTTTAACAAGAGCATGTTCTGCATCTGGGGAGGAATAATGACATGCATCGGTACAGGTTAGGGGATGACCTGCTGGAGATGAGCTCTGCAGCGTATGACCTGGATGTTCTGGTGGACAGCAGGTTGGCCATGAGCCAGCAGCATGCCCTTGTGGCCAAGAAGGGCAGTGGTATCCTGGGGTGTATTAAAAAGAGAGAGGTCAGCAAGTGGAGGGAGGTGATCCTCCCCCTCTACTCTGTCCTGATGAGTCCACATTTAGAATACTATGTCCAGTTCTGGGCTCCTTTGTTCATAAGAGACAGAGATCTCCTAGAAGGAGTCCCATGGAGGGCCACGGAGATGATAAAGGGCCTGGAGCATCTCCCACATGAGGAAAGGCTGAGTAACCTGAGTCTGTTCAAGTCTGGGGAAAAGAATACTGAGCGGGGATCTGACAAATGTTTGTAAATATCTAGAGGGAGGTAGGAGACAAATGGCTGAGGCCAGGCTCTTCTCAGTGGTGTGTAGTGATAGGACAAGGAGCAATGGCCTAAAACTTGAATGTATGAAGTTCCATACAAACATGTGGAAGAACCTCTTTACCGTAATGGTGAAGGAACACAGGAGCAGATTACCCAGAGAGGTTGTGGAGTCTCCTTCTGTGGAGATATTCAAGACCCATCTGGATGCCTACCTGTGCGACCTATTGTAGTGAACATGCTTTAGCAGGGGTGTTGGACTTGATTATCTCCTGAGGTCCCTTCCAACGTGTGTAATTCTGTGGTCTTCCCATGTCCACTTAATTATAAGTTGTCAGATATGTTACTCATGCAGTGCCTTCTGTAACACTGGAATTACAGTAGAAACAGAAGTAAGGTTGAGGCTAAAAGAAGTTTCCTGCTTTTGAACAGCAGAGTGAGGTCTGTGGCAATCTATGTTTATTTTGTTACTTTTTTTTTTTCCCTACAGGCCTGCAGGAAGTCTATAACAAAGATTTTTATGGAATGTGGGTGTGAAAGATACTGTGTAAGTGGCAAGATTCCAGGCGTCTCTGAAAGGTAACAAATAACATAGTTTATATCTCAGACTTTATTAAAGAATTTATGGTCTACGAATTGTTCATTGATTAAGTGATGGGGTTGCCTTGATTAAAAGAAACAGCTTGTTGGAGAAAGCAAAAAGATGATACTGTTAAGGTCTATTTCTTTGCCAAGTCCTTGAGATCTACTGGTCCTGGAAATGAATAGATGCAATACCTGTGATTTTAATAGGCTAACAGCTGCTAGTCTTGCAAGGCCTGAAGGCAGCAAGAGATAGGAGAGAATAAGCAGATGGCTTGAAGGAAACAATTTGAAGGAGCTAATTATTGTCTGAGCTTGCCGTGTAAGGAAGTTGGAGAGGCTAGAAGTAACATATTGGAAAGACATCAGAACAAAATACTAAAAAAAAACAAACAAGAAAGAAAACCAAGAGAGCAAAACCAGAAGTACAGAATAAAAACAAAAGAGGATAAAAACTGTAGCAAATAACCGGAAAAGCCTCCCACATTACTACCTGGATTGCATTTGGCTCTGGTGCATTCTAGTGCTAGAGGCAATCTGACATAGCATAAACACATGAGGGGGGGGTAAGAGTGCTTAGTTGTCTTTGGGTATATTGAACAAACTGTTCTAACAAGTCAAGTGAGTCTTTCATGTTTATGTTGTCTGCTGTTTGGGATTCAAGTACAAAGATGTTCTTCAGTAAGCTTTGTGGGTAGATGGAGTCCCACAGAGTAAGATATTATTAAATGGCCCTCATACCCCAGTGAGAAATTCCTTGTTCTTTCTTACTACTCTTTCTCGCTTTATGCATAGTATCCAAAATGAATGAATGAGTTTTATCTTTTGATTCCCATCCTATTTCATTCTGCGGTTATGTTGTTTCTGAGTTGCTTAGTGGGTAAATGATCACGTAAAAAACTTAGTCTTTAATAGAGTGTGAAATCATGGCTGTCCTGTCATACTGGTAATTGACATAAAGGATCACTGCGTTTTTTAACCTGTGTTCCCTATACTGTTTTGTGGAGATGTAACATGGCTATCCTGATAAGAAGGAGTAGGCATAAGAATGGTTGTATGTATCTAGTTAATACTGATTTTAGTTTGAAAATAAACTTTTACATTGATTTGTGCCAGTACTACAGTATATTGACTTTAGAACTGTTTCAAATTTGCACAGTAAAGTCTCTTGGAAGCTTAACTAGTAAGATTTTCAACTAGCAGGTTTGAAATTCCCCATTTGAAGTGAATCTTAGATTTTTAAAAAGAATCCCCCCACTACTACTTCATTTCCACTAATATAACTTCAAAGTCTGTCCTTTTAAATCAATTTTATCCTAATTTTATCTTTTGGTATTCAATTTTAATTAAATTTTCATACCAGTTTTACTGCTCTAGAGTCGATATCAGAGTCTGAGTGACTTGAAATAAAGCATTTTTCACTCCCAAAGTCCTCATTTCTTGTCAGTTTTATTCTTCTATTGCTATTTTGTTGTCTTTCTTATGAAAGCAAGTGTAATTTAGGTAGCAAGAGACTTTGATATTTATAGAATTCTCTTTATTTTATATCTTTGTAATGGAACACAAGCACTCATGCTCTAGTGAATGTACGTTCAAGGAGTTCACAGTACCTGAAATAAACACTGGGATGAAACTTCAGACTTTCTGATTACAAAAAAACAGTTAAGCTCTTTCAAATGAAATGCCAAAAATAAGATATGTGGTCTGGATGAAACTCATACCTGCTGAGGAAGCCCTTTGCAGGCACTCTCCCACAGGTCATGAGTAAGTGCTTCTTTGGCTGTGAAAGTTCAGCACAGGAGGATGATATCACATGTTGTCCTTGGATCCACTTGCCTTGAATGTCTTTCCGTCTTTGAAAACTCAGCTTAATAGAGTGACTGGACCACATACTGGTTAACTTAGATGCTGACAGCTTTCAACGCCTCAGGAAATGTCTTAGGTCTACCATGAGGGACATCATGGTTTTAGATACAGAGGTCTGAAGGACTCTGCAATAGCAAAGGGCTGGTGTCACAGATCAACTGGCAGTGCATTACCTATACAAACCCCAGGCTGGGTTTGTGTTGTGTTTTTGTGGGTTTTTTTTGTTGTTGTTGTTTGGTTGGTTAGTTCTTTTTTGGAAAGGTTCCTGCTTGGGGAAAGAAAGAAAAAAGGCATCCTGTGAAATGAGCTACTGTTCTGTAGTGACTGGGCTGTTAGGGGTTAGAGAAGAAAGCTGTTCTATTCTAAGAATAATAAAGCCAAATTGTTTTCTCCTCTATAATTTCTCTAAAGCAAATTTTTTTTTTCTTTTTTGAGTACATCCTGTGGAATGAACTGAGAAGACATTAAGTGAAACTGCAGCACTCTGTCTTTTAGTTACATCTAAGTACTTTTTAATAAAAATAAAGCAGTATTCAAATTTGCATTTTCTTTCATGTCCTTGGTCCATGTTTTTTTTTTTTTTTTTTTTTGAAAGAAATGCTGAACTTGAAAAGAAAACTAGTCCCTACTCAGTGCCTCTAAATTGCACTCTTATAATTTCTCCACTCCTAGTATC
Organism: Pavo muticus; assembly: GCA_016647715.1. NCBI lineage: Eukaryota > Metazoa > Chordata > Aves > Galliformes > Phasianidae > Pavo > Pavo muticus. The sequence goes on from JACDJE010000062.1 coordinate 1,607,560, forward strand.
CCATTTGATGATATAGGAAGTGTCTATGAGGCTCAGTACAGATTGATTCTGTCAAATACTACATTGCTGGGAAAACAAACAAACAAACAAAAATTGTTTTGGAGAATATGTGTATATATATATTTTCTTATTCATGTATCTATTCAGAATCTAAAAATATTACAGGAGAAGCCTTAGCAATGGTGGAGTCAGAAATATCTGGTAGTGTTTGTTATACATCTTTTAGTCTCATACTCCAAATGCTGAAGATTCTGCAGCAAAAGTACTTTTATTTCACCTTGACACTTTGGCAGTCAAATCTTTGTTTCTTTTAAACATTTTAAGTGGTAAAGCCCCAGCCGCAGATGTTTTGGGTATATCTAACAGATGGACTGTCATGGATATGTGCTAAGTATTTTGAAAGCTAGAAGATGGTATGGCCTTTTCAATGCTTTGACAGCACTGACCAGGTAAGAGGATATCCTGAATGGATAACCACAGTAAATAGCCTGTTTAATTGAACTGCAGGGTGGCTTAGTATTATATTCTGCAGAAAATGTAGCAGTAAAGTTGTACTAGTTTTACTGGCTTTAAGGTGACTTATTAAAATATTTATTAAGTAAACAAGTAGCCATGCAAAATTAAAAGATGTTAAAGAGTTGCTTTTAGTGGGGGGAGAGGGAAACACAAGTTATGAAGGGTCGTAAACATAGATCTTATGTCAAGCACTGGTTCCTCAGTGCACAGCATGCAGCAAAGTTTACTAGACTTCCTTCTGGAGAAATTAATTAGGTAATGTATTTAATGTGTCTAGAGTGCTTTGAAAAATATGAAGTGCTTTATAACTGCTAGGAATTTTATTTCTTAATTTGATAATTGCATATTTATTTATTTCCAAAGCAGTAGGGTTTTTTTTGATGTGCAAATTCTTGGCAATGACTCTTGAGTTTTTTTAGTACCTGGGAGACATCAAAGATGTTACACTGTCAGTTGATTTCCCAGCTAACAAAATCTTGGAGCATAGGAATGTGGGTAACATCAGGAAGGAAAGACTAAATCATGATTTAATCTACTTCATTATAAATTTACTTGGAGCCATTATTCCAGGATTGCACTGAGACAAGACTGAAGTGCATGTAGTATGGAGAATTTTGTGGATCACAGTTTGGAATGGCTGGAATTCCCAATGAGAGGTTATAACCTTGCTTTAATTTGAGAAATAACATTTTTGGTTTGTATCATATGTAGAGCAGTAGTGTTGCCATCAGTATTTGGAATTCCTAAACATTGCCATAAGTGGAAATAAAAATAGCCCAGTAGTAAGTCCTTTTGCAAAGTTTATGTGTAGAAAGAGGCTTGCACAGAAGACTACGAATTACAAGAGGGCAATTGTCTGTTCTTGTTAAAGTTCTAGAGAACCTGACCAATCCGTCAATCCCTGTAAGGCCATACATAATGCGCCAAAAAATTCAATACGTGATGTAGAGTCTGCTGTTACCCCTGTTACTACGTGCTTCTCTCTGTCAGAAATTCTTTAACTTTTCGGCCAGTTTGAGAACAAATCTAAATTGATCATTGCTTAGTAAAACAGTAGAAAATAAACTTAACTGAAGTGGAGTAATAATGCATAAAATCAGAGGCCTGAATAGGGTTCTTAAGTTCATATCTCTTGAGATTTTAATTGTCTAACTCATGCTGACTTGGTGAGAAATTAGGTTTGTAAATAGAACAGCTGATAGATTTGGAATAAGTTAAGGAGCAAGCCTTCATTCTTGTAAGACATTACATGGTGTGTTATAGTGAAAAGAGAGAGTAACTGTCTAACTTATTTTCTCTGCATGAACAAGCAAGCTATCCATTAGAGGAACGTTATTTCTGCTGTTAAGGTGTTGTTGGAACTTAGGAATAAAGTGTTATTTCATAGTATGTATTTAGGAATATGTGTGGGTAAGGACATGACACCATCTACCATTCTCAGGATGGTGTCAGTCTGCTGTCAGCCTTCTGGCCTCACCAAATATGAATAAGATATAGATACACGTTCAGTTTGAAGCGTTCCACAGTACTGGTAACATTTTTGTCTTTATTTTTTTAGAGGTCCTGTTTACAGGACTCTGATTTCCTTTCTTCACTTCTTACATTTGTTTTACTGTTGAAATCTGACACTGTTATGTTAACAGAGTGAAGCTGCTGGTATGTGGGAAAGTATTTTACTCTACTTCCTAGTCTTGCCCAAGTACCGATATGAGCCCTGGAACCTTATTTTCAAGCTTTTCTTGTGAAGTTGCTACATTCTTCATGAAGAAAAGACAAATTCTGTGGGGGAAGGATATTTTCTCGGAATTCAATTTGTGAGAGAAATGAGAAAAAAAACAAAAATGTCACTGCTTTATTATTAGCCTTAAAATGGAATTGGGAAACATGGATGAGCTCCCTCTTCTGTATACATTAAAGAAAATAGCAGATTTATATACATATGAATGTTCATTGCTCCCGGAAATCTGTAGGAAAATACCCGTCTTTTCTGTCCAGTTTGCTTTCCTTGATTTCTTTTGAGTAGGAGTCATAGTGCTAGGGAGGCCATATGCTGCTTGTACACTTACCAAATCACTTGCCCATGGAGATGAAGGGAATAGAAATTTAAAGAACCTCAATGAGTTTTTCCAAAGATTTCAGATTATTTCAGAACATTAAAAAAATATTTGGCCTTTTTAGTTGGAATCCTTTTCATTTCTGTAGCTTTACGCAAATTAAAATATTTCTATTCTTAAAGAGTTTCTGCTTCTGTTGTAATGAATCAATTAGAGACTGAACCAGAAAATATGAAACAGTTTTAGGGGTAGAACCACATAAACTCCCATGCCAAAACAGCCCATACAGAAAACTATTTAGTTTTCTGTACCATTCAATAGAGATCCATACAGGTTGCGCTAAAGTTATCAGAGGGAACACTAGGATGCAGAATCTCCTTCTTTCAGGCAAGTAATTACCCTGCCTACTACTTTATAAATCCATTCACTCATTCATTTTCTGACATTATAATTCTCAGTCACTCATTCTTTCATTTTCTTTCCACTGTAAACATTCACCATAAATACAAGATATGCAGAGAGAGGAAAGACTTTAATTTTGTAGGTGAGTACAACAGTACAGGATATATGTGCTGTTCCAGGCATTGTTTCATGTTAGAGGCTGGTTCCCTCTCTGAGACTGTGAATCATATGAATGGTTTTTGGAAAATTGAATTCTCATGAAATGTTTTGGCCTGTAGGGTAATTTCAGTTAGCAGCACAATTTCATTTTTGAGGGACCAAATGCAATTTTTGTCCACACAGTCCTTGTTGTTTTGAACCTCTTTGTTTATTGTGCTAATCAGAGTATCATCTGTTTTCAGTAACCTATGCAAGTTAATCCAGATTATGATTCATATTATAATAAAAAAGCCGCTCCTAAATATTGCCTAAAGCTACTTTCGATCTCAAAATTCATGGTCTCTGATTTTTTGTGAAAAACTGCAGATTTTCAGTGGAAAGCAACTTTCCCAGTGCAGTTTATCTGTGTCATTTTTCTTTGCCCTCTTCATTCCTCTCTCTGAGTTGCATATTTGCTTCTTCCCACATCACCATGGTGCTTTTTTTTGTCAATCCTCAGCTGCATGACAAGCTCTTACCCACCACTGAATTGGTATTGGCAAGTTGCTGATGACAGGACATGTAGTCTGGGAATTAGTTAATGAATTTTCTTCATTTATTTTAAATTTTCTTACGGTAATGAGGCTGAGAATATGCAGATTTTTCACATGTTACCTAGTGTTCTCCTTTATGTGACCCTTATCTGCCTCCATTCTGTTGGTTTCACCTTCCATCTCATTTGTGTGCTGCTGGTTTATAGTCTTGCAGTATACACAGCAGACAGCACAAAGAGGCACAGATCTGGACTAGAATGTGTTTTGCCATCATGCCAATAAAAGATTACCAGTGTATTTACTGTTTTCTCTGAAGCTTTTGTGCTCAGCTTACAATGATGCAACAGAATCTGGCTTGAAGAAGCAGAGGCTGTTGCATTCAAGCAGCCTTTGGAATTTGGAGGACAGAAGGAAAAAAGCAAAGGGAGATTTTCAGAGTCAGTCCCCATAAGACATGTCTATGATGTTATTTTTTTAAGCACACAGCTGTTGAAGGAGTATATACAAAATGCACGCTTTATGCCATTATCAAATCTACATACACCATTTATTACCATATAACTGTCAGTACAGCAAATGAAACAGATTTCACATGTAAATGATAGGCTTTGGCTGGCTAGCATATCACTGCAGGTAAACAGGGCTGTGTACAAGTGCTCACATCAAAAACTGATACTTTTTTTCTTAAATAACTTTGCATCTCATCTTGTGCTTTTATCAGCATTTTTAAACAATGTTCACTGTGTCTGTCCTTGCACTAACAGCTTTGTTGTAATAGATTAGGAAGTAGCAATGATATACATGTGACTTTGTCAAGTTGACTAATGGAGACTGAAAAAGGGGCAGCGTTTTGCAGTGATTCTTGTGGGCCAATGCTGTCTTCATCAGCTGAGGAATATTTTGATGAAATGATGAGGTTTGCACATACTGAGACAGACAGGTTATTATTGAAGAATTATAGAATGATAGATTATCATGTGTGGGAAGGGACCCATAAGGATCATCCTGGCTTGTATCAGGAATGGTGTGGTGAGCAGGACTAGGGAAGTAATCCTCCCCCTGAACTCTGCACTGGTGAGGCTCCACCTCAAATACTGTGTCCAGTTTTGGGCACCTCAGTACAGAAAGGACACTGAGGTGATGGAGCAGGTCCAAGGAAGGGCAACAAGGCTTGTGAAGGGCTTGGAGAATATGCCCTACGAGAAGCAAATGAAGGAACTGGGGCTGTTTAGTCTGGGGAAAAGGAGGCTGAGGGGAGACCTTATTGCTCTCTTCAAATACCTCAAAGGTAACTGCAGCAAGAGCGGGGCTGGTCTCTTCTCACTGGTGGCAGGTGACAGGATGAGGGGAAATGGCCTCAAGTTGCGCCAGGAGAGGTTTAGGTTGGATATCAGGGAAAACTTCTTTACAGAAAGGGTTGTTAAACACTGGAATAGGCTCCCCAGGGAGGTGGTTGAGCACCATCCCTGAATATGTTTAAAATTTGGATGTGGTGCTCAGGGACATGATATAGTGGTGGGCACTAACATTAGAGTTAGGGTAGTATGGTTTGGTTGCAGTTGGACTTGATGATCTTTAAGGTCTTTTCCAACCTGAGTAATTCTATGATTGTAAGTCCAACCCCTGGCTCCACACAAGACCACTCAAAATTCAACCTCTGTGCTGGAGAGCATTGTTCAAATGCTCTTTGCACTCTGGCAAGTTGGTGCCCTGACCACTGCCCTGGGCAGCCTGTTCCATGCCCACCACCCTCTGGTGAAGAACCTTTCCCTAACACCCAGCCTGACCCTCCTCTGATGCAACTCTATGCCATTCCCTCTGGCCCTGTCACTGTCACCAGAGAACAGAGCTCAGCACTGCCCCTCCACTCCCTTTGAGGAGCTGTAGCTGCCATGAAGCCTCCCTTCAGCCTCTTCTGCTCTGGGCTGAGCAAACCCAGGGACGTGAGCCACTCCTCGCATGTCTTGTTCTCCAAACCCTTCCCCAGCTTTGTAGCCCTCCTTTTGGATCTCCAGACCCTTCCCCAGCTTCATAGCCCTCCTTTTGGATGCTCTCTAATAGCTCTTGTATCCTTATTATATTATCGATTAATTCCACACCAGACATGGCATCAGTTTTACAGAAATCTCTGATGTGACCTTCAGTGCTAGGTTTCATAGCTGGAACTGCTACATCACATGACTGTTTACATATCTGGTCTGAGCATAGTGGAGGTGAGACCCCTCTCAGTGGTTGTCTTGGTCATTGTGGACTTAACTTGAATGAGGCTGGGAGCTGTCAGCCCTGTAAACATCTGTTCTGTAGGTAGGCCCATGGCGGAAGGTTTTGGTTTTTATTCTTCAGAGGTGAAGAGACAAATTGTCAGCTCCATGCAAAAGCAATCCGATATCTTATTCAATTCTTTAACTAAGGAAAATCCTATCTTTTCTTCTTCTTGTACTTCCAGCCTGTTTCGGGCAAATACCAGAGAGCTGTTATAATCATTTTAGAAACAGATGCAGATAAAATACTAGCTTACTCAAATATCTGCTGTGTACTGCATTCCTTCCTCGTATTGCACAAGCAGATCTGGTTTAGTTTGTGTGCCACAACGATTGAAGACACTCTGGAATGCCGTCATTCACTCCAGAAGTGTTTGAAAAGGGCTTATGCCTTTTCTATGCACAAATGACCAGAATGAATGAATATCTTGCAACTGCCAGTGCTTCGTTTTATTGTGTTATATGTTTGCTTTTCAAGCAACTTCTCTATCACTGAAATTGGAGGCTATCTATGTAAGGGATTTGTTTGTTCTTCATTCTGGGAGACTGAGTGAGATCAGAGATACTCTGGGTCAGTGTTGCATTCATCTGAAATTCAGTTTCTTCCTCACCGCTGGAGGGAGGAACTGCTTTACAGCACTGAGGTTAACAATCAGTCAGAAAAGTTACCTCAAGTCTGACAATGTAGCTTCTTTCTTACTTTCTTTCTTTCTTTCTCTTTTTATTTTTTTTCTACCTCAAAGTGCAGGTGACTACATATGATAATAAGGGCTTCTGTAATGCTGGCTTGTTTGTTTTTGTTACTGTCTCTACAAACTAAAATGAAATTATTTTAGCCTCTGTTGTATTGTACTTGAAAAGACCTGCATTGTGATGGAGATACTATCTGTCCACTGGGACTAGCTCAAAAGAATTTTACAGAAAAGTGTAGGTGTGTTATATTTTAAATCCTGATTCTGTCATGCAAATGCATCTTATTTTTGTATCTCTAGCATCATGCTTTTTTAATAAATCCCTTCTTGTTGATATCTTTATACATGAAACCAAAAGGAGACATTTTGGAGGATCTGAATAAAATAAGCAGCAACATCAGTGAAAATTTCAATAGAATTGACTCTAAGCCTGAATAGGAATTTCAAATTGTGTTTTCTTGTTTACAGATCAGTCTGCATACGTTGTGTGCTTGCTTCCAGGTGGCAGGTAGAAATGGAAGGGCAATGGGGAAAAAAACTGCACTTAGTATTTTTACATACCCAACCCCAGGTTTTCTCTAAGTCTTGAGATCTCATGTCTGTTTGATGCTGCAGTGAATGTTTGAATCAGGAGGAATCCTTACATTCTTGTCTAAAGCCTGTTCTTAACAGGAAGTATGGCTTCTTTTCACACATTATTCCCTGCACCCATGTCACCTACTCTTTCATTGCCAATCTGTTTCTGGCTACAAAGATATCTCCTCTGGACTGTGTGCTTAGTAGCCTCCGCTAAGCATTTATTTTTTTATCTGATCCTAATATACCAAGCCAAAAAGTCTGCAAATCCATAGTTAAAATTCAGAGGCCTTGACTCCTTAGACATACTCAGAGCTAATCTGATGGGCACTCTAACCATACAGATATGTTAGTGCCATTGACGCAAGCATCATTATCAGGCACTACTATGCAAACTTGGGGTTGTATTATCAACCTGTATCGCTTGGTTTAATAGCTCTTTCTTCAGAGTCTGAACTTCACCTCCGGATGCTTTAGTTCTTGTATGTGTAATATTTGTAAAACATGGATGATTAAAATCTGATTAATTCACTTGTAAAACAAGCGTTTACTAACAAGCAGCTGATCTTGATTCATTCCTTAATTTTACACTAAGACTTATTAGAGATTTCATACTCATTATTTTTATTGCCTGTTTCAAATTCCTCTGCTGACTGGAATTTCTTGATAATAGACTTTTTTTTTTTAATTGAAAAGTGATGATATATTTCATGGAAATGGATCACTTTTGGCAAAATTCTAAGTTTTAGAAAGATTGAAAAGCATTTAGAGATTGATCAAGCATCTTTTATTGGAATTTTCTAAATAAAAACAGAAATCTTGGAAGTTTTTACTGATTTTCCTCCCCTGGTACACAGTCATTTTTGTTTCAAAAAATAATGAAGTTCAAAATCAAAATGAAGCATTTTAAAGTTACCAGAATTAAATGTTTTGAAAGAGTGAAGGTGCAACTTAAGTGTTTCACTTAATTTATAACAAACAAACAGAAAACTTAGTTCTCCCTTTTCATTCTGAGGATAGAAAACATTTCCTAATCTGAAAAGTGTTTCTAATCTGGGCAAACCTTTTCATCAAATTTGTTAAAATTCCATGTTCACTATTACCCAAATCTATCATGTCTGCCTCCTTTTCAAAGTAGGTAGAAAATGATGTGAAATTATCTTGTAGAAAATGTATCTCATAATGGAATATCACAATTTTTCCTTGTTTCCTTTGACTACATAATTTCCACACATGCTGCTCTGAAAAATTAAAACAAATACTTCTATTTTCAGATGCTTTCTCATGCAGACTACAAGATGGTTATGGTTCACTGACTTCACTCAGCCTCCTCTTTATTCTGCTCACTTTTGATTAGGAAACTCCTCACTTCTAATAACTAAATAAAGCTGATATGCTCTAATTGTTTAGTTTACTAGATTTTATTGCATTCTAATGAGAGTACCAGACTCTGGTTTATAGGTTTGCCTATCGCGTGGATAGTGGGTCCTAGATATGTCCTGATTGCTATACAATATGCAGGCCCAGTTCTACTTTTAGGAATTGCAGTAGGTTTGCAAGTCTGAGTACCAAATGAAGCAATATAGTACCAGGGGGAAATCAAATCAAATGGTGTAACATTTCCAGTGACAAGAAGAAAGGATTACCCTTGTTCTACTCATACTGAAAAGCAATTATTCTGTAATGAGGATCAAAAACAATCATCCTAACAGTGAACCCTTGCTGTGGCTTTAAATACTTCTAAAGTATTCCACGTATCTGGCAAATTATTGACAATCACTACTTTTGCTGATGTTACGGGACATCCTTGCAGTTTTGTGAAATAATAGAATGATTTAAAACCGTGACATTAAAGGATGATAGAGATTATCACGGTTTTAAGGAACAAACATACAAAAGGAAGAGATTTTCCTAAAACTTCTAGAAAGTGAGGGGTGTCCTTCAGGACAGGTCATGCCTTTGTTTCTGTTAAGAAGAAGGGAAGATATATCAAAGTGGTAAAAGATTTGAATATACTTGATTTAGAGCACACTTGATGACAAATATGAAATCCTGAAATTTCATTTGGTGATTGTAAAGCAGTAGCGTAGTTCTGTGATAAAAGGACCTCTGCTATGACTCTGCCATATGTCTGAAAGATCTGCACCCACAACTGTTTTTTCTGTGTCGGTAGTGCTGCTTCATTGCCTTACCAGTAAGATCACAAGGCAAATAAGACTCACAGTTGTGTGAAGCCCTTACATAGGCAATGGGGGTGGTGGTTACAATGTGCTGCCATCATTTGTGAGTTGAATGGACATCATGGTATTTGGCCTGCTAAGAGACATACAGTGCAGATTGTTTTATGGTAGCTTTCCACTGAGCACCTTTGAACCTCATGTACAGGGGAGAGCTTAATCAGAGGGATGGCACTAGATCTAGTCTGAAGCAAGACTTAATGAATTGCCTATATTGTGGGTCCCAGTTGGGACTCCAGTGCTAATGGCATCCATATACTGATCTATCTATGCTGGGCCTCCTTACTTGCTAATGTAGACACAATCTGATTTAACAGGACCATGAGGTCACTGACTCATTTAGGAGTGCAATAAATATAAATTTGCATAATCAATACAAACCAGTCCCAATCGCTTTGTGAGTAGGATGCTACTCAGGGGACTGACTGTAACACAAAGATAAACTGAAACAACCTTATTAAGGGGAATTCTTATTTCACTGATGCAAGTATCTTGCTGTGTAGCAGTGAATCAGCTAGGGAGCTGGTGTCAGACAGAGCTAGGAACAGGACAACAACTGAGATGACAATTAAGCTGTGCCCTGTGACACTCTGCAAGGGCCTCTGAGTGGCTCTCTGAGAGAGCTGACAACTTCTTGCTGCTGTGAGTGCCCTGTGTTCCCTGCTCACAGGTGGCAAGCTAACAAGAAGGGAAATAGTTGTACTGCAAAGTGGTAAAAGATTTAAATGAGAAGACAGAATGCATCAGTGGAAATGGAAAGCGTAGTTTAGAAGCACTAAGCAGAGTTATAAGCACCTTCAATTACATAATCTCTGGTTATCACTGCTGTTATAAATAAAGTAGCTGAATGGTAATAATGTACAATGAGCTATACTCTTGTCAAACCCTTCATGAGTGAACATTGCGGGGGAAAGACATTTTCACTGTCCTTCACAGAGGCTGGAAAGAATTATGTCCCCCAACTGGGTAGAAATGGTGAGTGTAGGAGCATGGAATAGGGATTGTACTATGGCCTCTTCCTGGCTGATGGAACCACTATGGGGATGTATGTCCCAGCCCTTCTTTTTGGCTTCCTTCTGGAGGCTCAGACCTCATTGAATATCCTGGCTGTGTTCAGATTTTGGAAGCAAAGGAAGGTGATCTGTGCCTTATTTCAGAAGAGTTACTTTTGATGAAATTCTGTCTCATTGAGATAACTCCACTAGGGTTTCACCTTCTCTTTCAAGGAATTTCTCTCATCTTTAGAACATCAGAGTTCTGACCTCAGTTCATGAAAATCAGCCATTCAAAGGATTCAAATCTGGATTCCTTTTCCGTAATGAATTCTGCCTACAAGCGTGTCCTTATAAATAGAAACTGTTCTTCAGAGATAAAATCCAATAAGAATAGAGGAAAAAAAAGGATAAAAATTTTGGTGATTCAGACTTTGGTCTGAAGTTGTTTATCTTTGTCAAACATCCTTTAAAATATTTTTTTCTCAAACTTCAATGTCATTTGAACTTTTGCAATTCAATCAAAATAGATACTTAATAATATCACATCATATATAATCTAATATGAGTAAGACAAGGAAAACATATCAGGAAGAAAATACAGGTAAGGTAATAAGAACACTTTACTTATTCTCTTCACAATGTTTTTAAGAAGTTCCACTCTGTTATATTATCTCTGTAAGGTTCAAGTAAGGGAACCTTTTGCCTTTCTTTGGCATTCTTATAGTTCTTTCTGCCAAAATCGGCAACTAAATTTAGGAGTTTCAGTGAAAGGTTTTGATCTTGCTAAATAAACAGTTTCTAATAGAAGAGTCTGCGTTAGAAAAATGTTGATCTATCTTTGTCCTGAGTATCAAAAGGAAGTCTGCCAGGCTGCAGAAGCATGGCATAACTGGGCACTCACGTTACAGCTATTGTTTACAAGTCATTCCTACCCTGTCTTCCTTTTGCTTGAACAAGACAGTAAAGGAAAACATTATATGACAGATCTCATTACTCTGAAGATCTTAAAGGATCCTCTAAGACTGATTTTCACTAGACAGGTTTGACTTTTGTAGCTACTTAAATTGCATATTATACTATTGAGTCTATAATCATTGAGGTAGTACACCACAGGCTGCTCATTCTAACTAGGTAGTTAATAACTTCAGGAAGTGCTAACATTGTACATGTGTCTATGCCTTGTACCTAAATGGTTATATTCATATAAAAATGCTTTAGCACTCTGTCTTGAAAAAGTGAAATTGTAATGATTCTTACTACCTTTCAATAATAGCAACAGCTGCCTAGGGGCTAACTCTGGCAATTTTGATTAGCCTACTATGTGCCTGATTTCACACAGCATTTCTGAAAAACAGCTAGCAGCAATAAGTAAATAATCTAACAAGGCAGCAGTACTCAAAATGAAATACTCATCTTTTTTCCCGAAGTTCTGGTTAAGGAGAACCAAATGTGGAGTGGTTGTGAAAGACCCCATCTCCCATTGTCTTGCCTTGGAGCTACAGAAGCACAGCACCGTTCAGGATCAGCAAGTCTGGGCCATTTGCCTTTGTTATCTGCTACTTTTCAGCTGAACTGAGAATTTTCTCTTCCCAGTGCCTTCCTTGGTGACAGTAGAGCAAGACCTCAGATGCATCCTGGGAGCAAAAGACATGGAAATATGACATGATATATATGGAGGGCATGACATGCTTATAAAGTAATGTAAAAACATACGATATTAATAGTTGGAGGCACTAATTACTGTACTGTCTCTATGCCCGTCTCTTGCTCTTTCTGTCCTTTCTTGTGCACAGTCTGCCTGTGCAGCGCCTCTGTTCCTCTCAGGAGGGAAGTGTCACTTACAGCCTCTCCAATATGATGGGCGAGTACCAGGCTGGAGTTGGGCCTTTTAGAAGATATGACAGACCCCTACTCCTAGCTATAGTCCTACAAAGCCTTGTAAATGCACTCAAAGCTTGAGTATCACTGGGAGATATTCTTAACACATTAGAGAGTTTTCAGGGTTGGAGAAATGCAACTCTGCCAATGAAAATCCAAGCAATTTTGCTCAGCTGTGCTTCTCCATACTCTGTGCTTCTCATACCACTGTCACTACAAATCCCAAAATTAAAATTACAGATTAAAATCAAAAATTGCTCAAGGATCCAGAAAGACAAATGAACCCTGATTCCTGCAGGCTTGTTACCTCCTGAACACCTGCACTAAAACTACCATGGCCTCCTTCTGCATGGTACGGTTCCTCACCAATTAGACATAGTGTTGGTTGGTGCTGCTGCCAACAAAGTATGACAGACTGTCTTCATGCTTTCCCCCCACAATGTTGTTTTCACAGTCTTTTTTCTCTGCCTGACCATGAAGTATATTTATAACTTAATTAGTTAAAAACTGCAACATCCTTTTTCAAACTTCACTGGAAATGATAAAGAATATTATATCCTTGCGGAGCTAGACAATTCCAATGTTTACCCATTTAGTATTTCAGAAAATAGAAAAGAAGCCAAAGGTCTGTTGAAATTCAGGAACAGTCTCATGGAGTTTGGTATAAATAAAGGCTAATTTTCATGCTATAATACTGCTTCAATATGTGCCAAGGTATCTCATGCAATTCTAATGAAGGCTCTTGCTGTCACAAGTTGCAGAAAACTCTGCAATATCTTGTGCCTTCAGGCTTTAAGCAGAGAAAGTATCTAGTCTACACAGATTTTTACAAAAACAATATTAACATTAGAGTCAAAGTTTGACAGTTCATGGATAATTTAAAAATAAGAAAAAAGTTACGAAGGTCTCAGGAACATACATGACTCCACTCTAATGTAGGTTGTATTGCATGATGTATTGCTGCATTTACTGTGATTTATCTAATTATACAGACCTGAATGTGAGCGTTCCTTACCCATAGCTTCTCAAATCTTGGCTTTTATTTCTTGGCCTCAATGCTTTTTTCCAGAATGAATTCCTAAAATAAATTTGAATTCTCAATTCACTGCTTAGAAGTTAGTTGCCTTCAGATGTTTGGAATGTCACTACTCTGAAAATATGAGTTGGTCACTCTGGTATCTGCGTGTTTGCATCCCTGTTTTGATATATATGTAGGATTTGTTGGGTGAAACACTGGAAGGTCAGACACCTGCAGATGGCTTATTAGTGATATGGTTTAAAGAATTAATGAAAAACTCCAAAGCTGAGATTGATTGATGCTTGCTGGTTAGATGTGGAGTTACGTAAGCCTGCCTTCCATCACATTTGCAAGTAATGTCTGCTATAGCAGGAAGTACAGTGTTAGCTGCTCTTCTCTTCAGCTGCACAGAGGCATGCAGATACCTCCTTGGACACCAACATTTATTGTTACAGTGTTCAAAGTCATAGCCAAATGATAGTACTGCTTGTTAATCTGTCGTCATACAGTGGCAGCAAAATGTGTTATCTCACCATTTTCTATTTTCTCTGCTAGTATTTCTCATGCTGCTGGCATCATATGCTGTTCCCTTTAGAGGAAGCTCATGAGAGCTAACCTGACAAAACTCCCACTGAAGGCTTTGTTTGAACAGAAATCAGGAGTGGTGCCAACATTTTCCTCTCTCAGACTCCTTTTTAAGGAAGGAGAAGTGTGACTCACTGTAATCCTAGACAGAGGGCAGCTCTGAAAATGATACATTCCAATAAATTGACAAAATCCAACAAGTAGAAGAGCAAAATACTTTCAGTATAAGATTTCAATTATAAACATTCAGTGTTCATATAGAAAAGCACTGTACACAACTGGTGGGGTGGAGGAGTGAGACAGGAAAGGAGATTGCTTTTAAGGGCTGTTACAGGGAGATAAAACTTAAGATTTTAGGAGAGTTTTACTGTATTGGCATCTGGCCATATTCATATGCTTTGTTACAATTAATGTGTAGCTGCTTAGACCAATGCAAGAGGAAGTAAAGTACCATCAAATCCAAAAAGGGGTGAAAGTTTGCTTGGTTTTGGTGGAAATTACTACACAGTATGCAAATTGTTTCACAGAGGCTTTTGATCGTGAATGAGGAAGGGGGAAAAAAAACAAACAGGAAAAAAAACCAACATTATCTTTTCACCTTCCCATTCAGCTGTGTCTCAGACCTCACCTGCTCAATTCCTGTAACAAAATCATGTCTGCAGTTACATTTATGGGAAAGTTCCATAAACTCATCAAAAGATAAGCTTTGCTGTGGAACAGTTTGACTGCAACTGATCTAAATACCTAATTCATTACTTCAAATGATTTAATGCTGGGAGAGACTATTCTTCAATATCAAATCTGATCTATGTAGTCAAGACTTCAGACTTTATCTCTGGCATCCTTTCAGCTTCTGGAAAATGGAAGCTGTTTCTAGGCTGAATTTACCAGCTTTTGTGATGGCTAACTCACCACTTGGTGGTTTCCTACTGCAACAATTATCAGTGTTAACAGGTAGCAACCAGAATTGAAAGAAAAGCTCTAGACAGAGACACACTTACACATTTAATTAATTGCACTGGTGTTGGATGGTCAGGCTGATAGTTACACTGTGTTTTACTGGTTCCAATTTGTTTGACACAAGCAGTTAACAGTATATCCAGAAGCGATGGCATCCTAGGTTTGCAACTGCTAGTTAGTTGCATTCTAGCATCAATAGTCATTTTGTTAACAGAAGACTTCTTCTGGAAGGCTTTGCTAAATATCTTGCCTTGAATGGCTAAACACTATAAGCATCTTTATTTAAATAAAAGCGAGCATAATAAGTTAAGTGAAAAATCAAAGAACTTGAATAGTTCAAGTAGATGTATAAAAACGGTGTGGCAGAAAATCAAACTACAACTTCCTCCCTTTGCTTTCATATTGATTTCAAGGAGAAGCAACAGCAGTTTGTTTTCCTGGTTTTCTTGCTCATAAATTCTCCATTTTCCTTGGTGTTTAAAACCCTTGCTCCCCTGCAAACAGGATTGTTTTATGCATGGCAAATTTAAAACTAGCAGAGATAAATGGGCAGTTCTTCCCAGCAATTACATTTTATTTGGGAGCTTGCATTTCCTGTGTTAACATAACTGATCCAAAGATTTCTGCCAGAGAACCATGGTTCTCTCATGGTTCTCATTGCTCTGATGGACAGGAGATGTGTACTTTTCCCTTGCTGTGCCTACCTCAAAGACAGTATTTACAAAGCATAGCATAAAGCTGAAAGGACTCACCTGTGAATGTCTTGGCTTTCTGTCAGTCCACACTTAGCAGGTGCCGTGGTATTGAGGTGGAAGAGATGAGAGAGTGTTTCTTTTCTTTCTGGTAGGAAGAAGGAGAGCATCCAAATTGTTCACATGGAAAGGAACAAAAGCCCAGGCAGTCTTAGTTGTCCAAGTAACTGGAATTGCACCCAGAAATATACATACAATTAACTCCCCTTCTTTTCTGGTTTAGTACTTCATCTCTGAATGCTTTGTTGGCTCATTTACAATGGTGACAGGCAGCTTTAATTAAGACATTAAACTTGAAGTTGTTCTAATTACGGGTTTCTAATTAGTGGATTTTTCCCTGGTTCCTTTTTTTTTTTTTTTTTTTTTATTTTTTTTTTATTTTTTAATTTGTATTCAATTGTTTCCTACAATGTGTTCTAACAACACATCCCTGCTATAAAATCAGTGTTGGCTGGCTAAGTAAATTTTCTGTTAATTGGTTGCTTAGTGGTTGTCCAACAGGCTTGCTCTTTCTTCAGCAATCACATCAACTTTTCTGACATTAGTACATTAATTATAATGATTGAGGGTTCTCCCTCACACCGGTTAGGGAGAATTTAGGATATCTAGTATTATCTCTCCCCATAAAGGCCTACAAATATTTATAATTTTTTTCTGCAATCACTACTGCTCTTACTGTGACTGTTTTTGTTACATCTCTGTCACTACGGATAAGAAGTATCAAAAATAAGCACAAAATCTCATTTTCCATACCTATATAACAAATGACAGCAGGAAACAGCCTTAGTATAAAAACAGCTTTCAAAAAATATTTATAATCTCTGGCATAATTGTGCAGCAACTGATTGAGAAACTGAAGGCAGTTCTTAATAGATCTTGCAGCCCTTTCAGTTGCTGAAAGGCCTTTAGCTACTCGTTGCATGGTATTTTCTTCTTATACATTTCCACACCACAGGTGCAAATACTGTGTGGATCATTGTGCCCAGCTCATTCATTAGCAGTGATTATACCACAGAGTAGGTGTCAATATAAGTTGCATGAGTCTCTTGTAGACTCGCTATCTACACTGTATACATGAGGGTCCTAAGAGAAGGGCCCCTTGAGCTCTCAAAGAACTGTGATAAGTTGGGATCCTTGATCTCTCCCTGAGCTGGGAGCATGTCGGGGCAGGCTTCTACAGTTTCACTGCTGTTAGAAGTCAAAGAAGAGGAGCCTCTTTTGGGATAGATTCTGTTGTCTGCTACAAGCCAGTGAAAGAGAGGGTGAGTAATTCACCAGGAAAGAAGGTCCTTCGGCATGCAAACGAGCTTAGAAACTTGCCCTTTCAGGTGAACCTTGCCATTCTCAAACCTTAGACTAAGTCGCTGTTTAAATCAGTCAGCGCTTTCTATTCTGAAAGTCTCTTCCTCCGAAATTGTTCAGCTTACAGGTTTTCATTGTGTGTTTTACTGTTCTGGTTACTATGAACATCTGTGTGAACATAGCTCTCCCTCCCTCCTCGTGAGACTTATCTGCTTAAGCATCAGTCTTTATTTTCCTTCTGAAATAGTTATATTTGGTTCATGATGTTCCAGGGTGGAGTAGTTCATGTGATGATGAAGAACATAACTTTTTTTTTTTCTGGAGGGGCTAGATGAACTGCTCAACTGACTATGTCTTCATAATAGAGTTCAAAAAACTAAAGAAAGCAAGCAAAACACAAACTGAGAAGTGTAGAAAGGAGAAATTTTCATCAGCATTTTCTGTGAACAAAATTTTAAAGAAGTTTTCCCAGAGACATCAGTGAAATTCAGGAAAGGCTGCTGTTTGGTACTCACAAGTAAAATGCTGAATTTGATCTCCAGTGTTAGATTGATAGATCTTCTCTTTCTTTAAATGTCTTGTAAGTGATGTTAACACGAATGTAACGCTCACAACTATGATGAAGACTTTAAAAATCAGTACCATGTAAGCCTATGCTGAAACATTATTTGATTCTCAAAATGACAGTTGGCACTTTCTCTCCTGGCAATCCTCATATTTACCCAATGAAGAAGCATTTTGGCAAGTGCAGTTGAAATGTTCTCTCACCTGTATAGATCTGCTCAAAATGATTGCTTGAAATCTGGAGCAATGCCACACACTTCATGTGAAATAGTTTTACCTTACCACTCAGGAAACTCAGGAAATTTCATTTGGACTTTCTTTTTTTTTTTTTTTTTTTTTTTTTTTTTAATAAAAGACTATATTATAACTGAGACTTTTTATAGTTGATCTCTTATAATGAGATTTTGAATGAGGTATATAATTCATGCTAATTCAGCGCGGTCTGTGTCATGAACTGGTGATGAGTCTATATAACAGACATTAATGTTGGACTATAACTACTTGTTCCCATCTTGAATGCAGATATTACCCTATTTATGGTTGATGGTCAAGCAGAATCTGAATGTAAACTTTAGAAAACATTTCAAATATCTTTAATCTCAAGTGTAAAGAGCCAGTGCTGTGTAAGCATTCATGCCTTCAGAGACCACTCTTACTATGGCCCAATAATCATGCCTACATCCTTGCACAGTGCTAATTTTCCCCATTTGGTTTGCAGACTTTGTAACAAATTTGAATTACAAACAAAGCACAAGGCTCATGAAAAGTACATAAGCTGCATAAGCAAGACATACAGAAACAGAATGTGATCTGTTTAAATTATGGACTGCAAGTGCTTTCCAAATTAAGTCAATATGTAAACATAATAAAGAGTTGAAAAACAATTCTTCAATGTGACATGAAAAATTCTATATAGCTACTGCTTAAAATACTTTCTTTTTTGTTGTTTCACCTGGAATCAGGAAATGAAGTTGAAGACCCTTACTGAGGAATCAAACACCTGATATTTAGCTCGATATTTATTCTTACTTGGTTTAGAACTGTCAATTTTTGTGTGAAAATCAAGAACTTGCGTGCTATCCCTTACTCCATTCTGCTGAATTTTTTAACAGCTGAATTACTTACAAGGCTTTTTTTTAAAGTGCTTCTAATGAAATCTCTTCATAACTGTTGAGGGACCTCTCATCCAGAAGTGTTTGTGATCTCCCATTTGCTAATGTGCAAACTTGTTTCTGGACATCTGGCCACACAACATTGGGCACTGCATACAAAACTGACATCTTTTTGCATTTCATATTGTGAAGACAAGCTTCTCTAGAGCTCCAGGTAGTGGATGATATGTCACTATCATATCATATTAGATTCCCATCTGTTCAGGATCATAGCAAGATGT
Source organism: Pavo muticus (assembly GCA_016647715.1). NCBI lineage: Eukaryota > Metazoa > Chordata > Aves > Galliformes > Phasianidae > Pavo > Pavo muticus. Next base: position 1,626,437 of record JACDJE010000062.1, read on the forward strand.
TTAACCTCTCCTGTTCATCCTTGAGCATGTTGCTGTGGTTTAGTGATTTTTGTTGCTGATATTCCACATCGGAAAATGATGTAAACCAGTGGGAGTTGAAGAGTTAATGTTCTGGTCCCGTTGACTGCCTTTTATGGGCATTTTGGGTCTTCGGATGGGTGGGGAGGGGTGGCATTCCCGGAGGACCTGGCGCGCAGAGGAGGAAGTGTGGAGCTCCTGGCAGGACCCCAGCCACTCGCTCGCTCTCGGTTTGCCGTGGAGAAAAGCACGTGCTTCCCCTGCAGTCTACTAGAGTAAGACTACTTCGTCTACTATCTCGTAAATTGGATACTCTTGTCTCTCTCATTTTGTTTGATTTTGTTAGATTTAGTAAATTACCGTTCCTCCTCAGATTGTTGCCGTTGTTATTTTTGTTAGACCCGTCTGCTATCCTTTCTACCCATCCCCCTCTCCCGGAGCACATGGCCCGCCTCGGGGCTAGCCCGCTACGCTGAAAGAAAAGAGGGAGGGTAGTTTTCCTCTCTCTCCTTTGTTTTTTTTTTCCTGGGCTTTTTGCCCCTTGTCACGGACTCAGATAACTCCGTGACACATGTATGTGTTTACTCGTTCTTCACCAAGCTACTGTTCTGACCCTACAGTCCTAGACCCTGGTGGGAAATCAGTACGTCTTTTCATTTCCTCTCCTGATCTTACTCTGGCTCTTGCAAAGTCTTCTCTTGTTTCATTTGGAACATGAAGTTTATGCTAGCAAGAACAGTGACAGACAATGCTGCCAGGCATTCAGGCAGAGGAGGAAATTGAATGTGGAATGGTCACTTAGAGTACTTGAGAAGATTTTCTCTATATAACTGTAGTTGAACAGCTCAAGCTGTATAAAGAAATGGTAACATTTTTGAAAGTTGTTTCCTTTCCAAGGCATAAAGCAAAATGAAATCATCAGAAATTCCATTTCATATTATTAGTAATTATTCTTCTTGGTGCACCAGAATGTCTCATGGTACAGTAAACAGAATTGTTTGGTTGCTACCTAAAAAAGTGTAAACGTGTGAAGCATGGTGAAAAAAACCTCCCGATTGCAAATTTGACCAGGCTTATTCAGAATTAACCTGTGTCAATATTCATAACAAATGTTCTAGACCCAGTTTAAATTTTATGATATCTTCATAGCTCCACACATTTTATTTCTGTTAGGTGATGTGATCCAAACCCCATTCAAGTCAATGGGCAGATTCTCTCCAACTCATATGGTTTTGGTTTCAGGAATGGAAAGCTGTTCAACAGAGCAGTACTATGGAACAAAATGATACATGAAAAAAGAATGATGTTTTACTTCCACTTCTAGAATAAATATGGCTGCACAAAAGCTACAGCAGTGATTTTTTGTTGTCCTAATGTATTAAGAAGCCATAGGTCTGCAGCTTGGCTTAGAAATATTGACTTCCTTCACAGGTAGTTATTTTTATTAGCACTTGGAATAATTAGGAGAATTAAAATAGTCAGATTTGTGTAGCTGCAGGAGATTAATGGTGTTACACTAGAGTGCAAAGAATCACACAGAGGAAGGACTTCCTTAATAAATTTGTTCTAAAAAATCATTGTTGTATCATGTCTTTTATGGTAAGTGGTATCAGAGTGCTGCCTATTCTGATCATTCTGCAGCCATGGAGATTGGCCTGTCAGTAAAATCCGTGCTCTTCGAGAGTCTGTTGGCAGAAGCACTCCCTACCTACCTACAAAATGAATTTAATTTCTCCCTATGTAGTCTGTAGGAAGCTGCCTTTCCAAAATGCGTATTCTCCAGCCACTGTTGTGAAAGGCTGGAAACTGAATCCTTCCCCTACCTTCAGAGTTTAGAGGCTGACTGTCAAAATCCCAAATTGTTGAAGGTGGCAAAGGATCAGAGGTGGTGGCAAGTTGAGGGGCAATTTGGAGCAGCACTCCCATGGCCGCTGTCACCAGGACAGGAGGGGTTGGTTATTACCTTCTCAAGTGGCCATAGGGCACGGGAGTTGCTTTCTTTGGAATTGCGTGCCTTCAACAGCAAAGCTTAAAGCACAAAGGAGAATAATTTCTGAAGGTGAGCTGTAAAGAGCCTCATTACAGGCTGAGGATTTCAGATTATTGGTTTAGCCACCTGCAAGTCTTCAAGGTGGAGGGAGAAAATATACTTATGGGCCGAAATGATGTTTTTTGGAAAATCGCAGGTTGTGCCAGTACTGGGGATAAATGGCTGCTCAGTTGCAGACAGTGTACAATTCAACATTAACATGGTGGTACTGCTGAAAGTCCTTAGCAGAATAGATATTGTACATTATAAGGTAATCTGAATAGCTATAGTAGGTCACAATGAAGCTTCTGTAGCTCTATCTTCTGTTTCTGATAGGGCCTGAGAGGAAATATCTGGAGAACAAGGTAACCATTTATAGTATTTCCCTTGGCTAGTCTGTCACATTTGAACATTTTGGCTCCTATCCACACTAGACAGGAAGAATTCTGTATGATCATTTCTCCTGCCCGTACAAGATTAAAAGTCTGAAGTTGCTTTCTATTGAAGTTTGATCGTGTCCTACTTACTTATTTTTCACATTGAAATCTATGTGGAAAATATTCTGGTTAGCATGAGACTCCCTTGTGTTGGTATGGCTTCAACATATAGGTAAACAAGTTCTTTGTCTAAAATATACGTGTATATAACATACACCTTTGGAAGAAAAGTCATCTACAAAATATGCGTGGGACAGATGTGATTGAATATGTAGGATGTGGTATCTGCAGATATCTACGAGTATGTTTAGATGATGGGCAGACACTTTGGGGAAATGGGATTCAACAAGGACTAAGAGAGCAGAATGCGAACTGTAGTAAATTGCAGTGAGGCTCGTGCTGCTAAATCACGAAGGATCAATATGTTTACACAGTTACAGATAGAAGAAAGATATTGAAAAGTAACTAACTTTTATTTTCCTGTCAATTACAAAATTTCTTGAATGTAGAAATTAAGTACGGTGATCATTTTATAATAATCAATTTGCTTTTACTTTCTGAACAGGTTTTAAAAACTGAATGTAATCCAAGCATTTTGAAGCTTTTCCCTTTGACCATGACATCATGAAAATATTCTCCATGGAATCTGCTTTAATAAGGTGAATTATAGAGGCTATCATCAATTTGGCATTTCCCAGTTTTGACCAAATATTTCTCCATACAGATTTGGCAGGAAGAATTTATAGTTATTACGTAAAATCCTTCTTCAGCAAACTGTTTTTTGATCAGATAGTTTAGGTAAGTAGTTGGATAAAAAGTAATTGTACCCAAGTAAAGAAGTTTGGCTCTTAAAGATTCTGTAGTGTTCATACAATAAAATACTTACTGTATACTTTCTAATTAAGCCAAGAGCAACAGAATAAAAATGAGCGAGGGGTTTGTTCAGGTGTGTGAAGAGAAAAACTGCTCAAGTTTTTGCTTTTCTTTGAATGTCTCCATTGCATATTATGAGGTCATCTGAACTGAAAGCAAAATGGCCTCTACTACTCCTTTCTGAGAATTCTACTGTTTTTTTTTTTTCCCCCCCACTTAATAATCTTTTCCTCTCAGATCTCTTTCTCTAACCATCTCCTGAAATGTTGTGCTACTTGACCATGTAGAAATATGTCTGGAATTTCCATCCCCTTGATACCTTGAAAGTTGGTCAAAATCCTGAACATTTCCTTATTATTTTTTTTCATGGTCAAATGTAGAGCACTGGACCCTATATCCTATGGAAGTCAAAGAGCATACACACCTAAGTAGCAATTTGTATTTGTTGTTGAACAAAATGTGAGATTTTGCCTATGTATAGTACAATAGAACAGGCTCTTAGATTCATGTTGTGAACATAAGTGTTCATTACGTATGAATATCAGGAATATAGTAAAAAATGTTTTCTGGTTTTATGATATAACCACATTGTGTAGAGGTGAGGCATATGTTTACCAAATCACATAACCTTTGGCAATTCTATTTCACAAATAAGCATTTAATAGGGTGTGATGGAAAGTGAATTACATTATGGTGAGAAGTTTAGCCTTGCAACCCTGACTTCTGGATATAGTGAAACATGAATTGTGGTGTCATTTTATTTCTCATTATCAAGTTGCCAAGTTATAAAGTATTATTGCTACAACCTCTCAAGTTAGCTGGTGTTTTATGATAAACTGTTAAGAAACTTTTATTTGTAGAGTTCAGCATATAGCTGTTATTTTCATTCTCTCTCTTGTTTTTCTTGGAAGACATCAGAGCAAATATAGTATTGCTATCCAATAAATATATTGGGCCCAGTTTACCTACTTCCGCCTAGAATGGGAAACCCTTTCAGGTTAATGTCAAGTTAAGTGTACAGCACCATGTGGGAGGTACAAAGCAGGACTTTCTTAACCACTTGTGAATACAAGATAGCTGCAGGAGTAGCAAATGAACTCCAAGGAATAGGAATCCTGATTACATGCAAATGCTACAGTTAATAAGGAATGAAGATTAAAAACTCAGAGAATCTATAATTTATATAAAAGGTCTCAAAATAAAATGTCAGCAACTCTTCAGTGCTTGATGCCTCCATGTATGAGTAACTGAGTATTACATATGGTTACATGTATTTTTAATGCCCTTAACACAAGAATTGATCTTTCTGATCACATCAGCGTGCTTTAGTATAATTTGTTGAGACAGGCACAAAAACATGCTTGATTGCAAATAAAGCTTTGAAGACTCAATAATTGACTATTAAGTCTAGGATTAACCAAAAGAAGATCATAAAACAGCATGCTACAATACTCTAAGTGATTGCAGGGATGTTTGAGGAGCTAACTTTTAAACGACTTCGATATCTCTCTGGGCCAATTCTACCATTCTTAGTCATGCTGAAGAGCATTTTATTCCACTAATAGCCTCTATCTGATCAGTGGGACTCTGCCAAAAAAAAGTCACAACTCAGCGTGAACCAACATGGACGAAATGGGTCTATGCTTTACTGTGTTTCTATCTTTTATTAAGCAATTAGGAGTTATTTGGGGAAATAATTTGTTGGTACTGACTTTTAAATAGCAAAAATACAAATTTAACCCAGTTGTGAACTTATCTTTTCCACTGGGACATCTCTGCATCATGAACAATAGGAGAGCAGTCTGACTAGACACCTGCATGATCTTCATTCTGGTGTATAAGGACTTAATAAGTACAAATTCTGTGGAAAGAAGGGATAGACAAGAAGCTAAAACATGCAGTAGATAAAAGACCTGAAGAGTAGAAGAACTTGAGGTAAAGGGAAAGGCAAAAGGCTCATGTCTTACACATAAAGAGGAGGGAATTTTCTTTTTAATTATTGTCAGTTTTTATTGTCTTCATGTTGCAGATGAAATAGATTGAGATGCTTATTCATTGGGCTTGACATTTTTATTTTTCAGTCTGAAGCCACAGTCTAGCTCATTTTTATTAGTCTTTGCTAACCTCCATTTTTATAAAACACGAACTTCTGTTTTTCTGAGTTCACTGTTAGTGAAGACTTTGCTATAAAATCTGTGAATTTGTAAGTGACCTTGATTTCTCTGTTACTTTTTATTCTGTAAACTAAGGATGATAGTCTAATATTCTCTCCATTGAGCTTTGCACATAAGCCATATTATCAGAGAGATATTTTCTTAATAAATGTACTTAGAGTTTTTTGATCAAATGGTGCATGTGAATCACAGGATCACAGAATAGTTGAGATTAGAAGGGGCCTCTGGAGATCATCTGGTCAACCCCTCCTGCTCAAGCAGGGAAACCTTGTGCAGATTGCCCAGGACAAGGCCCAGACAGCTTCTGAAGTGCAAGGCTCCACAACCTCTCTGGACAACCTGTGCCAGTGCTTTATAACCCACGCAATAAAAAAGTGTTTCCTGCTGTTTAGACAGAACCTCCCGTACTCCAGTTTGTGCCTATTAAGCCCTGTCCTAGCACAACATGACTGAAAATAGCATGGGTCTGTCTTCACCCTCCCTTCAAAAATACTAATCTATGAGATCTCTCCTGAGCCTGCTTCTACATACTCAGCAGTCCCAGATCTCTCAGCCTCTCCTCACAGAAGAGGTGTTCCAGTTCCTTCCTCATCTTAATGGCCCTCCTCTGGACTCTTTCCAGTACATCCAGGTCTCTTTAGTATTGAGGAGACCAGAACTGGATGCTGTATTTGAGATGCAACCTCACCAGCACTGAGTAAAGGGGAAGGATCATCTCTCTTGACCTGGCCATTCAGACAGTTTTCAATCCACCTCTGTATCCATATCTGCTCATCCAGCCCATACTTCAACAGCTTTTCTGTAAGGATATTGTGAGGTACAATGTAAAAGGTCTTACTGAAGTCCAGGAAGGTGAATATCTGCTGCTCCCTTGTCATCCATCAGGCTGATGACTTCATTATAGGAGCTTATCGGGTTGGTCAGGCTTGCAGACCTCCTTTTTAGATTTTGTGGTTTAGACCTGCAGGTGAAGATAATAGAGTATTGAAACATCAAGTTGTGGTTATTAACTGTGTGTACAAAATACATATAACAACATGCATGCAATTATATGACACATACACACATGTAAAAAGCCCTTATTTTGTGCCTAGTATATCCTGTATATTCTGGTATGAACTATATATTCCTTAGATATTTTTAATGGATGTTATTGATTACAAACCCCACAACACTGGCTGATATGTATGAAAATCTTAATATTTTCCCAGAGAGCGTAATGGTCTGAAGTTACAGATTTAGGACTGTTTTTCCTTTTAACTTGGAAGTGGATGACAATGCAACCTTACTGTCAGCTCCATCCATCTGCTATCTTTCGAACCCATTGATCTCTTGAATAGTGAATTCATTGATGGTACTGTGTGCAAAAACACTCTTCTCTCTTACTACAGCTTGTTACGTCTCAGAAACCTAGCATGTAAAGCACCTGCTGATACACTGATTAAGTGCTCTCTGTCTGACCTTATCATACTTACCTTTCTGAGAGATCTCAAATACCATACACGTAACTAATATGAACAGCCTTTTGAGCGGTCCACAAGCAAGTTAGCCTTTTGGACAAACTGCATGCCCAAAAGTGACCTTATAAAATGGGTTGATACATTCCAATGTGGTTGTGACTGTTATTCCCTATAAACTATGGTGTGAGAGTTAGAGCAGCTGAGCTTTGTTTTGGATAGAAAACTGAAACATGTGGTGTGAAAATTTCATAATGGAGAAATATTTGAGCTGGTGAAGGTTTGAACTACTTCGCTTGCAATGTGGGTTTTAAAACAATGTAGGATTCATCTTCTCTTGTTTTTGCTATTTGGAAGTTACACTTCTAAGTCTCTAATCTAAAATAGCCATTTACAACTTCTAGGGTCCTCTTATCTCTCCTTTGATTGTACAGAGGAGTTGTCATTGAAGTTGGAACTGCATATTAGCACAGCTCCAGAACTGAATCACTTTCTGTATCAGCTCTGTTTGTTACACTAGTGACAGAAATGTGGTCCCTTTTTCTAATCTTGTATTACCTTTGGACTGACAGGCCAGTGTGAAGAAATGGACCTTTTGCAGACTTCTCGGTTTTCTCCCCTTCTGTTAGCAGAAAATGATCTGCGAACAGAACCGGTTGTTAGATGGATGGGTGGGCTACTGCTTTTACAGGTGGAATGATACATGGATGCCAACGCAATCAGTTTAAGCAGCAAGATCATCATTAGATTACAGATATTTATTGCATATGAACTGAGTTTACTTCCTGAGTGATCACAAACAGTTGCCTTTGATTATAAATAAAATCAAAGAAAGAAGTGATGTACTGCATGCTTTGAATGCTGGGCACATGCAGTCCCAGCTCTGGGTTCTGGCCCCCATCTCACAGTGCTGGGGCAGGACCATGTGCCTCAGAGCAAGATCTGGGCTGTAGTGAGCACGACATGACACTTGTCTGTCTGCTTCAAAACACTGAGCTCAGGGATATGCTCAAAACCTTACTCTTCTCTGAGGCTATCATTCAAAGTAATGCAAATGATGGCAGTGGGAGGGAGCCATGGATAGTTTGTATTGGGAGAATAAGCTTGTAAAACTACAGTTTATTTCTCCTATAGCCAAGAGTTTCATCTCCAATTACGAGGCAGAATATGTGCTCTGTTTTGTGAGCACAGTGAAGAAACCATTCAGCTCTGTAAACACAGACATCTGCTCCCATTTTGGATTCTCCAGAGGATCCTGCATGGTACCCAGCAGTCCTTTCGGAGTCTGCAGTTCTCCCTGAAGTCTTGATCATAACTGCTGCCTTGTGAAGACATCTTGATGACCAAAGAGATGAAAAAAGAACTCATACTCCCGTGTTTAGTCACTCCCAAAATATTTTGACTGTGCTGTATAAGCCCCAGCTATTTTTCATTCCTCAAAGACCTCTCTCCCTTCTCAAAGTCATCTATGTCCAAATTGTTTCTGTGACATCTTTTGTAAAAGACTTGAGTCATCTGTTGGGAGAGAGACCAACACAGCATGATTTCGCATCAAGTGAGCAGGGCTGCAGCTGCTGAGCGAGCACCTTGCCAAAGAGGACTGTTTGCAAGCCGTATGAAGGCCGGTGTTTATCAGACAGCTCAGAATAATGTACAAACCCATGCAAGTTCTGATTCGCTCCTAAATAATTTGCATGGAGGATAGATGTTTAGCTTGATTAATAGAAAGTGACTGGCTTCCATGCTAAGCTTGATAACGCAGCTAATTCACTGTCAATGTTTTGACTGGTGCTATTGTAAAGTATTGCTGAGATTTTCTCTGGGCTAATACGTACCCACAGGAGAGATGTCATGTAGATATTTCAAATCACCTGCATTTATTACAGAAGATCTTGAGCACAGTTTACTGACAGTGCCCTGCCATCCATTTGAACAATGGGTGCCGGCTGAAGCCAGCTATTTAAAATGAAGGTCAGCTCTGAAAAGGCATAATTAACCTGCTGAGCTATAAGTGTGTCACCATGGCCCATGCCCCCTCTCTGCTGTGTAGAGAAATGAGACCTGCAAAAGATCTTTAAGCATCATTAAGTCCAATTACATTCTAAGTAGGACAGACTGTTAAAAGGCGCTCTTACTCAAGCTTTACCCCTTAGTTACCCCTTAGCTCATCCGCATGAGAATGTGTTACATCCCATTTCTCCAGGTCCCTAGCAGGATGTTTTGGTACATGGGAAGAAAATAAAAGTTTTTTTGTCATGTCAGTATTATTAATACTTAAAATGGCATTTACATTAGTAAACAAGCAGAATAATTTTAAAAAATGCAAATTGAAACTCCTTAGAAGCAGTATTTTTGCATGTCAGTATTGTGAGAAGTATTTTCATTCTTTATTTATTAAGTGGTAATAACCAGAGCAGCAAAATTCAGTTACAGAGTATAAGAGGCGGCCTACAGTCATCTTATTTGAAGACAATTTGAACATGGTGACCTAGCTTTGTACAAATATAAGCTTTATAAGCAATCTCTGTCACTAATAAATAGCCCATGCAAATGTAGGTAGAGATACCTGTGATGGGCTGAAAATCGTATGATATCCGTCAGCACCAGGGCGTGTAAGCATGCTCTTACATTTATGAGGCTTCAAACTTCAGCATGGGTATCCTGGTTTGGGCTAGAGTAGAGTTAATTTTCTTCCTAGTAAACAATATGATGCTGTATTTTGGATTTAGGATGAGAATAATGTTAATAACGCACAGATGTTTTACCTATTGGTGAGCAGCACTCACACCACGACAAGGACGTTTCAGCTTCTCATGCTGCCCTGCCTGCAAGGAGCTTGATGGTGCACAAGGAGCTGGCAAGAACCAGGACAGCTGGCCCAGACTGGCCAAAGGGACATCCAACACCATATGGTATTATGCTGAGCAATAAAACTAGAGGAGTTGATTGGGGGGACTGCAACTACTCAAGGACTGGTTGGGCATCAATTGGCAAGTGGTGAGCTGCTGCATTGTGCATTGCTTATTTTGTGCATTCTTTTTGTTCTTATTGAGCTTTGCTTTTTCTTTTTCCTTTCCTTTTTTTTTTTTTTCTTTCTTTCTTTATTTTTTCTTTCTTATTTAACAGTCCTTATCTCAGCCTACTTGTTCCTGCACTTTTCTTTTTAATGTTCTCCCCCATCTCACTATGAATGGCTGTGTGGTGCTGAGCTGCTCAGTGGGTTAAACCACAGCAGTCCTTTTGGTACCCAGCATAAGGCTAAAAGGGTTGAGAAAAAGACAAATCCAAAGACAAAGACAAATCCAGAGAGTGTCAGTACAAATTTTTTATGATCATTATATTAGTGAACTTAATATGATACTCATACCCAGTATTGCCCTTATTCTTGTACTTAGGAACTTTCACATGCTTTCAGCAATGGTACAGTGATTTCAGTTTTTTCTTCTTCTTTTTTTTTTTTTAAACTTTTCTTATCTTGGACTCTTGTGGCTTTGCAACCAGGGAAGAAATACCTGTAGAGAGTTGACAGAGATTTATTTTGTATCTTATTTTGTATCTCTCAGAGCTGAAATCAAATTGTTTCTGAATATGACTTCAAGCTATTCTTTTCCATTTTCCCTGAAAGGACACTTAGGTATTTTGAATCTCTCAGTGGTTGCTGCCATCAAGACATGCTGCTGAAGCTCTGCCTAAATGAGTGTATTGCTACGTTGTGCAAGTTAGTGCACAACTTGTATATTGTAATACTTGTAGTTCTGTGGATGATGGGACTGGTGTTGACCCCAAAGTATAATTACTATTTTTTTTATAGAGGGCTTTGCTCTCTGACAGTTTTTGATGGCTGGTCTGACTCTTCCAGGGTTGTATTTCTCTCTCTTTTTCTATTTAGTCTACATCCTGAATTGACCAATAATTTACAACCATTTCAAAGTAAGAGTTTTACTTCATCCCTAAGTACATAGTGCATATCATTGGATACCTTCAGTAGGAGAGCAGCACTACCTCACAGTAATGGCAGAGCAGTACTTTTGTTTCAATAAATCAGCCCTTAGATCACCCCGGAAGGAAAGTAGCATATGGAACTTATTATCTGTGAGCATTCTTAAGACTGAGAAAGCAAATGGTAGGAACATAGAAGGATAAGCAGGAGAACCAGTATGAATAAGTGAATCCAAAAACTAAGTTATTCCCTCTGAGAAATAGCCCTAAATACATGATTTCAAAGGAAATTTGGCTTCCGAAGAGAACCCTTTGTCCATTAGAGAGATGTTCCTGCTAATCTTCACTGCCTGGGCACACCATGTTACCAGCTTGATGGTACATGTGAAGTGGCCAAGAGCTGTAATGGAGTTTCCACTTTTACCTGAAGTGATATCCTTGATAGTGGCTGTTGTACTCCATTGAAGTCTTGCTCAAATCAGTAGGTACTGGTGGAGTTAGGGTACCGTTTGTGTACTTGAATACATGCATAGTTTTCATCATGGTGATGAAACCAGTGATCTTAATCTGATCAAAAATGAAAAAGAATGTTTTCTAGTTGACAAGTAGGTTACAAAGCGGAAGCTAATTTTAGAATTATTTTGGTAAAGCAAGTAATTCTGGGGTATGGGTATGACAAATTCTAATTAGCATCTGTGAGGAATTAGAGGAGATTTGCAGAATAGTGGTTCACATATTGTTCATACTTTAAATAACAATTTGATCTGAACGTAATTATAAATAAGCTTTTGCTTCTCATTAATTTTCTACTTGATTACTAAAGCCATTGTTCAAGCACAGAGCAGAAAGAAACCATTAGAAACCATTTATGCTCAGCAAATGCAAGCAGAAATTAGAAGGGAAATGTGTATTAATGTATAAAAGAATATTGATCCATGTGCAAAAAAAAATTGTACCTGAATGAGATGAAATTGTGCTGATTACTTTCAGGCATAGCAAGGAATATATTAGTGAACCAGTGAGCATCTATTGATGCATTTTCAAATAATTGTTTCCATTTCTCTTATTCGGATATTGTTTTTCTCCTATAATACTTGTTAAAATACGTTATTTGCAAATCTTTCCCTTAGGCTTGATAATTGCAAATTGTGTAAAACTGCTTAATTTATAATTATTAAACTTCTTACATGAAAGAATTTATCCATGCTCTAAATCCAAAGAGGAGGGTTTTGTTTTGTCTCGCAAACTTTGAAGATAAACGATTAAAGTAGTTCATGAATCATGAAACTTCTTCTCATGGCTGCACGAGTGAACCCAGTCCCAACTGGCTGTTCTCTCCATGTGAATAAAGCTGTATCCTTACATATTACCTGAAGCAGTAAGAGTTGGGCAGACATTAAAATTCCTTTCCATTCTGTTGTAGGCTATCAGGTGAAACTAATCATACCAAAGAATCACCTTGCGCTTCCTGTCTTTCTAATAGGGAGTTATATTTTCTGTATTCTCTGTAAGGACAGTATGTTTTATTAAGACCATGTGCTCTTCTTAACCATAATTACTGGTTAAGCTACATGTGGGTATTGCTTTTTAGGTATTACATGCATAAAATACAGTCTCCTATATTGGAGTTTGTTCCTGCCTAATTGCTCTATCATTTTTTACAATTCATGATATTAATCCTGTAGTTTAACGATTTGCAAAAGCACTCATCAAATCACATAGACAAAGAATGTAGCATGGTTGTTTCTTTCTAATTAGATTATTTAGCCCTTGAAATCCTGATTTTCCTTTGACTTTTCATGATAGAAGAAGCTCTGTCAGGAAGAGGGATTTCTCTGATGTTGCTGAAAGTAAAACTGCGTCAATTTACATTGATGCTTTTGAGGTGAATGAAGGTTTGCTAAACCAGGGAATGATTAACACACTTGAATCTTCAGTGTTGTAACTACAGCAGGAGAAGAAAAAAAAATACAACAAGCAAACAGAAACCAACCCTCAAATAACAAACAAAAGAAAAACAGTCCCATGTTATTATAGTCTAGAATATTTCATAATAGGGAAATGGTTCAATTAAGTCATCCTTCCAAGATGGCTGAAAATCCATTTATGGATAGAAATTACCATTCTCTTACCACACAGTTCCACGTTCAGTTGAAATACCACTTAAACTCTAAGACAGGGGAGGGGAGGAAAGAGGGTGAAAAGCCCAACGAATGCAGAAAGAAAGTTTGACAAAAAAGGCAAAGAAATAGTTTTTTGCATCTGAAATATCAGCATTGTTTTTGAATTCCAGCCAAATCTAAACATTTTTTACTACAATTTCTAGTTAATCAAGCATTAAGTGCTCATCAGTTCCCAACAAACTTTCCTTCTGAGAACCGAGGAACTTCTTTAAGAATGATTAAGTGGTGATCTTAGTCAACTCTTGTATTTTCCCTTTTGCTCTGAATGAGAAAATCATTCTGAGAAATACTAGATGCCCATGGGGATATGAGGAGAGAATCGTTCTTGTATATCCAAGGAGGATTTGGATTATATACTTCGATTTCCTTTCTATGTATTTTCTAATTATTTTTAGTCATTGTAACTGTTTTTTATTTCCTTTGTTATATACAGTTCATTTTAATTTTATGTTTTGTAAGTTTACAGAAAGCGTAGCAAAGTGGAATCATTTGTTTCTCTTTGGTCTTTTGGTAGAAACAAGCAAACAACAAAAAAACCAAACACCAAAAAAAAAAACAAAAACAAACCAACAAAAACAACAAACCACAAAAAACAACAGTGTTACAGAATCATTCAGAAGAAAGAAAATAGTGCATCACCAGTCAAGATGATTTAACTGGGAAGAGGTAGTATTCCTTATCCATTTGCTTAGCTGGATTTGCTTTGCTGTGATGAGTTTTGTAGTCATTTAATTGTCTTTCTAATGTCCCTTATCTCTACTTTTCATTGTCTTTGCTTTGAACACTTACTCTCTTATTTAGATTTAGGCTACCCTGCCCACTTCAGACAGAAATGTTTAAAGGTTTTACCCTTAACAGATACAATGACAGATTAAGGTGTATGCCAGCAGAGCTTTTTGTTAGAGTGCTTCTTTTCGAGGTCAAAACTATCCACTTGAATACTTCAGGCACTTCACTTTTGTTTCTGGCCCTTTGTTGCTGCCACAGCAGCATGTTTTTCTTCTTTCCCCTCAGACCTTTCCTTCTCTTTTCCTTCTCTACCTGCTGACCTGTTCTCCATCGCTGAAGTTCCTTATCAGCCCCTCATACTTCCTCACCCTGTCATCTCTGCTTTATCTCACACCTTCTTACTGCAGCACTTTCATTGCTGTCACTGCTGTATATATGGAGATAGCTGTGGGAATGATTGGTTATCACATTTTATTGCTGGATGTTGCTGTTGGCTGCCAGTAGAGCTAGACTGACCCAGTGTTATATTTGCATAGTCTTCAAGCTCTCTACAGTTTTGACTATCCTTTCTGGATATAATCCTGCTGGAATACAAATTGATTTTAGTAGCTGGAAACAATAGGATTAGGCATACAGAACCCAAACTTGCTCAGTGTAAAGCCCCAGTATCGTTCATAGCCACTAGTCCTTAGAATCACTTACCATCTCCTACATATGTGATTTCTAATAGACAATATTAGAATATGAAGAGTGATCAATGGAAATTTGGGAATTAGCCCAGGAGTCTGTCCACAGCTTGAAGTCTTTTTTTAAGCTCATGGTAATTCTGGACAGTTTTTTTCCTCCAGTCATTTTACTGACTATACTTTCTATACTTTCAATTCTCTCTTGAGAAGTCTTCCTTCAGTATTCAGTATTCTTTGAGTATTTACGGAAAGCTTCCAGTTTGGAAGATTAATCAGAAAAGAATTTGAAAGGTACAGACATCCTATTATAAGGCTTATAACAGTTTTTAAGACTTGCAGAAAGCTTTATATTTTATAGAAATAACAGTATGATGCAATTTTTCCTTAGTCATAGTTCGTTTTGTCATATTACAAGGTCTTTTGTCTAAATACAATAATCATTTTTTCATCATCATGGGCTAAAATACTGATTAACACTCTTGCAGTAGGGTTGGACTCTCTCATCCCTTCTAACGAAAGGATTTAATTTTGACATGTGCCTATCCTGTAAATGAAGGGTGATTATATCAGTAACACTTTCAGCAAAAAAAAAAAAAAAAAGTCTGTTGTTATGAATCATTGAGAAATGTGCCATTCCATTTTCTATCATTTATGAAATGGCTGGCTGACTTAAAATCAGCAATCTGGTTTTGACCTGAGAAATCAACATTCTCTTCTGTTAGGCCTTGTAACTTAAGGGCTTCTGAATTAGTTTAGGATAGAAAAGTCCTTTAAAAGCCATCATCTAGCAATTCTTAACATGCTTAGACCATTTATTTATTTATTTATTTATTTATTTATTTATTGGTATTTACTTATTCTTTTGAAAGGCTTGTATTTATTTTAATTTGAAAATCAAATTCATTATTCTTTTGACAAAATATTCGGCATAGATAGTACAGAAGGTCAGTGGTGATCACAACAATTTTTGGCAGAATTCAAGAAGGGAAAAAAGAATATATTAAAACAGAGTTCAACCGCAACAGTAACACATTTCTTATCTAGAAATTGTTTAGTGAAGGGCTTCTGGAGATGTTATCAAGTGTACAACATAAAAGTTGAAGTCCTGTGCTGATTTTGTGAAACTCAGGGGTGTGACCGGGATGCACTGCTAGCTGGTAGCCTGGTACAATGTTTTTATTAAGATGTTATTAATAACATAGGTCAGGTAATGTAGCATGTGGCTCTGAACTTTGTGAGTCAGTGCCAACGTTATCTTCATTGGAAATACAAATAATTCAATATTTTGGATGAAACACGAGATAATTTGTATGTTGGATGCACTGTTTTACAGGGGCTTGAGTGCCTAGTGCTAATGTTTTTCTGTGATTACTTATGTAGAATTTTTAGGGAATGCTCCTTCTATGGTGTGTATAGATTAGGAGATATCAGAGGTCTGTGTTAAATGTCTGTTTTTGTAGAGGCAGTTTCTGGAAATAACTAATTTGGATGAATGCTGTTTGCGTTTGAGCCAGTGGACCCATCTCTTTTTCCTGTGGGATACAAAGTCTGCTTGTGGAGTTTGGGTCTGACAAGTGCACATCTTTATGAATAATAAGTATAGAAGTTTTACCTTATATTTTTTTGTTTTGTCCTCGGGTCTTCAAGACCAGGCTGGACAAGGCTTTGAGCAACCTGGTCTACTGGAAGGTGTCCCTCCCTATAGCAGGGGGGTTGGAATTGGGTAATCTTCAAGGTCCCTTCCAACCCAAACCATTCTATGATTCTTGTGCTTCTAAGATGTTTCTGGGTAATGTGATTTTTGGGAGTGCAGGTGGGAGTGCTGGTGGGCGCTCTGGCAAACTTAGAGGTTTTAAGGAGAGGAGAAGGTATTTGTTGACAAAATCATAAAGCCACTCTCTGTTATCCTGAAGCCTTGCGATGCACCTGACTGCTGTGCAGGGGTTACAGATAGTGTAAACTTCAAGTCCAACATTACTGCCTCCTGTTTATCAAATGCCATCAAAATATGTGAAGTATGTCTGGTCCAATTAAAAAAATAAAGCCAGATGATTCCTAGGGTTAAATCAGTCTGTACCTGGTCTTTTAAAACAGTTATTACACTGAATACAAGTCACATTCTCATAGGGATAAAATGTAGGAGGTCATTTTAGCATGTAAGACATTTTATCTTGCTTTTTATTTTTAACTCAGCACAAAAAGCTTGACAGCCCACTGCTCTATGATAGCACTCTTCTGTTGTATCCCATAGATAACCCTACTTCAGGTGTGACAACTGTCTAACGCTTGATAAGGAGGTAGATGTTAGCACTGGAGGAGCCATCCTTCACTGAGGTTTGAGATGGAATGAAGATCTGTCAGGCATTCCACTGATGTAGGTGTGCATGAAAGGAAACAATTTATTTCTTTTGTACCAAAGAGCAAGAGGGCAGTCATTTCAGTGCAGCTTTACAATAATCTACAACTCAAAAAAAATTAGAGAAGTGCTTGATGTATCTACTCTGTGTGCTGTTTGCAGAGATAAGCAGCATAGTCAAATTAAAAAAAAAAAAAGTGTATTTGTGCCATCAGACCCGCACCCCACATTGTTTACCTAAATGCTGATTTGACTGGCAAAACTGAAGTTCCTGGACAACTACTTCTGGCATGTAATACTCAATATATTTAATACAGTGTATTCCTTAAAAGATTGGAGCAATCTGTCTTGAATATCTTCAAATGGGCTCAGTGCCTGCAGAGGTTGACCAGTCCTTCAAATTCCATTTCCATTTTGAAGGGGTCTGTATAAATGTATTGTGAAGTTTTTAGCTTCAATGAAGATGATGAATCTGAAATCACACTGATTTTGAGAAAGATATGAATATATAAATGCCAAAATCATTATGAAAAAAGAACTTTTGTTCCTAAATTACTCAAAGACATTTTGAAAATTTCATCCTTGGGCGCATCAGAGCAACGGGATTGCTTTCTCCAACACTTCTCACCTTGATTAATGTGTTCTCTATTATATGTTATCTGACAATATCTGTCTGAAGTATTACTGTTATGCTCAGGATTTTCGGTGATTTTTCCCCTGGCTATTAAATGTGTGTAATGAATAAATACAAACAGAAGAGTAAGTTGCTTAAAATATGATAAGTAGCTTTGAATTGTCTCTGTTTATAAAAGAAGGAATAGAAACAGCAATAGTTTTACACCTCCCCCAGAAAGATGCCATAATCTATCTGCATAAAATATCTTAGGGAAAAAAGAAAAATGGAAGAGCATAATAAGAGCAAAGTTATAACAAGCTGAAATGTCTTGTCACTGTGAACACACTTTTCTAAGGGCTGCATTGGGAAATATTAATATTTAAAGATAATCTCCAGGACATTTCCAAGTAGCTCAATGTGAAACATCTTTGTCTACTTAACACATAAATATTTTAAGATGTCAATATTTTGCACACATAAAAACATTGTAAGTCACTGCTGGGAAATCAAGGGTAAATGTCTTTCCACACTCAGAGCACTTCCAAACTGTTGAATTTCTAGGAAATATTTCAGGCATGGGAGAACTCACAGCAGTTGTATCTAATTTCATTTCAAGTTCTAACATAACCTTGACTTCTAGAAAGTAAGAATGTGCAAGCCCAGATCAGAATTAACAAACCAAAGAGGAAAAGTGCTAAAGTGAAGCTAAAGAAAGTGAAATGGTCAAAAACCTCTTCAGAGATTCTATGTGGTCATTTTGCTTATTTGGGAATTTATTTGGGAATTTTAAGGAGAAATTACTGACTTTGCTGGGGCAGGCAGTTTGTGGCACCTTGGGACACAAAGGATCAAGTTCTGAAATCAAAGCGTGTTGTTATCCTACACTGCCCTTCCTCAGGCTCTATTGCCTGTGTGGAAATGGATGGATATGCTACACATTTGGCAATCTGATCTATATACTTGCTCTGCAGATTTGTTCCTACCAGCCTCTTTAAAATAGTTATTACAATACCTGGAACATAGACAAAATATATCTATGAAACCATTGTTTATGTCACTGCTTATAAAATGCCTCATATCCAGTTGTGAAATTTTATGCAGTCTTCAATAATATTTTAATTAGTAGGATCTGTTTATATTATTTGATATTAGAGAACCAATCTTCATTATGTTTTCATGTCGGATAATAGTATTAGGTTGTACTTGCCTGTATTTTGTGTATATATCTTCCACTGTAATAATAACCAACGATGAAATACAGGAGATATATTCCTACCTTCTGGGAAAGATATGGGGCTTCAGTGAGTCACAAGATTAATACAAATCAATTGTGTCTTGCTTTTGGGTGAGATGGGGGAGATAGCAAATGTCATCCAGGGAGGTAGGATTACAATAATGATGCTGACAACATGGAGGAACTTGACTAGAGCTTTGTATGCTTGTAGTCATCACAGCTGCAGAAAGATTTGGACTGGTTGCTATGAGAGCAAAAATGAGAATGGTGATCTAGAAAATATGACCCGAAGGGGGAGCTTGGAGATACTGGTGTTGTCTGATCTAGACCAGAGGGAGAAATGGAAGTGGATATTGGCCTTTAGGTTAAAAATTAATTAGGAAAGCAAGCAAATTTAATCTTTATTAATGTTCATTCTGCAGAGTACAAGGAGTAGGTAGCTCAGATTGCAACACAAGAAGAGAGTGGGCATCAGCTCTGAAACAGATTGCCTGTTCAGGGTGTGATGCTTTCTGACTTCTGCAATTGAAGGGTTTAAAAATAGTGTGAGAAAGGTGTCCTTTAATAAAGATTGAGGTAGCCTTGGGTAAAAGAATGGTTTATGTGACATCTAGACAGCCTGCCCAGTCCTTCTGTGTCCTTTCCTGTGGTTTCATTGCCTGAAAATTCAGAAGTAAAATTGAGTCTTTTTTCCTTTTTTTAACTTCTCTGCATTGTTAAAGCTCTTTGGGTGCTGTGCTAAATGATTTGAAATACCCTGTATTTGGTCAGGAATACGCCCTTAATAGTATTCAGCTTCCATTTGCTCAGTACCAGCAAATAAATTTTTGCAAAGGAGTGGGTTGGATTTTTCAGTATTTAGTTCCTCAGAATGCCTGGAGGATTTCCTCAGGACAGAAATAACATTTGGCAGATTTAGTGGAATTCCTCTGGAATAAGGGTAAATATTTGACATCTTCCCATAAGTAATGGCACTGATCCTGACAAGCTGTTTACTACCAGTTCTCCAGATAATTTTGCGTCAGCTAAGGATGGAAGTTTAGAAAAACAAATTTTACTCCCTTAAAAAAAAAGTTTTCTTTATATTTATCAACTTTATCTACTAATTTTTGAGCCTGCTTTCTCTATTTTTTTTTTTTACCTGAAAGACAAACATCTACATCACTTTAATCCTATCTGAGCAGCTTATTATGGAATGTGCTAATGAAGGGCTATGTAAATAATTAACCACAGCAGTACCGTAATGTTCTTGCAACTTAGAAGAACTGACAAAGCCGTGGAAAGTAATGGACGCGTCTAATTGAAAATATAGAATAGCATAGAATAGAATAGTTCAGTTGGAAGGGAACTTCAACAGTCAATGAGTCCAGCTGCTTGACCTGTCTGAATAAAAGTTAAAGGATATTACTGAGGGCATTGTCCAAAAGCCTCTTGAACAGTGACAAGTAAGCAGAATCAACCACCTCTCTAAGAAGCCTGTTCCAGTGTTTGACACTCTCCCAGAAAAAATTTTTTCCTGATGTCCAGTCTGACCCTCCCATGGCACAGCTTTGTGCTGTTCTCATTCTGTTTGCGGGAACAGAACTGAGCAACTCCCTTTCCATTCCCCTTCTTAGGGAGCTGCAAAGAACAGTGAGGTCACATCTTAGCTTCTTCTTCTCTGGACTGGACAACCCAAGTGTCCTCAGCCTCTCCTCACAGAAATGCCTTCCAACCCTGTTACCAGCTTTGTTGCTCTCCTCTGGATACTTTCGAGGATCTTACCATCCTTTTTGTATCGTGGAGCCCAGAACTACACACAGCACTCCAGGTGAGGCCACACCATTGCTAGAGATACAGTGGGATAATCAGCTCTTTTGGCCAGCTGGTCATGCTGTGTTTATTGCACCTCCAAAGGCAGTTTGCCCATTTAGCTGCCAGGGCACACTGCTGGCTCACGCTGAGCCTGCTGCCATCAGCACCCTAGGAACCTTCCTGCTGAGCTGCTCTCCAGCCACTCCTTTCCCATCTGTGCTTGGGTCTGGCATTGCTCTGTCCCACAAGTAAAACTCAACAATTCCCTTCACTGAACTTCATGCCATTGATAAATGCCCAGTGTTCCAATCTATCTGGATCCCTCTGCAAGACCTCTTGCCCCTCGAGCGATTCAACAGCACCTCCCAGTTTAGTGTCATCAGTAAACTTGCCAAGGATGCACTCAACTCCTTTATCCACATCATTGATAAAAATGTTGAGCAGACCTGACCCTAGACTTGCACCCTGGGAAATATTACTAGTGATCATCTGTCAGATAGATGTACACCCATTTACTATAGAGGGTTACTTTCTGTGCCCTACCATTCTGCCAGTTCACCATCCAGTGTAGCATGAACTTGTCTCACCTATAGACAGTTTGTCAAGAGGGATGCCAAGAAGGATAGCATCAAAGGCCAGAAAGATTACTAAATCCAGAAAGATTGTGTCCTCTGCCTTCCCTTCATCCACGAGGCAGGTGACCTTATCACAGAAGGAAATAAAATCACTAAGGCACGACTTTCCCTAGTTGAACCCGTGTTGGCTATGCCTCATAAGAGCTTTGTTCTTTAAATGACTTTCAGTATCCCTCAGGACAATCTTCTCCATAACTATTTCAGTGTCTAAGGTTAGACTAACAGGTCTGTAATTTTCTGTTTCTTCTCTCATGCCCTTTTTGTAGTTGTTGGCTAGCTTCCAGTCAGCAGGGACCTCCTCAGACTTCCATGACATTTGGTAAATTGTTGAGAGGGATCTAGCAATAATATTCACTAATTCCTTCATTATTCTAATATGAGTCCCATCAGGCCCCATGGACTTACGAGCATTCAGCTGATACAAATCGTTGCTTAAAATATTCTTAAACACAAATGGAAAATAACTGCTACCATGATCATGGTCCTCTGACTCAGTGAACTGGGTCCAAGAACTATCTTAAATATTAAAAAACAAGGCAAAAAAAAAAAAAAGGCATTAAATTCCTCTGCATTTTTTCTCATCCTTGTTTATTGGATTACTATCTTCGTCAAGTGTTGGCCCAGTGTTTTTCTTTGACATCCTCTTACACTTGACATACTTAAAACAGTCCTTTTTTTCTTTTTTTTTTTTTTTTTGTCTGCCACCACATTGGCAAAGTTGGTCTTTGGATTTCCTTGTTTTGTCCCTAAAGATGCAAACTGAGCTCTGTGCTCTCCCTGTGAAGCTAGACTGTGTTTCCAGAGGGCATATAAATATATTCTGTTTCTACCCTTGTTCCAGGAGGACTTCCCTGTTCATCCAAGCCAATCTTCTGACTCACTTGCTTGACTTGGGATGTAGTAGAGTTGCCTGATTCTGGGTTTTTAAGAGGTGGTTCTCAAAAAGTTACTATTTCTCATGGTCCCCTAAGCCCCTTAGAGCAGATTCCCATAGTGTTGCAAAAAGTCAGAGTCCATTTGTTTCTTAATATGAACTCTCACTTCAGGTTGAACTATTTCTTAGATATGATCAGTATTACTCTAAATAAGAAAAGTAATTGTGGTTTCTATCTTGACAGCTACAACTCCCATCTCAGAATAGATTCAAAATGAGCAATCTCAAGAGTTGCTGAGTGATCCACTAGGGCCAGTGGTCATTCCAGATTATAAGTTTCACTCTAATAAGGGACCTGTTTATTAGTAGCAGTGACAATGGGGCATGAAATTAACTGATTTATCAGGACTTTACTGTTTCACAGATATCATTGCACATCTTTATCATGTATTTAATGTATCATAAAATCTTTACTTAGCGGAGGCAAAAAGCTCTTGCAGTCATTCATATTTCCAGGCATCTTCTGCAACATGAATTATGCAGACCGAATCTTTCACCCTCCATGACTCTTCAGAATTTGGGCTTGACTGGGTTTAGTTCATGCTATGCATGGGAGAAGGTGAGACTCCTGAGGGATTTTCTTAAAAAAAGCTCATTCTTCTTTAATGGTCAGAATTAATGTAGTAGAGATCCCTAAAAGATGTGATTTTGAGCACTTGTGTTTAGAGTTTCAGTTTCTGTAATGGAGTCAATGTTGTTGACATTGTTTATATTATGCTGCAGATACTAATTTAATTTAGAACCACCAAACTCAATTAGAGGCAATTAATTCTCACTATTATTTCAGTAACAGAAGTTTATAAATTTAATGAGAAAATATTGAGAAGCTCTGCAAACCTAGCTAGCCATTATTGGTTGAAGTGCATGTTAGTATGGCAGTAACTGTCTGGATTTCCCTAGTTACCCCCAAATGGTCTGCTTAAGTGTTCTGGAAAGACTATTATCCTTGATTAGTTTGGAAGCACAGATAATTCATTACCCTCCAGGAAGCCAGAAAATGCTAAAAGCTTTTAATTGCTCTCATAAAAAAAGAATAAAATTAGAGGCCACCCTGAAAGCAGTGAGCTAGTGACCAAGTACTCCTACCATAAGAGTTTTCAGAGTTCTGTATTGTCAGAGAGCATTGTCAACAACTAGAGTTAGCTTCCTTTTCATGCAGCTTATCATGTATTCAGGAAGAGATGCCACTGATTGTATTGGATATTGCAAGATGAAGCCACTTTCCACAAAACAAGAATGCCAAGAAACCTCACAGATAGATGTAGAAAGGGTTTGTCTAAGAGGTTATTTAAAGTTTGCTTACATGATGTGATGAGTGTGTCCAATGGCTAATGTTGATAGGAACTTTGATTTTGTTTTTTTTCTACTTACGCTGGGATTAGCTCAGTCTTTCATTGTGCTGTTGCTGTTTCTCCTTAAGCTAAAGATAATGTATCTTTAAAAGTTACATTTTCTTCAGGGTTTATGAACTTTCCTAGTAATAATATGCAGAAATAACTTGCCTAAGGTTTTGTGAGTTGTGTGCAAAGGCAGATAGGTGATAATGTCAGGCAACCTTATGTGACCTTTCTGGTTCTTTCTTTCCTAAAAGAAGCATGAAGAGAAAAAAATGAAGAGGAGGCTGAGAAGCTTTGTTGTACAAAGGAGGTAGAATTGTTTGCTTGCATTAGTCTGTGTGAAAATGAGGAAGGACTCTGCTGGTTGGTCAGTTCATCGGAATCTCTGACCCCCTTGTCATTAAGAAGGCTGATAATATTCTTGGCTGCAGTAGGCAAAGCATTGCCAGGAGGTCAAGAGAGGTGATGTTTCCACTGTGCTCAGTGTTGGTGAGGCCACACCTAGAGCACTGGGTCCAATTCTGGGCTCCCACCACACAAGACACCTGGACATACTGGAGAGAGTCCACCAAGATGATGAAAGGCCTAGGGCAGCTCTGCTGGGAGGAGAGACTGAGAGCTGGGACTGGAAGCTGACTGCAGTGCCCAGAAGAATGGAATGTAGAAACTGGACCAGTAAAGATGATACATTGCCCTCAGTCAGCTTCTCCCCCTCTAGCTGCTCTGCTATTCATCTGCTACCCTTTTCGTCTATTTCCTAATGTTTACCATAGAGAACTCCCCTGTTTGATCCCCTAATTCTTTTCATGAAAGTTGTTGGGGAGCAAGGGGACAATGCAGGAGAGGGAACATAAATGTGCTCAGCTTGCTAAGGATACATGAAAGATATGCCATAGAAGAGATGGATACATTGAATAAAGTTTAGCCAGTTCTTTTGGTGTTTCGGCATGTCCACTGAGATAGTGATTCTAGCACTCATTTCTGATTTCTTTCTAAGATCAAAAATCTTAACTCTTTCCAAAGCACTGACATTTCCATTAGCAATTCATGTTGCCATACAAAATGACCATAGAGGTAATTGCAAGATGGAGTAAAATGGATTTGGGCACCCCCTAAGGGAATCAGGATGTTTGCAGCTGAATTTGGAGTGACCCTGTGGCACCATTTCTGAAATTTCAGCACCTTTCCCTGTTTCTGATGAGAGCAGAACAACAGAACTTTATTTTATTTACACGTGATGTGAAATTTGCTCCCACTTTCCTAATGGTAGGTGTATGTCCTTGTCTACATAGTGCTGACACAGGAGGAAGTGGGAGAACTTACTGTATGCACTTAAACATTCTGCAGTATGCTGGATATGCAGAACATCAATGCTGTTTAAATAAATTACATCTCCAGGCTTACAGATGGATAAGTAAATTTCTTCAGGGCTCCTTACAGTTTGCACTTGTGTATTTGTCATCAGCTTACTACAGTGGAACCACTTGAGAGACAAAAATGTGGGCTGTTGGCTGGACTCAAATGGCAATTGAAATTTAAATATATATATAACTGTTAAACTTTCAGACTGTAGTGAGCTTCTGGCTGGTGTAGGGTGCTGCCTACTTAGTTGTGTGTGTTCTCTTCTATGAAGATCATTGGCTGTATGAGGCTTGATTCACTGTTACCTGAACCAACTGAA
This sequence comes from Pavo muticus, assembly GCA_016647715.1. Taxonomy (NCBI): domain Eukaryota; kingdom Metazoa; phylum Chordata; class Aves; order Galliformes; family Phasianidae; genus Pavo; species Pavo muticus. Next base: position 1,651,549 of record JACDJE010000062.1, read on the forward strand.
TTTTCTCCCTTTGATTTAATGGCACTTGTATGTGGGCCGAAATGAAGGGTCTAGGAGCAGTGGTACCATGGAGAAGTAGGAAAGTAGCTGGAAGTCCTAAGAATATATTTTCCTGTGCAGCTAACCACAGCCAGAGGGGAAAGGAATAGAACAGAAAGTGGTGCCATGCATCCTGTGGACCAGGATGCATTACAGGTAGTAATGTAATTCATATAAAAAGCCCCAAAGGGGCATAGTTAACCAGTGTGCATAAAACATAAAAGTTGGGACTTCTCTACTCCAGTAATTGGTAGTCACAGAATCATTTTTTCAAAGGACATAGTGTAATATCAGGGATCTTTTTTCTTGTCTACCGCTTGCAAGTGCTGCTATGGGAATGGCAGGCAAACAGTCTTTCAAAGTCCTTCATGTCTGCTATGAAGTGAATGAGCCAAAACTGTTAAATGAATTGAAACTTTTGTTGCAGCTGATCAGTCTTCTCTTTGTTATCTTCTCTTTGGGATAAAAGGTGTGGAAAGGAAAGAGATGATTAAAGAAGTCCAAGCAGAGAGTCTCTCTTGGCTCGTGCCAGCTCTCACCTCTCACCTGAAAGCTCTAATGGAGGGAGAACTGCTCCTTATCCACCAATGCAGTAGGAACACAGTGCTGGAAATGGAATGCTTGCAATTATTTTATAGCCAGAGAAGAAAAGATGCCTCTGCAGCTTAAGGTGAATGAAAGTTAGTATAGGGCTGAGTATCGTAAGTATGAATTAGGATGTTCTTTTTCATTGTATTTTAGCTGCAAAATTAAAGCATGCAGGACCTTTGTGTTACACTCTTAGGCCTGAGATTACACGATGTCATAAAATATGATGACACAAATATTGCTCGTTTATGTCACTGTAAAGTTAAGTTTATAGTGGTACAATCACTACTACCATTTATACTATCTAAGCTCAGCATTACTAATTGTATCACTATAAAGCTATTTTATGGTCACATAAACAGTACGAATAATGCTGTCAGGCATAGGTATTAATGCTGCAAATAAACTTACAAATACTTATCTGGCTATCCTTTATGGTGCTAATATGCAAATACTGGGGGCTAGCTGACCATTGTAACCTGTGATTCTGCAGCCAGATATTTTTGTCACTGGAGAATAAGACAATGGATTGTCCTCGTGCTTTTCTCTGTCTGAAACATCTATTATCATGTTTGCTTTTTATAAGTGTCTGACTACCACATCTCTAAGGGCAGGTCACACTTTGGGGACCAGCAAGTAGGAGAAGCTCAGTTTCTGGGTGAAGGGCTGGTATGAATCCGTAGGTCCTCTTTGTGCCGGAAGAGGCAGTGGAAGTATATTTGGAAAACATATCCTCCTAAGGGGAGGCTGTATTTCCAGTAGAGAGAACATTGTGTTTTTGTTGCCTCCTGAACTTGTCAGAAAGAAAGAAATGAAAGAGACTCTTGGTGAGAATATTCTGCTCTGTTGCCAGATTCTGATCTTATCTATTGCCTCCAATAAGTTTCCTGAGTGGGAAAAGACTTCAGAGCTACAGTAGAATAATAAATGGGAATTTTTTTTACTCTTACACACTTGTGTTAATTTGCAACTCCCAATTATAAAACCAAATAAAAAAAAAATTAAAAATGAAGAAGAAAAAAAAGTTGTCCAAAGACCAAGACAGTGCAGTAAGGATGCTTCAGACAGAGTGAGGTGCTTCACCACTGTCAGCTCTGGCAACGGGTTGGAGTAGGAAGAGAGGTTCTTTGTCTCAGGTGAGGAGACTCAGCAGAGATGGCTGTCTTGTTGTGAGCTGTGCTGAGAAGTTGAGATAAAAGGCTAGGTGAAATTCTTCATATGGATGAAATCAGGGAGAAGAAATCCTCCCTTGGTACCCGTTTCAAGCACAGCCTTGCGAAGTCAGTCCTCCTTCAGGCCAGCATTTTGACGCACACCAGCCTGGGAAGGAGGAAAGATCCAGCACTTAGAAAGGACACAGAGAACAAGTAGAAAGTCATTCCCACCCTGGGTTTCTCCAGTGACTGAGCAGACTTCCTCCATTTGGGCAGAATTGTTGAACTGTTTAACTTTGCCTTAGAAGACTCTTGGAAATGCAGGCTTCTGTCAAGTCTTTTCCTGCCTGTATTTCTGTCCTGGGCTGACAGGTCATTTTTCAATTATGTAAGCAAGGAGCTGATAGAGACAAACTGAAAGTGGTATGGGCAGAAAGCTTAGGATCTGCAGACCCAAGATTTTTAAAAAAGGGAAGTGCTGTGTATTAACCTTCTACTTTGATTGGAGTGGAGAGGAGAAACGTCCTACTTGGAACAGTGCATGGGCAATGCATGGGCAATATGTGATGCAACTAAAACATTACTCAGGATGTGAATTGAAGGTGGGAATGACTTTCTGAGGATTTCATAGTGGATGCTATGGTGCATGAAGCCCAGCTGAAAATTAGGGTGCTCATTCGAGTTCCTAAATGGTATGGCACAGAGAAATAATTATGTGGTTGCCACAGTGCTCCCTTCTGGGCTGTGACCCTCTGGGCAAGTAAAGAGAAAGTGAGGATCTGTAATGTTATTTGGGATTCTTTGTGAAGCTAGCAGTAGAGAGGAGGCATTTTATGTTTATAAACATGAAAAAGAGCCTCTCACTGAAAAATGAGAGATGCTTTTATTCTAGATCTATTTGCCACGTTTTTATATGGTGTGTATTTCAAAATGTGATGAATATAATAAACCAAAAAGCAATATCTTTTTTATACCTCAATTCATATTGAGTCTTTTTTTTTATAATTGACTTTGTTTGAAGTAAGAATCTATACATTGACAGGAAATATGTAGTTTATTGATTTGGAAACAGACTGACAGACAAAACATAAAACTTGCCTTAGCTGTTGTGTTATCACCTTGGTTTTTTTTCTCTTCTTGCCAGGTAAAGTTTATTAAAAGAAACTCTCTGGATATAATTTATCACTTACAAAATCACAAAGTGCTTTTAGGTTAAACAGTTCAGTTTCCATTTCTGAAATGCTAGCAATGCTTTGAGTTTAATATGTTTTACCATTGTTATGGCTGGACTCTGTGCTTAAGAATCTTGGTCTGGTTTGAATGAAATAAGTTCTCCAGTCTGAGACCAGAATCTTCACATTCTCAAACAGATGAGAAGCAAATGCTAATAAATTACAGCTAAAAGATTTTATCTCACTAGGGGAAAAAATGGTGGAAGTAATGTAATTATCTACTTGCCCAAATGACGTCAAAGTAACGATTTGAAGACCAAGAGGTGCCAGTATGAGTGAAACAACCAGGCTCAATACTGTCAGACGATTACAAGAGATTGCATAAAGCAATTTGTGCACTGTGAATCCGGTCTGAACTTTGCAGTGACTCTTCAGTTACATGTGTTGCCAGACTTACTCCATACTAATGGTTTGGAGGCTATGTCAAGAGCCTTTGCTTCTGGTACTGCTACTTGAGCTTAGTGAAATCTGTCTTTTTATGGCTTGTAAAGGTATATGCATGAAGAACATGTATACTGGCAGAATCGATTTCTTCATTTTCTAAATGCTTTGTTGTTGGTTTGTTGGCTTGAAATGAGGCCTTTCCAGCTGCTGTAATAGTAAAGAAATCCTTGAAAATATGACCTGAAGGTAGCCAATGCAATTATACATGCTTGAATATGCCAAAAGCCTGAAGCACTAGCTGTGCGAATAAATAGCCCCTTTCAGCTTCACATATTAACTCAAATGCCAATGATGACACTTCAGATGTCAACAGTGTTAACTGCTTCTTTGTTTGCTGAAGCATGGAAAGGAGGCAAGGGATGCAGAAATCTATGTGACCTAAGCAGAGTGAGAACTCGCTTGGATGCAGCAGGAGGGCTGTGACCAGTGAATACCCACACTTAATGTCTTTTCCCTGGCAGAAGTTAAGGCTTAAGTGCTCAGTGGGACATGGGAACTGCTGAAGGAAAGGCAAATACAAAAGAACACCTTGTCACACTTTGAGCATTGAGTCAATCTGTGTAGAACATCTTAGATGGGTTCTTTGGAGATGTCCCATTAAGTTAGAGTAAGCAAAGACAAGGCTGCATATTATTTTGTAAGTCATCCCATTATCATTTGTCACTAGTGTTTCACTTTATGCCTTTTGTAGATCCAGGCACTGAAGCTGGTGCTGAGCAAATAAATTGCCATTGAGGTCAATCAAATGGTTTCACAAACTCAGTGTTTTTCCTCATTGTTTGTCAGAAGTGCCAAAAGCTTCAGTAAGGCTCTTAGGAAGGGTCTGATTCAGATGGCACACAGGAATGGGGTCTTGCTGAGGGCTTGCATCTATTGTGAACGGACTCTTCTGAGGGAGACTGCTCAGGAGCTGAGCTAGCAGAGAGTTGGCCAATTGTGTGCAAGTTTCACTTGCCTGCCCTGTTGTTTGGCACGTATTTGTGAAATGTCGGCTTTGGCATTAAAATATGCAGCACTTGCTTTTCTTTTTTTGCTGAAGATGATGCATTTCAGCTTTCAGACAAAGATACTGAAGTTCATCAATTAAAGATAAGGTCTCTTTCATGATGTGCTATATGAGGGCTAAGCACTTCTCCTGAGCATAACATCAAAAAGAGTGAATCAGAAAACCCACAAAACCTAGGAGTTTCTACAAGCAAAAGCTTGTATTTTCCCTCAGTTCTGCAGTATATTTCCCTCAAAACAGGGAGCAAAGAGTCTTACACCAGCAAAGACAAGGGAGCAACAAACATCTTATCAGTTTGTATTTAGTATTCCTTTCTCAAGTGGTTTATTTTGCCAATGCACTGAGGAAGTACAAAGAAGGAGGCTTTGTTCTGTGCACAGGCACGCTGTACTTCAATTTTGTTCTTCTACTTGGGCAGTTCTTAGCCAACTGCTCCCTTTCTGCCTTGGGAATCAGTCAGTCATGGCATAGGGACAGAGACATTTAGCTCAATACATTTGGTCCTTCAACTGACTCATTTTCCTCTTTCTGGTCTGTCTGTCAGCTCCTCTGCATGGCTATTGATTAAAGTGATACTTGACTCTCTTTCTAACACTCACTTACTCTGTTCATCTTCACTCTAGTTCTCTCACTGCTGTTTTACTAGTTGTTTTACTCTGTCCTTGTTAGTGGTGTTGCTGGGGATCTTCTGCCAGTGCAGCTGCTCTCAGAGCCAAGTATTGGCTTGTGTCTAATTGTTCTTCTACGTGCGCTGTAGTAAATCTGTTAGCTGGGGACCTCTGTGTGATGAGAAAGGATTCACAGCAGAAGCTGAACTGTTTAGCAGGAAATGGGAAAGGAGAAGCCAGAAGGTCGGGTTTTTCAACTTGACTGAAGAAATCCTGTACTAGCAGGGGCAGGTACCACCTCACTGTGATGGAACTTCACACACTGGTTTGGACCTCTGCAGCATATGGTCTAAACTTATATTTTGTATGTGGGATTGTGAGGTCTGATTTCAAGAGAAAGGAGAGAACTTGCATGGCTTTTTCCTGTATACCACTGAGTATACGAGGATTTCGTTTTTCTTCTATGTCGAAGTGAGTAAGAAGAGCCAATGGAAATCTGCGTGACTTGTTACAAACTATATGAAGATGTAACATCCACTGTACAAATAATGTGCAGAGTGTGATATCAGACTATTTTCATGTAGAAAGTTTTGCAGTAGTCATTGTCCTGTTTTTGGCTGGGAGAGAGTTAATTTTCTTCAGAGGGACTGACATGGTTTTGGATTTAGGAGGAAAATAGATTTGATAACACACTGATGTTTTAGTTGTTGCTGAGCAGTGCTTGCATTAAGTCAGAGATTTTTCAGCTTCTCATGCTGCCCTGCTAATGAAGAGGCTGGGGGTGAACAAGGAGCTGGGAGGGGACAGCTGCCCCATTCCAAAATAACTTAATTAAACTAGATCATCAGAGCACACGGACATTCTCACTCTGTCAGGATACATCAGCTCAATTGAAAATCTACTGAATCTTTGGCTGCTGCTGCTGGCCACTGCTGGAATCAGAGACAAAATAACAGCCTGGATGCAGTTTTGTTCTAATCTAGGGCTGATAGGCTCATGTCAAAAAGCAAAGGGTAAGCACGTGAGGAAAGGAAGGAATTGAAGTAGATAACCTTGGGAGACAGGGTATTCTTTCCCTACAGACCTCCAGTGGCTCGCATCATTCAGGGATGATTTAGGTATAATTCAGCCTGCCCAGAGAGGGATGGGCTGACCTTTGCAAGTTCCTTAGGGCCCTGCAAAGAGCAAACAAACGCAGTCACATCTCCTCCAAAATGTCTGTTTGTTTTGTTTAGTTTTCTTTTGTTTTCCAGGGATTTTCAGATGTGAGTCATCTAACTGTGCCATTAGGCTGTCTGCGTGGGTTATCTCCAAACTTTACAGCCTTCACTTCTTTCAAGTGCAGATGGCCTCTTACTGCATTGAAGAAACAGTTTCCAATGAGTGGAAATCTCCATGGGGAAACAGTTACTTAGACTAAAACAGAAGCTACAATCATTCCAGAACTACTTAGCACAAATGTATCACTTTTCAAATGAGAATCAGTTAATCTTCCTAGTATGTCTGAAAATGCAATCCTTTGCCTTGCTGAATTCAGTGAGATCTTTATTTGTGACTTTGCTGGAGTCTGAGTTTCACCCAATTCTGTATCTCTGTTTAGTAGATGATTTACAAATCCCATGGTCATGGATAATGGATCCTGTATTGGAGATGGATAGACATTTCCAAACTTTCTGGGTTGTTTAGGACTCTTACACTGTTTAGTTCATTTGCCTATAAAGAGATCTTTTCATTATAACTTATAAGCATTTTCTTTTCTGATGTACTAGAAACCCACAGGTGACATATAAGGCATTTATATTCAGGGATCAGGTACCTAGATTCTTTCTCACTTTTCCACTTTGATATAATGGAAGATATTGTTAAAGGAGAAATAAAAGTACCTGTTCAAGTTGAGATAAAGTGACTGTGTATTTGAAAACAGGAAATAATCAGAATTCTACTAACATGGAAAGGAAGGAGACATGAAAGAGCCAGGCACATGCAGAATGACACATGTTTTCTTTGATTCCACCTTGACTGATTGTTAACTTTAGCAGGCCCTTTTGATCAGGTGGATCTTCTCTAGCACAAATGGGAAGGATTTCTTACAGCATTATGCAGGTGTTTGTTTTCTTGCATTTTGCTTGTGAATTCAAAGGTTGATTAAAAAAAAAATTATCTCTGATAATCAGTCTCTAAGCTTTTGACTTCTTTTCATCTGCTGATGTCCAAAAGTATCATACAAAGATACTCCTACTATTTTGTTACAAAGACAGCTGCAGAAATGTGAGGTTACTTTTTCCTGGATTTCAAATTCAAAAGAAGTTACAGCAGGCAATGAAATTCTAATAGTGAAAGAAAGACTGACATTTGCCTTTCCGTCACTATCCCTGACAATGTGTACTTTCTATATTTGCCTGTGTGCTTATTTACTGCTCCCTGAGGCTTTCATGTAATACTGCGGTTCAGATTTCCAGATTCAGGAAGCTCCTTCTTTCATCTAGTACTTCTGCAAATTAATTTTCTTCTGTCTAAAACAGAGTATTACAGAGCTGGCAAATTCTCTAGCCCCTGTGTATGCTAATCATTATATTTATAGAAGGAAATTGTAGCTTGGTTAAGAAGAAGTACAGGTGACCTGTACTGTATGGACGATTCAGTGACAGACTTACTCTGTTGTTGGGCAGTACTGTTAATATTGTGTCTCTCTAAATTGGTACGTGTGGTCTTTTCCTGCCTATTCTGTGGATGCTTAGTTAATATTTGGAAATAATTTTATAGTTACTGAGAAAATGGACTGTCAAAAAGGAATATATATGTCATCATGAGAACAGTGGAACATGTGGTAATGGGAGGGATTCCATGTGCAAAGTGCCATTGATCCCTAAGGACTGTGGTATCATGGCCAGAGAAACTACCCAGGAGAGGATATTTTTGGTGAAATGGTCAAAGTCATCATTCCCATATGCTGTGTGTCTTTGGCATTCTAAATACTAATTAACCAACCTTTTAAACACAGATCATGAGGCAGATGAATCAACAGAAATTATTTCCAAAGCTGGAAATGCAGATTTCAGAGGGGAAACAGGGAATTTCATGCTCTGCTCATACAGTGTGGCTGCTTGATTAATATCTGCATTTTCTCCCAGAATGTTTAAAGTAATAAGATATCAGTATAACACAGTGAATTTTAGAAAGACAGTACTGCCTTCCATAGATAATACTGGATTATCCTGGATCCTTCTTTTCTGTGCCAAATCCCTAAGGTCAGGGCATTTGATCACGGTCAAGAAGTGTTTTCTCAAACTCCAGTAACATTAGTCATTGTGATGCTTTGGTTTTCTATTCCTATTATCCCACTGATATTCTCTGGTGTGAGTTACAGCCATGTAAAACTGGGGTGTAAAGCAGGAGGGAATCCAATTATTTGCAAGAAGGCTTAGTTATTTTACCTGGCCTTAAGTGAAACTACATGGTAATTTAAATCTTTTTTTCTTTTTCTGAAAAGACAGTGATACTAAAAGAATGCTTTGGAGCTTTAGTGCAACTATGCTGACAGTTTAGCAAGGATAAACAGAGGGAAATGGGCAATACTAGCATTTCCTTGGTAAACAGAATATTTTGATCTGTTTCCTTTGCAAGCATCTCTTAGTTCAGTAGTTATATCAGTGACATCTGAGATGACTGAGTGTTTTGCCGACAAGGCCATTAAATTTCACTGTATTGTTTAATAATCAATAGAGGAGTACTCTGAACTGCTTTCTTAAGTAGAGTGCTCAGCAGGGTTAAGAATGTAACTTGTGCATGCTTAAATCTTTCTCAGATCAAGGTTCTTTCCTTCTCCTTGAATAAATCTATTCAATTAGTTGATGAAATTTTGATTTCTTTCTTCTTCACTTTCCTTTTAATAACAGTTTAATGTATGAGCATTCATACAGTAACTAGCATTTTAACTGCCCCTATCAAAATAGGTTAGCTGCTGTCTGAGTATGAGTTTATCCTGAGAATACAAGAGGAGAAATTGCAGGATTGTGCAATTAAATTTTTTAAAAATTTAATTTTTTAAAAGCATTAAAATAACAGTTTTTGTCTCTTGGCTTTTGCTTCTTACGCTTTTACAATACACTGTGATGCTAACCAAGATGAGCTACATATTTCTCTTTCAAATACCTATTTCTTACATATCTCTGAAAAGAAGTGGCTTTTGGAAGATCTCCCATAACAACAGATTTCATCTTTGCCCAATTTGCACAGAAAGTAATTTTACATTTGTAGTTACTTGTAGTGAATGGAGCTACATATGGCTGGTGAATGGTCATTAGTGCTGTTCCTTAGGGCTAGTTCTGCTCAATATTTTTATCAATGATCTGCATGCAGGAGTGGAATGCAGTTTTGTTGTTGTTGTTGTTTTTAACTTCTAGTTAGAACTGAAGAGATCAGGAAGTTGAACTCTATGAAATTTGAAGGTTTCTTCCAACTGAACCATTCTGTTCTATTTAAGTTTCTTCCATTGCAGATGTTCTTCCTCTGCCACCCAAGGCAGTCTCAAGCAATGTTGGTGCAGAGTCCCTAATTATTGTTACAATGGACAAAATCTAAAAATGAATATGGAGCTGATTCTTTCCTTGAGCCCAGCTTCCTCCGAAGCTTGGTCCATGAGATCTGCCTAAGAAGGGGACTTTAAGGAAGTTTTACAAAATATGAAGAACCCCATGCATGGCCTGAAGTCATGATGATGTACCGATCTTTGCAGTTATATGCTGGGACTCCAGTCACAGTCAGAGATCCCTTTCCCCTTTTGTTGAGTCCTGGATGAATGTTTATTCTGAAAAACAGATTCTGGCTGAAGGATCCCAGCACAGGAAGAAAGTAAGAGGTTTTTCAGTCCAGCTTCTCAGTAATTTAATCTACTCTTCTTCTCTCGTGTTGTGTTGAATGAGGCCCTTTTGACACCCTATATTTCTCCTATATTTCATTTTCTCAAAACTTAGGTAAAATAGCTTAGCTGGAAAATGTTACTTTCTGTACAAAAATGTCTGGGGGTTTTGTAGGTGAATTTGTCCTGGCCATAGAGATCAAGTGATGATGGTAAGTTGCTCAAGATCAATGTTCTGTTGTAAAATGGGAAAAAGATCCAGTTTTCCAAACACTGAAAGCTTCACCATTCTTTATGGAAGTATAAAGGTTAGTATTTACTGAGAAGTAATGAAAGTAGAGGCAGTATGAAAGTCAGGGTGTAAGGAGAGAGAGGGAAGGAGCTGAGCTCAATGGATGAGCTCATGCTTTCATCTGACACCAATTTCAGCAGAGCTGAGATTTCACCCCTCAGAGCTGGAAGGTCATGTTGTTCATGCCACAGCCTATCGGCAGAATCAGCTCAATCTAAATTGGCTTCAGGGAAGGGCTCATATTAAAAGCTTGCAGAGTGATTGTCAACTTTACAAAGGAGTTTTCATCTATCTATAGATATGTAAGTCAATGATTGCCCACAGCTAAAATTGATTTAATTCAAAACTGTGTGGAGGCAGTTTACACAAACCAGATTGGAGAGAAACAACACACATACTCCTAAACCAGCCAAACAGAATGGCAAGAACAAGCTACTGTAATTTAGTGTCAATCTAGTATGTTAAGGAGACAAAGCAGAAACAAAAGTGCCCTTTCTCACAATAATAGCACAGGTTACAGATACATGAGAGCAATGTAGTGAGAAGTTTACACCTGAGCTTTCTCTTGCCATTTACTTTCCTCCTCCTATTTTCAGGCCATCTCTCCCTTCAAAAGCACCAAAATGAAGAAAGTACTTGAAAACAAGTGGAAATTAAGTATTTCTATTGGAGATGAATCCGAAGTGATTTATGAGCAGTTTGTAAATGCCCTCTTGAAAAAGAGGACCACAGACTTAAACTTTTTCTTTTTTATTCAGTGAGAAAAATTGGCAGGAATACTGCATGGTCAGCCACTTAGATCTAATTAAATGACTTGAATATTAGAAAGGAACAAGACATCATTAAATCAATACTATATTAGTATTAAATATTTTGAAGATGTTGATACATTTACACTGATGTCAGAGAGGATACAAGAATAACAGGTAGGCTTGTTGACACTTAAGTGTGTGAGTCACCTATAAGTAACAAGGAGTGAGGAAGAAAGTTCACCTTATAGGCATACATTTTTACAGCATGTTTCTCACCTGCCTTTTGGGAGCTAGTATGAATCATTTTAAAAGGTATTATGCTTCATTAACTAATCCTCTGTCCTGACCAAGAGTTATATTTCCCTTGCTTTTCACTCCTCCTCTCACACATATCAGCCACTTCCTGGAAAGCATCACTGAAACTCCACCAAAAAGCTCCACATTTTTGTAAAGATTGCAAGGAAACTTCTCTGGATGCTTCTGAAAATAAGCAGTTTCGGACAAGATATGAGAAGAAGACGGTGGCCTGTAGTACTAGATGAATCCTTGGCCTGTACTGCAGCAAAAATGTGAAAATTATCATGTAATCCAGCTGGGGCTACTTGAGTCTTCTATTTTTAGAGCCTCTATTTATAACAATTTTATTAACAGTGCTGGGACATTTCAGTTAGCATGACTCCAGTACACCTTGTGCTCAGTGCTGTGCAAAATTATTCTAAGTAGTAACATTTTTTCCAACCAATTTACAAGATGACACCCTCCAGACCTATTTCACATTTTTCCCAAGTTTCCCCCTCTTCTTCCACATTTATGCACTCATTTTTCTTATGTGCCTGTCTAATCTATTTTTTTTTCTTCCTCTTAAGCTGAATGTTCTTTGGGGGGAAAATAACTACTGCTATCTTCCCTACAGTTCCTAACAAAAGGGCCAAATCCACAACAGAGCTATTTGTGTGTGTGTGTGTGTGTTGAAAGTAAGACTGGAAGATATTTCAAAAGTCATCTGCTGCTCCAGTGTCCCAGTACTATTCCTGGTGGGATGTCTTTGTAACACCAGTCCAGAGAGGCAGTAAGGCTGGGACAAAGCCAAGGGAGGCCAGAACATGCATGTGATGCCCTTGGCCATGGGCTCCTTGCTAGATGAATCCCCTCCCTGTGTTACAAATGACTGATTCTTCCATTTTGCCTTTTCTCTCAGATTAGCAGCAAAGCATTGCAATTGCCTCCTACTGTGTCTTACTTTATGTTTCCAACTCAAGTTGTAAAAGTCCTCTTTAAGGGCTATTTAACACAGTGTTCCTATGATAGATATTGACAGAAATTGAAAGGGAATTTGTAACAGTGATTTCTTTTTGTTTTGTCTGAATCATCATCATTACAAGTAATAGCTTGGAAAGTTGTTCAGCTTGCTTGTCTGTAATGAATAGTGTTCAATAGGCTCTGTATCTTGAGAGGCTTTGTTGCCAAATACAAGTTTGTCAGAAATATTGGAGCACTCTGGAGATCAAAGAATAGTAAAATGTTAATAGATGGTTGTCTCTGTTTGTGCAAAACATAATTTGTTTCCATTGTTTCAAAGGGCAGAGACAAGCCTACACAAAGTCTATCGGCAGAAGCGTTTCAGCTGGCATTGTATCCCCAGGCTGGCAGGTGCAGACTAGATTTGCAGCAAGGCTTTTCACTGCAGCAAAGTGATAACAACCTCTTTGTGTTAAATTTTAGCCGCAGAGGGGGAAATCTCAGTCTCCTTAGGGTTAGAAGGAAAATAAGAAAATCTGAGTCTTTAATAGAAGTTAAACTAAGGAAGACAATTGGCCCCTGCCTTAGATCTGTAGTACAGATCTTAGAGTTTGATTTCCAAACAGCCCACACTAATTTCTGACTAGATGCTTTTACTGTCCCAAGAATATTAGATCTCATTTTGCCTGGTATGAATCTGTTAGCGTAATGTGCTCCTCTTACAAAGAAGCAGGTGAGAAATTCGTACAAGGAAGGATCAGAGTATTATATCTCAATTCTTTGACTGAGAAACCAAGAGAGCTCTTCATCCTTCCCTACTCACGGCCCCAGGCTACAGTAATTCTAGTGTTTGCTACTTCATGGTTTTCTGAAGTCCAGGAAGAAGTCTGACATCTTTTTAAAATAGCCAAGATGCAGGCAGCTCCCATCCCAGATTTGTCAGGCCTGCCGTGTAGGGAGACCAGGCGCATGGCTGGGCTGTGAATACTTTGCTTCTGGGAAACTATAGGTTGCACAACTTTGTGACTTTTTAAGACAAGCCCAATAAATATCCTGTGCTGGGCTTTATACTCTCCTCTCGTCCCTCTGCTGACGTATGAGAACTTTGCTGTCACACTGGGTAGGGGGAAAGCACCTTACCCTGTGTGAGCATTACTCTTTGCAGCTGGCAAGAGTAGCTGTTCATTGCCTTCAAAGGCAGAGGAAGCCTGTCAATGTGCCTGTTTCTGAACAAAAGGATGAAAGTAGAAGCTGGTGGAAATTAAATATTTTGCAATCTCAAAGCAAGAAATCAAAAATACACAGACTTTATTTTTGTGGCTGTGCAGTAGCCTCCAGAACCTGAGGAAAAATACATTCAGAAGCCAGATGAAAAGGATACACTAATTATTTAAGAGAGTAGCTGCATCTAGTAGACTGTAACCTCCAAGCAGAGCAATTATCCTTCTTTTCCATCTGCTGCCCTACATGGACACAAATTGGGTCAGGGAAGAGAACAGGAATAGAGTGAAGGAGGGGCCACTTGTTTACATGCCAGATCTGTATGTGTCATTCTTTTATTTTCTTCTGTCCATCCCATTATTGTATCCTGGGAGAGGAGCACTTTTATAAGCACTAATTAGACCTGAATGTTCTGCAAGTCTTCAGGAAGGGAGAGAACAAAGATGCAGAGGTGGATGCGGGAAATAGAGGGGGAAGTCTGTCCCAAGTGAAACAACAAACTCAGACCAAATCTTCTTGGTTCTGAAAAGGCATGCTACAAACTTACAGATCTCATTATCAAATCAGAAGAGTGAGCACAGCTGCTCCTGTCAGCACAAAAGCCATCAAGTTCAAATAGGCACTGTGTGTGTGCAAGGCATGACAATTTTTTCTGACTCTCATCAAGGCCAGTCCTTGCCAGTACCTGCTTTTGTTCCAGCTGCAGAGCTACAGCTCCACAAATAGATCCCTCTTGGGATTTGGGAGGCAACCAAGGCCCAGTATGATTATGAGTCAGGGGACTTGCCAGGCTTCTGTAGCCACCTCAGTACAAGCAGAGAGGAAAACTTAAGAGATGTCTTTTCCTATTCCTGTGCCTTGGTTTCCTTGTCTGAAAATAGGCAGAATAACATCAATCTCCCTCATAGTCTTTGAGATGCAGAAGGTGCTCAATATTATTGTACTTAATAGCTGTTGCAGCAAGACAGCACAAAAACATCAATAATCTTGCCACACAGCCATCATACACTTAACCTTTGCTTTAAATATCTGGCTTTCCTGAATCTGCACAGTGAAGAACAATTTGAAATTGTTCTGAGTAAACCCTCTAGAAATCAAAACCCCTAATACAAAAAGGAAGCAAAGTTAGAGAAAAATACTGGGTTTTCTTCAGTAACCTCATTGAGATAAAATATTTTATGCATGCAAATGTGTGCATTCATACTTTTTTTAGATTTGTCCAAAATGCAGATAGTTGGAAAAGCAGTTGCTTATTACTATTTCTCATATATGCTTTCAAGAGTGAATTACATTAACTCCATTCCTCTCAGCTGGTAATTAATACTCTTTTCTTTTCTGCTGCTTTTACTTAGTGTGTAACTTATGACTAGAGGTTAATAAATCTCTGTCCATCTATTATGCTGAGATGACTTCTTCCTTAATAATTGTCTGTGCTTTAAGATTTTTCATCTCCGTCTGTTAGATGTCAATATTGGATTCTGTGATGAAATATATAGTGTAAAATATTTTCTTCTAGCTGTCTGGAGCAACACTATTTTATATGCTTTGATTAAGCTGTTTTTCTAAATGGACTTTTTTGATCTATCCATATTCCTGTTTCTTATGATACTACTTTTAAAAATTACTAATAATGGTATCCGTTGTGTTCCACAAATGCAAATGAGAAGTGAACAGATGCTATTTCAAATTGCTGTATAATAGGAATAAAAAATACAGGCAAAGTAAGCCTCTTAGGAAGTGCTGTGCTTTGGTCTTTCTACCTTATATAGTAGTGTCATCAAGTGGAAAAGGCTGGATAGCAGGATGAGTTGGTGCTTAATGAGGTAGATAAACAGTTCTGCCATCATTAATGTATTATTTTTATCTGAGGCCTTCTTATAATACGTATAACACAGACTTGTCATCCAGCAATAGTTTCTGTTGGATTGTACCCTAGTATCCCAAAGAATAGTTATTCTCTCCCATCACCCCACCTAGCTGCCTGAACTGGAGATGCTAGTGAGAGTTTGATCACACTGTTTCAGGATCATGTCCAGTGCTGTCTCTGGAGTTAACTCTAATGGGAATGCCCTTCGTTTTTATTATCATTAATGAGAACTAGCAGAGAAGCCTTTGTGTCTACTTAATGAGAATGCCTCAGAGAGCAGATCTGGAGAAGCAGTGGATTTGAAAGGTTGACCTTTGTAATGAACCAGAACGTTATCAAATGATATCAGCCATGATATCAAATTGAGTATATAACAGGTCTTTGTCTTATATGAGGTCAAATAACTGTGACAGTGAATTTTACATGCCTAAAGATAACACAACCATTTGTATCTTACAGAAAAAAATTACTAAGAGTGTGCTTTTATATGTACTATTGATCAATCCAAGTATGTAGTGGTAGGTAGGTCTAGGAAATACAGGACAATGGAAACTGGAAAAAGCAAAAGTTTTAGCTTCAGAACAGGCATTGTGCTTTCAGTGGTGTAGCAGAAATGCTGAGTCATGGCCTGAATTGGTGATTGAGCACCTGGTAGGAAGGCAGGGCCAACCCAGGGGAGCTCAGGTGCATGCAGTGCAGCTGAGTGACGAGAAAGGGTGGATCCAGAATTCACCCCTTCCCAGACCTCATTTAAGGGTTGGCAGTGGAGGTGAGGGTATTTCTCTAGAGATCCCTGCCTACCTGAGGCCTTCCAAAGGTAAGCAGTTTTACTTTCTTTGTTTATGTGTCTGCTGCATTTGGGCTTGTTCTCATTTGCTGTGGCCTAGGATTGTGCCACCCCGCTACTATTGCTGTACTTTCCACCACATTAGAGTATTAAACTAGGAGTAACATAGATCTGGAACTGACATGTCTTTGTTGGTAGTGTACCAAAGTAAGCCACATCAAAAAGTATTTTAAAGAACTATCCAAATCTATATACTGAAATCTATACGTCATAGGCACTGTACTGGATTGTGTTTATGAGTGGATATGCACGTTGAAACCTTGACTTACATCCCAAGAATGCTAAGTGCATGAGGTAAACCTTCCTGGTAAGCATCAGATGTGTACCGGGTATGTTGGAAATCTAGAGCTGTGACACTTTAAGTGAAGTAGCATCCCTTTCAAAAAGTTGTAGGATGGTAAAATGATTAGCTAATGACTAAATGCTCCATCTTTCTGGTCCTTTTCTGCCATTCTTCTGGGTTGCTCCCAGGTGTGGTGTCACCCATGTGGAATGGTAAGTTAGCATCCAGACGAGCAATGGTACAGCAGTATTCCTCTATTGTTTACATGTTGGAGGTCTGCACATGATAGATGCAGATAACCTACAATCCCTGTGCTTCTTCAGTCCTTATTTTTGGTTTATAACTCACACAGAGCACGAGGAAATTACTGAAATCATTCTCTCTGATTCAGCTAATCCTGAAAATGCTGGAATGCTCAGGCATAGACTGAGGTAAGCAGCACCGTGCATCCCTTTTTGAGTACTTCAGCTTTCTTTCCAGTTCATTTAACGAAGTGAAAGCAGCTGAACTGATCAGCTGGTCTCCCAGGGAGGCTGGATCTTGGAGTAGAAAGCTTTGTAAAAATCTCCAGCGCAGAAACAATCCTCAACCACTAATGAAGTGGCGGGGGGGACAGGGTATTGCTGGTAATTCAGAGTACCTGCTAAGCTGTGAGCAGCTTGTGTGTGTGTATTTGGTATTCGGGTGGAAACTTGGTAGCTGGGTGACTTCCACCTTCTCAGTGTAGCCCTGACTTATGTACATTCAAATACAGTCAAGAAGTGTAGCAGGTGGTTTCTGAATGAAGTTAGATCTTTAGCAGCTGGAATTATTGCAAAACTTAGGTTGAACAATTGGAGTGAAATTAATTAAATCATGCTGATTTGTTCAAGCTAGGAAAATAGTAGCAACTAATATTGTATAGTACACCCCATCTCAAATTCTCCTCATATGCTTTAACCAAATACAATAAACATACTGAGAAGTACATGCAGCACAGATGGTCACTCAAACACTGCTGAAAATGCAGTTATTTCTTGGGACCTGGTATCTTTCCATGTTTTTCCAAGGAGTAACCTGTTACAATGAACAGATTCTCCCTACCCTTCCTGATTACAAACATGATCCAGAGCCAGATATGAGTGCTATTTTCATTCCATTTTCACTATTTTTATTATTCATATCTTATTTTCTCTAGGATTGGAGCTTGAAATCCTAAGCTCAACAGCAAAGTTTGGCCTGCTATATTTTGACATAAACTAGAAAAATCAGTTGCTTCTTATTCCCTTCTTAATCATGCGCACATAAAAGCTAGCAGGTTGCTGGTAGGAATGGAAAGGTATATTTGTCTGTCTTCTTGTCAGACAGCAACATGCCCTGTGACACAGTCAGGGGAAAGTATTTGATTTAGTACCAACATATTGTCCAAAGTATTGAATTACCATGTGGCTGAGGAATAGAAAAGCAAGCACGTTTTCTAGGCATTGGGATCCAGAATGCTATTGAGTTAATAAGCTCCCTGCTACAGGGGCTGGATGGCTCACAGCTTTGATGTTTAATCTGTGGGATTTTTATCTAGTGCTACAAAATCCTTGTAGGACTTGATAGATTTCACTGCGATGAACAGGAGTTTTGTGATCAACTTCAGGAAAAATGTCTTGGTTTTACTGCTGCATCCGCACAACTAGACATCTGTGATCAGACTGCAGGTTGTAGGAACTGGAAGCTAGGACAGTGCCTTCTGTGGGCTTTGACTTTGATCCAGGATAAGCAAAGGGTAATGTTTTTCCACTTGAGAGGTTATTTGAAGAAACCCCTCCCACCTTTTCAAAGGGCTCAGACCACATTGCCATGAGGGAATAGAGCTTATGCCTTAAATCTCAGTTTTCTATTCCCTCCCAAACTCTGGATAGTATCAAAGACTTTAACTCAGGTTCCCTTGAACACAGCATCACCCCGTGGCAGACTGTCTCACCATGACCACCAGACTTCCTCTCCCTTAGGATGAAGAGTTGAAGCAATCATCTTTCTATTTTGATCCCCAAAGTAGAAGCAGCCCTATAAGCTCTTAAAGCTGGCTGAGATGTTACCACCACAAAGCTCAGGTCCCCTATCCCTAACCTTTGCGTGTGTCCCTGTACAAAGCCCAAAAGGCCAGGGGTTTTACTGTGTGCAGGTCTGGGATGTGGCTTATGAGTCCTACTGAATTGTGCGCAATAAGAATTAACCTCCCCCGCTTTCTTTCACCAGGGTCAGAAATCTTTATGTTCCTGGCCTCATTATGTCAAAAGAGAGAGATCCAGTTTCCCATAGATCTTGTGTGCGTTGGTATAGAGCAGGGTGCTGGCATGTGGTGGTACGGAGTAGCGGTGTGTAGAAAACCTCACCTCTCTGCCACTTTTTATATCTTCTCAGCCTAGCTGCATGATCTGGGGCTATACACATATCAGAAGGCCAGGTACTCCAGCCCAGCACCAAGTTCTTAGGAGAGCTCTTGCTGAGGCTTTTGACAGATTTGTTGCTGTGAAATACCTAGCCTATTTCCTGCAGAAATATCTTTCTGCCATGGCTAAATACAGTCACAGTGATAATGGTGAGATATGGTTGAAGATTCTGCAGGAAAAGCCAGGTGTTTTTTGTCCAGATGAAAAATACGTGCATGACATAAGTGCCTGATCTGCTTCAAAAGCTGCTCAGAAGAAATATTTCTGCTGCATAGAAAGCTGACGTGGCTCCACCTGCTGGTGTCAGCCCGGAATGACACTGATCATTTTTCCGGGGAAAATCCAGGAACATGCTATTGTTTCGCAAACAAAACCTGAAATAAATGAACAACAACAAAACCAGCACCAACAAAAGCCAACTACTCTAACCAGCAAAATCCACTCAACTCTTCCCTGAAAGTAAACAATGAACAGTTAAAGAAGAAAAATATTGTTTATGTCCTCTTAGCTATTGATTGTGGAAGAAAATTGTAGTGTATCAGGAGTGAAGTAGCTTAAATAAGCTACCAGTGCTTTATAGATCCAGCATTAAATTTAATAAATATATAAATAAATGGGAAGACAAGAATGCTGCTCTTTGGGATGAGGTAGCAGGCTTTCCAGCTGCAACATGGTACTTTAAAATAACAACAAAGTTACATGCCTTTTCCCAGGGACAGAGCTAAGTAAAATTCTTCAGGAGGAGTTACTGACCTCAGGGGTACATGGAAGGAATGCAAGGACATATTCTCTCTAAATGAGTGTCTGCTTTGGAAGGCCTGGTTATCTCTAGTCAAACTCCACATTAAATGTTCAGTGACTGAGTATTCTGGCTTTTGGGTGGGTAAGTTAAACACAGTCTTTATTGATTAGGATGTGAAGCCAGCTGCTCTCTAAAAGCTTATTACAATTTCTAGGGCTTTGTGAAAATGCTGATTATGGTGATTGTTATCCAAATGCTTTTCAATTTACTAATAAAAGTGTGATAAGTTTCCACTAACACTGCTGCCACCCATCCAGTGCTGAGGTTAAGCACTGGATCTAAATACAGCTTCTAAAAGCTGTATTTTCTGTTTCTTTGTAACAGAGGTATTTCTTTCAACAACTGTCAAAATTCAAACTCCGTATTTTCCAGTGTTTGTCTTCTTTCCCAGCTTCTGTGGGAAAGAGGAGGATGTTCAAAGAAGGAAGGTCTTACATAAAAGCAAGACCAGGTCTCAAATTGTAGATTCAGGAACTCAGTCTGTCACAGGTTCCTTTAGAATTTTATTGAGGAATCGGGGACTTCATATTCCCTTCTAGTGGCGTTCTATGTTTTCTTGAGAAGGAAATTTTTGTGAAGCATTACTGATGGCTGTGTTTCCAAAGGGTCCCTTCCTTTAAATTTTGCTTTTAGACTTCCTCTTAAAGAAGTGCTGTAAAGTCCTGTATATATAGTTAACCTGAGGCCCTGCTACATCATCAGTTTTATCTATGTCTCGTTTGAAGTAATCAACTGAGAGTAATCCTTGTAAATGCATGGGACAGGGAAGTATCTGGCTTTATTTGTTGCTGAAAGGTCTGTGGTAGAAACTGCCAGTGGTAGTTTCATTATTTTATTACTAAATTTGTTGCGCTGTGGCGCAGAGAAGGACGAGGATTTACCAGGTAACTGTAAGGCCTCTTGCTCATACTCTTCTTCCTATTGCCTGGGTAATGTACTTTCAAGCCTAATAAATCTGTTTTGACTGTATTATTGCACAGCCCTCCCATTAACTGGGACTGCATCCATCGCTCTTGATGGAATTTGAGTAAAGCAATGTTGTATAATACTAGTGATTTTGAAGTTTAGTAGGTCCCTGAATTCATACAAATAAAAACTTGAGTCTGCTGTGAGTGCTATGGGGACAGACCTCACCCTAGCATTAGAAAAGCACTAAGACAGGTTATTCAGAGATGTGGTGGATGCCCCAGCCCTGGAGGCATTCAAGATCAGGCTAGACAGGACTCTGAGCACCTGATTTAGCCATAGATATCCCTGTTCGTTGCAGGGGAGTTGGACCTTTTAATGGTTCCTTCCAACTCAAATGATTCTATGATTCTAAAACACTGGTTATAGGAGATCTGAGACCCATGGCCCCATCTGTGGAGCACTTGTGCTGCAACTGCATTATGGAGCATCTGCTGTCCAGAAGCAGACTGGCCTTTGACTGCCACAAGATCCCAGCTGCCCCATGGCTACATGCTTTGGGAATCTTCCATATCAAAAGGGCTTTTGCATGACTTCTCCCTGGCAGCAGCCAGCACCGCAGCCCAGATATTTCCAGGGTCATCTAAGGCACTAGTATTATATAAATGTAGATTACTAGGGCAAAACATACATAGAAGCAGCATGAGATTTAAGAGTGATTTAAGGTAGAAACAGGGAAATAATGGTTTGTTCATTCAAGTTGAAAGAGTAGTCGATCAGACTGGAAGCTGCTAACTAGCAGCCAGTAGCAGAAGCTGATAGAGTTAAAGGGTAACGGTGTGTAAATTCACGTGTCCCCTGAACGCTCCCCTTGCCTTCCTGTTGGTGTCTTAGGCACATCATGGAGGGGACAGTTTCTTTGCATTTAATGGCTCTTCCTGTCTTTCCTTCCCTGGGTTTGTCTGATTGTTTCTTGAAGCCACATACTATTTTAGCTTCTACAGTCCCCTTTGGCAAGGAGTTTCACAGCTTAACTCGTATGTTTTTTTGTTGTTTTTTTTTTTCCCTTTGCTAGCTTCAAGTGTTGTCAGTAAAGTTACTATGCAGACTGGGACTTTGCATCAGGGAAAAGGCACCCCATGATGTTTTGACAGTGTGTTTGTTAATTACATTAATGGTTCTAAGGCACAGATTTGGGCATCTTGGCATCTTACTTCATCTTCATTTCTTGTATTTATGGAGTTAATGGAAGTGTAAATGATGGAGGCAGGAGTAAGATGGGTTTTGGAGGGGATACTTAACAGAACTTGGAAATGCCAGACTGTTGTGTCTGCAAATGTTCCTAGGGTGCTGTCAGTGGAATAACTTATAATAACTTCTCGTGTAATACTTGCAGCACTGTTTGAATGGCACCCACAAACTCTCTGTAGCACTTTTATCTTGTTTTAATCGTGTGATGTGTGCCAGACATTGAGTAATCATTTGCTAAAGCATGTGAAATGGTATTCAATCTCTGCGTTTCTCTAGTTGTATAGTTTTACAGATTACTCTTTTTCTGGTTCTTAAGTAATTATCTTACTCATATATTACTACGGTGCATAAAGCTGTTTTTCTTTATAGGAAATTTAGCTTGATTGTGATTCATATCTGCAGTTCTTATTTAAATTCTTTCAATAACTCAAAATGACACAGCTAGTAAAAAAGCCAAACCAATCTCCATCGTTAACGTATTTGTCCCTTGTCTCGTCTTTATGATAATCTGTACCAGCATACTGATATTTACTACTACATGCATGGAGTTCTTCCAGAATCAGCTAGCTCAAAATGAAGTCTACAAGGGCTACTCTCTAGATGTTGGCTACAGGAGGGTCTACAGTTCAATTAAGTCAGATCTTCAAATATTTTTTTCGTTCAGGCAGCTTGGTTTTAGCTACCTGAAAGGCACATGATGTTGAGAAGGTGATAAGGGCTTCTATTCTTCAAGATGGGTTCTGTTACTATACTTTGGACTGTATACCTAAAACCAGTGGTCAGTTAGTAACTTATTGAGATTTTTCTTAAAATCACACAAGAGAAAAATGATTCCTCCAAATTGCCTTTGTAGCCAAGAGGTAGTAAAAGGCATGCAGTTTTGTCACCTGAATGGCTGAGGAGGGAAAAACAGCTTGACAATCCAGCCAACAGGAGTTGCCTCAGAGGGGAAAAATGGTAACCTTCTACTGATGCTTCTGTAAAATGAAGGCTTTGAACTGTGCCTTTTCCCATCAGTCAAACCTCTTTTCTTTTCCAGCTTTTATATTAGCACAGACATTTTGGAGAGATTAAACACAGCACTCTCAGAGCACTTTTTTTCCAACCCATCCCAAAGAGGGCAGCCTCCAAAGAGGAGATTTTCCCTTCCAGGGAAGAATAATGGGGCCATCTCTGCTGGCCTTGTTGACCCCATAAGGCTAGAACAGCTTTTATCAATAGCAACTTCCCTATAGGAGGCCATCTCGATTCATCATGGAGAGAAAATTAAAAGCCTAGACGCTGTTTTGTTTTGGTCTGCTGTTCTTCTTTGCCCTCTCTGTGGATCAGCATAGCGCAGCTGGAAGGTGGCTCTAATAAGCTTCACATGGTGTTTGTAAGCTTGATGTAGTATTTAAAAGCATTTGGAGCTCTGAAGCTTGCAGTGAATGATGTGGAAAGGCAGAATGGTATTTTCCTTTGACAGGAGAGGCTGATGTAGGAAAGACTGAGCTAGATCCTGAGGACCTGACCAAACTGCTTCTGATTGAAGTCCTGTGACTTAGTGAAACATCTTCCCAAAAGGGAACCTAGTCCTGAAATGAAGGTTTCAATAGTTTTAATAATTCTTTTCTCTGCATAGTCTGTTCCAGTGTAGTAAATTCTCAAAAAAAGTGCCATGATTCTCAGACTGACCTTAGGCTTGTGGTTGCTGATCTTTTTCAGCTGGAGGTTTTGGAAGCAAATTTTCTAGATGTTGAGAATAATAATAGTCATGTTCAATTGGATAGAAAATTTTTGACCCTGTGAATCAGACTCGTGTAGACCTCTCTCTGTCCCAAAAGAACATTGTTGAGTATTGTGGAATTATTATTGGATGTTCATTTAAAAACTGGTTCTTATTTCGTTCCTTATGTGCCCTTTGCTTCCATCTCCTACAATGGGGAGATAAAGGTTTTGCTGAACAATCCCACTGAGCATTTCTTCTAATGCTCTGACTCTTTATGTAGAAACAGGCTCTGACTACTGACAAATGTTCATGTTTGAGCTTGAAGGAACATGCCGTGGTTCTAGCAGTAGCGTTTAAGTGTCTATTTCAGAGTACAGATGACAATGAATATACAAAGTCAATACTTTGAATGGAGCATAACAATCAATACTTGAGGCCTGAAGAATTTATGAAATAAGTTGATATTGCAGGTCTGCCTTAAAGGGCTGTGCTCTGGTTGCATGTGGTATTATCCCTTAAGAGAAAAAGAAATATAAAACAAGGTTTAGAGTGCATAGAAATTAATTGAGAAAGTAGTGAGCATAACCAATTTTTTAAAAAAGTTCATTGACCTCAATATGGATTTCACATGATGTATTCAAGTTATTGATTTTCTGCTTTTGCAGCAGTTCTCCATGATGTGCAGCAGCTGCCCTGCTGGGTTACATGCTTGTGCAGAGCTGTGCTTGTCACCTGGGCAGCCATGCTCAGCATCTGCCTGGCCCTCACACAGAGAGCCTATTAGCATGCCATCTTCCATACCTGTGATTCAGGAAGGTGAGTGGCAGCTCTCTGCGTGATCATCAGCTTTACTTCACAAGGTGACGCTTGACCTGATTTCTTTTGTATCTGTGTCCTTGAGCTTGTGTTTTCTCCTTTTATTTCCCTTTCCATAAAACAACTTTTACACTTTTATTCTGTGCTCTGAGCAAATGAAGGGTGACCAGCTGTATGCACCACCCTTGGGCAATTGATTATGCTGCCTCTGTTATAAACGTTTTACACCTTATCACGAGTGTTCCTGTCCTCATGCCTGAGTTGCTTCTGTTACCCAGAAAAGCAGGCAATGTGGACTTTTCTGCAAACTGCTCTTTCATTCTCTTAGATCTCAAATCCATCAAAAAAAAGTCACAACAGGTATAGCACCTGCTGCTTCTTGGGATCAGCCCACTGCTGCAGGCTGTCATACAAATTTCATAAATGGGAATGTTTGTATCAGTAAAAGCGTAGCCATTTGTGCATGGTTTATAATTAAATAAGATATGGCAGGCAATGTATTATACTACAACAGCTGCTCTCATTGCCATACATTGTCAAGATGACAAACTAGAAGTTAGAGTATCTATCACATGCTCTTGTCTGCAGATCTCATTATCATTACAGGATGCCATTCAAATACTAACTGAAAGTTCATGTTTATACAGTTAAAACTGGGAGAGCTCTCAGTATTTGATGTTGGTTCTTTGGCTAAAGCATATTTTAGATTTTGGTATCTTTTCTGCAATACAGAATACAATACATTTTTTGTAGATAAGCTTGCAAGAGTGCAGAGATTCATGTATTGTGGTTTTGGAGAAGGGATGAAATAATAGTAGGTTTTTTTTTTCCAATAAGCTCCTTCTGGCCTTCTCTCAGTAAATTTATGCTGTTGCCTTGAACTGCAAAAGCATAGACTCTCTAATGGCTGCACATATGTCTCCCAGAGCATGGTATGGAAGCTTGGAGCAAGAAGTCTTTCCTACAGATGGCAAAGTATCAAAAGAGAGTTCATGTCAAGATGAGATGAACATACAACACCACCTACCTTAGAACTTTCAGTGCTCCTTACCCAACATTTGACCTGAGATTTTTTTCTAGGCTGAACCTTGAATCCTGAAACTCCTTGCTAAAGCTTTAAGAACAAATAATAGGCTAAGTTTTTCACAGTTCTAAGCAATTAAAGACAGGCCTCATCACATGCTGCAATGCATTTTTGGCAAAGGTTTGTCTCAGTTCAGTGACAAATCTGCCATTCAGTTCTTGCAACACAAGAAGTACTTTTTAGCATCACGGGAAATTAATCACTAGTTTTTGGGTACCTTTCCTTTTTGTTGAAGTAGCAATTCCCACCTCTTCCTTAGCAGTTCTATATCTGGGAGAGCCAGGTGTGGTACACTGAGTGACAGAGATGTCTTATACCAATATGTGGCAGTGTCTCTCTATGATTTAACCACAAACAAAGAAAAACAATTTTCGGCTAATTTTCATGATAAATGAACCAATAGTGCCAGATATCATACTGAAAACTTGAATGAAACTGCTAGTTTCCTCTAAGCCCTGAGTGGAGTAGGTGTGGGCTGGCTGCCCTTGGGGCTTTCTGTAGTGCACAGGAGAGGTGAGAGAAGAGGACACGCGTTAACAGCGGTAGTTAGACTTTCTAATTTCCATTTCTGGTGTTCCAGTAACTGCTGTAGTGCTCAGGTGAAGAAACTGCAACAGACATCTCCCAGCATATGTTTTTTCTAAGAAGATCTCAATCAGCCTTGTGCCATTGTGACTTATGGTGTCAGAGAGACACCTCCAGCAACAATGTGAAGAGCCTTATATGCATAGGAACTTATTCTGACAAGTCATCAAGTCACTCCATAAATGACTTGAAGAGGCCTGTGGAAACTATTTGGGTATCAGGAGCCATTTCTATACCTGCTAATACTATAGGTTGGGATTGCATTTTTATGTGTTGTATTTATACACTGAAGTTTTGGTGTTTGGGTAATCTCAGAGAATTGCAGTGCCACTCATTATTTCTTATCCGTGGATGGAACACCATTATCCTTCACACCCACATAATTTCTCTCAGCTTTTAAAGCTCTTCTTGTGAGAGGGTTTTTAGCTATGAGAAAGGAGCCAAAATAATTAGTATGAGCTTTGCTGTATCATGTCATTCCTGAGATCTGTGCTGACACATCTGAAAATAGTTAATGTGGACTTGATGCATCCACAATGAATTATATAAGTTAGTGGGCTGTGGAAGTAATACCACTGCATAGAAATAATGTCATTGCTAGGAAAACCATGCATAATTCCTCCCAGCCAAGAGGAGAAGTGATTAGTTATCAACTGTCTTTTGTCTCTGCATTTTGTTCTTAAAAAGCCTCTCAAGCCCTAATGTTTCCAATCTCAAAGTAATGAAAAAACTGGCTTTATTGTATACCCCTATACATAAATCTATGCAAATGCGGTGTGATGGGAGGCTGTGACGACATACAAAGGCATGATTACACTGGGACTTGTCATGTGTTTTTCTATGCCTCTTTACTTTGCAGTGGTTTCAGCTATCAAACCATCGCTGTAACAACTGTCAGATGATTTTTTTTTAAACCCTAGTGCAAATCAGAGAAGACAAGATCTAAGGTAAATTTAAATAATAAATTTCAGCATACTTTCTACAGTCATGGTGGATGCATTCATTTGTGCTTTGCTCCAGGCTACTGCTTTTCAACTAATGACCTCTAATTATATTAAGAATATTAAGCTTAAATTAGATACTTAGATGCTTAATTCCTGCTAAAATCACTGAGAATTTGATAGCAAATTACTCTCAGTGTGCTGAGTAACTGGCCCTTTCTCCCAGCTTCTCACTGTCATATGGCAGGAAGCATTTACTTTACACAGTTGTTGAGATTATTCATGGATCACCTCAGACACACTGAAGTTGCACCTTGCATGGTGGAAATTGCTATAGTTAATGGAGTCACAACAATATACAGTATTTGACAAACTGTCACACAGAGGTTACGATATAACCTGACATGGTGGTTACTGTGTAGGCACTTACAGAAGTAGCTTCATTTTCAGAGGTGCTGGTGCATTGCCATCCCTACTTGTGCTCCACCTGTGATGAACAACAAGATGGGATCTAAAGCTCCAGGCTATCTTTCAAATAAACCCTTTATGTAGCTGTAGCATGAAATACTTCTCTCCTCAAAGCTGAGCTTGGTTATAGCTGTGTATGTTTTCATTGGTCAGTGTATGCACGTGGCATATGGTAGCTCTTCACAACCTGTGTTAATTTTATTCTGGCACCTAAATCATGGTAATTACTGCAGTGATTGAGGATAGAGGCATTAAGAGCTCTTCAGAGGGAATAAATATGTATATGTTTAAATCAAAGGTGCATTAGAGCAGGGGATTTTATTGCTGCTTCTACTATATTGCAAATGGGCTTTTTGGATAGAGAGCAGGTCAATTGTTTTCTTCACCAATTGATCAAAAAACAGGGGAGATAATTACCAAGTCTGAGGAGGGGGAAAAAAGAGATTTATTTTAATGAAAGAATGTAAAGCCAATTCTAAGGGCAGTCCTCTTCATTTCTGGCAATAATGGTGAGGGCTGGATTTTTTCCAACCAACTCAGTTTGCTGGAAGCAAGAGCCAAGAGGAAAGTATATACTGTCACATATTTTATTAGTAGTAGTATTGTTATTTTTTGCCTTTAAAAGCTACTTATTGACAAAACAGGTATTTTTCCTCAAAAATTTCCAGTTTGACTGCAAATACAGAGGTCTTTGAAATGAGATTTCAAAGAAGGTCTGGAAGCAAGAGAAATATTTTACTACTTATTCTTAACAAACTTGCCATGCAATGATAAAGTTACATCTCCTGCCCTCTGTGAAGTTATATGAAAAGCATTATAGGGAATAAAACAGTTTGAGTGTGTAGATTAAGGCACCCTCCAATGCACTTTTGGCTTAACCTGCAGCAGTTTTCAAATCTCTCTTTTATCAACTTGTTGATCTTTGTGACTGTTAAATTTTAGGCACAGGGACAATTGGAAAATCTCCAAATGCCAAGGGAACCTTCCTCCCCCTCAATTTTGAACAGAAATAGCCCTCCATGACCTTCTTTTTTTTCTTGGATGTTGTATGCTATTTGAAATGCTTCCTCTCAAAAGTTTGGGAAGTTATAGAATATTTTGAAAATGAGTTCTCTTCGGAGATCTTTCCTGGCGCACTTGAAAACATCACCCACTGACAGTAAACATACAGAAAAAGTGCTTGTTTCCCAGCTCTTTCTTAGTGTTGCTTTTTTGGTTGGTTGGGGGTTTTTTGTTTTTTTTGTTTATAATGGATTTGGGTAAATAATGTAGCAACACAGATCTCAGACAGAATCCATAAGATTTAGGCTGTTAAATTACTCAAATGTTTCAAATATGTAATTCCTTTGATTCTGAAAGGTGCCACCCTACTGAAAGCTCAGCAACATGAAAGCACGTAGCTCATACTGCACAGTGTGTGTTGGTTTAGAGTCTAAGGTGAACTTGCACATTGAAATTAAAGTTATATTCACTTACTTGTCAAATCCAACTGAGAGCACCTCTCCAGAAAACAGCCTGACCTGGAAACTACAAGCACGTTCACAGTGCCTGCATTTCTGACCCAATGAGGTGCAAGTTTCTGTAATTGTGTTGCATGAAAGCATTTCTTTTGATGAGTAATGACTTCTTTATCTTTTCTAGGGGAAAAGAAGAAAAAATGTTTTACTGCTTGTCAATTATATGGAGCCATGTTAGTCATAAAATGAATCTTAACAATGTATTAATTAGAACAAAAGAGAATAACACCACAAATCTTGCAGCTAAAATGGGCTTTGTTCTGGCCAACTTTGTTTGTAAATCAATCTCCCATAACAGATTGTAAAAACAGCTTGTATTCATAATTGGTAGAGCTCAGTCAGCATGTTTTTATGAATGCATCCTCTCTCATTATATAGAGATATTCAGCTCCTCAGGCCCCAAAAGTTCTTGAGGTTTGAGACCGTAAATCCAAAGCAGATATCAAATAAGGTCCTTTTTACTTGCCTAAATTGCTCTAAGCTCTCAGTACCCATATGCAGCACACAGTGCATTTCCTTTACTGAGAGCTCTTTCTGAAAACTGTACCCAGGCTGACTTCAGAGGCATG
The DNA here is from genome assembly GCA_016647715.1 of Pavo muticus. Taxonomy (NCBI): domain Eukaryota; kingdom Metazoa; phylum Chordata; class Aves; order Galliformes; family Phasianidae; genus Pavo; species Pavo muticus. The sequence goes on from JACDJE010000062.1 coordinate 1,681,049, forward strand.
ACCAGTTTTGTTTCAGCCTGCAGTTTGCTCAGAGCAGTTTCATTCCCCTGGTGAGAAAATGCCTAATGTTGAGCACAATCTGTTATGCCCAGGTCAGTTATCATGTCCTAAATAGTCAGAGCAATGACAATAGCTGTGTGAGAGTAATCACTGTGCAAGTATGTTGGACAAGGGTTGAATAAGGCTCAAATGAATTTAATATGCTTTTAAAGTGAATAAAAGGCAGCAAAGTTCTCCTGTTATTATTGTAGCTTCACAACTGGTGTCTGCTTGGTCTGATGAAGTGTTTAAGTCTTTGTACATGCACAAAAAGGATAATTAAGCAGTAATTGCATTTGATGTAGAGTGTATGGTGGGAGGTGGGGGATAAACAGCTTGTGAATCAATAAACCATGAGGCTGCAGGCTGAGTTATTTATTGATTTATGACCTGCTTAGCTTCAAGTTTACTCCACATCTAGTGCAATTATGCCTTCTGGATTGTGCTTCATTTAAGGGGGAGGGAAAATATACAGTTTAATCTGAGGAAACATGCTGTCTGCGTTGATAATATCTTTTGATGTTAGGCACTGTTGTGTTGCCAGATACATTTTGGTCAGTTGTGGCATCTCACGTACTGTCTGCCTGATTTCTATGTAAAAAGCCCTGACAAGCAACACCACAAAATAATTATAGAGCAAGCCTATTGGAATCCATCAAGCCATTTTATCTAGGTTGGCCTGTGCTGATATATAACATCATGGAACAATATTACACTAAGAACAGTCATGTAGCCTGTGAGAGTCAGTGATCTTTTCAACCCGTGAGCAATGCAAGGGACAAAAGCCAGGACTTCAATTCCATTCAATACTGAACAAGTATGTGGCAAGTATCTTGCTTGCTGGGGCATATCTGAAGCAGAGAGAAAACTTCCAGCCAGAAACACTGAACAGTAAATGTGTATTTCTCTGCTTCTGATCCATTTTTTGCCCCCTTCAAAATTCCTTATGATTCCTGAATTACTTTCCAGGATAAATACCCAAGAACACAGAGAGACTAGTCCTCTGCAGTATATCAGTGGGGTCAGATGTTTTGTAGGAAGGACATGTCTGAGAGACAGGCAGGTGGGAAGGGGAAAGAGTCTCTCACTGGAGCCCTTCTGTATTCCTTCTATTTTCTCACAATCATCTCATCTGGATCCAGAGGCTATAGAACATTTATTCTTAATGCTGTTNCTGAAAGAGTGGTCAGGCACTGGAATGGGCTGCCCAGGGAGGTGGTGGAGTCACCGACCCTGGAGGTGTTCAAGGAACGTTTGGATGCTGTGATGAGGGATATGGTTTAGCGAGAACCATTGGTGATAGGTGGATGGTTGGACTAGATGATCTTATAGGTCCCTTCCAACCTTACTGATTCTGTGATTCTGTGATTCTGTGATCCAGTGCTTAAATGTGAGGGAAAAAGTTAGAAGGCTTTGATATCTGAAGCAGGCATCTTCTGAGTGGACATCATGATAAATGACTGCGTGGAGAGCATCCAACATATTTTGATAGTAATAAAGCAATGGAAGCCATTACTACACAATTTACATCTCAAATTTGATTTCTGTAGTAATACTCCCAGGTGAACTGAAAAAATAGTTGATTGATTGTAATATTGAGGTAGGATAAAGAAATTGCAATGTACTCTCTTGTGAGGCACTTTCTTGTGAGAGTTTTACAGGTGTCCAGTCAGAGGTCCTGTCTTGTCTAAGTTCTGTTATTGTTTGTTACTACTTCTTCAAATGTAGTGTTCCTGGGACTGACTGACCTAAATGGAGGGTCTCTGCAAAACACAGTAAGAACAGAAAAACAATGCAAAAATAATGAATTAAAGCAAATGTCAGCAACAGACCAAATGAAAGGTGTGTTTGTACTTGTGTTGAATGTGCAGCCAGACTGGCATGATCTCTGGAAGGAAAAGCCCAACGGGCTGCAGAATGTTCTTTATACTATGCATGACCTCCCCAGGAGTTACAGAGCCGAAAGATGGCCTCAGCATACTATACAAAAGTGCAGGTTAGAAATGCTGTGATAAATATGTAATATAGTCCTCCAGGGACAGTTACGCTCTTCAAAATGAGAAGTTGCCATCAAGGCATGGCTGTGTCTCTCAAGCACCTATATGAAGATCTTAGTGGGACTTCACTCTCATTAAAAGCCTTCAGGACACGCTTAAAGCTCACTGGGCTGAATATGAACCTTCAGATTTTGTGCTGTTATAACTAATTTAGTATATTACCGGACCACAGGATGGTTGCAGAGCTCTTCTGAATAAATGTAAATTGTAAATATAAAGCAAGCATAGGAACCCTTTAGTGGTTTGATACTATACATTTATGTTTAACGTATCCACACACTGAGTTAATCCAGCAGTATGTGCAACTGGTCCAGAGCTGCGTTCTGTAAAGAGGCATGGTGTCATCATGACATAGTCTGTCTTTTCTAGCAGATGTTTTGTAGCCAAAGATCTCGGCACTTACTGCTTGTTTCCTTCAGTGGTTACTTCAGTTTCCATGTCAGTCAGGCATAGGCTGTCATTATGGAGAGATGTGCGCTAATGTCAGGCGTAGACACTATTTTGAGTGCATGTGACAATTATCTGCACTGTTTATGCCAATATAGTTACTGTCAGTAGTAGCCAGTGTGGCACTGTTTGAAAACTAGCAAATTCAGCTCCAAACCTGCCTCCTCTCAGACACCTCAGCTTATGTTCTCACTGATTACTTTTCTGCATAATCTAGGCACAGCCATCATGGGCCCTTTGGAAACTCGTGTTTAGGTTAGGACAAGGGGAAACAGTTTTAAATCAAAAGAGGAGAGATTTAGATTAGGCATTAGGGTGAAATTCTTTATTCAGAGGAAGGTGAGGCACTGCCACAGGCTGTACAGAGTGGCTGTGGATAACCCATCCCTGGAGGCACTCAAGGCCAGGTTGGATGGGGCCCTGGGCAGCCTGAGCTTGTGGGGGGCAACCAGCCCACGGCAGGGAGTTGGGGTGGGTGGGCTTTAAGGTCCCCCTCCAAACTGACGATTCTGTGATTCCATGATAACAGGGAGAGAAGAAACTGCTTTATCCAGATAACTTGTATGTAGTTTAGGCAAGTTTCTGAAGCACTTGTAGCCTGAGCTGTGTGTTTTCAGCTGGAAACTACAAGATCATCAAATCTGCATCTGGTAGCTTGCAGAGTGGATTCGTTTTTCTAACTCAGCTTTCTTAGCTGTGGGTAGTGCTGCAGACAGCTTGTGAGAAAGACATGGTTATGATGTGAAAAAGTACTGGGAAAAAGCTTTAGGAGAACCAAGAGATCAAAATTCAAAACCGAACAACAACAATTAAACAAGCCCACAGCAATAAATTTTAGGTCATGTAAGGTAAACTTCTTATTATCAATAATGAAACACAATAATGGCAACATAAAACAGAAGAAAATATTACTTGTACTGTTTTGCCATGTGGGGAGAAGAAAAAGAGAAAGAACAAACAGCATAAATAGGTAGGATAGAAGGAACCTCTGAAGGCTTAATTTCTCTCTGTCCTGCAGGCAGGTATGCACACCTCACCCAAGTGTGTCCTATTCCTTTTCTGTTGTGGGTCTGATCCAATACCCTGTTTCCTGGCCATAGTCCAAAATACTGTAAAGCTGAGCAGTACATATCATTTACTTGTAAGTTTGCATTTAGTGATACTACCACCCTACAGTGCCTTGAATCTGGAAGGAGTGCGCCTATTTTGACCATATATTTGCTGTGGCAGCAAGTATTGCTGAGAGGCTGAAATTTCAGCCATGCTGAAATATCATCTGGAAATAGACCTAAGCAGGCCTGCTCCTTTGAGTCCTCCTTAGCACCAAGTAACAGGTCTTTGCCCTCTAGATATGTTAGCTGCAGTCAGAGAACAAATATCCTGCTGATCTGCATGCTTAAGGATACTGGAAACTTATTCTGCATGGTACTGGTTTTATCTGTGAGCTTATCATTCCTTTGTACCACCATCAGATGTGTACCATCTCTGCTTTCCATATCCTTCCTCTCTAACTTTCAAGTTATTTAAGATTTTCATTGTGGTCATAATAGTCGTTCATTAACATTTCTCTTTCCTGTGTGCTGAGGAACTTGCCTTTGAGCCTTTTAATACAGGATCTTGCTCACCTATGTTTTTTTGCTTTCTTTCCTGAGAGACCATAGTTACCAGTTCTTTGTACATGAAATCTGCATTTTGCCAGGTCTTCTGCCCTTAACTTCCTCTGTTCAGATTTCTGAGCTTCATCATTCTTCAGTCACTATTCTCAAAATTGTCTCCTTCTTTCATCCATCCATTTGGTCACCCTGAATAAGTATCTATTGAAAACCACTGCTGTATTGTTTGCCTAGCAGCTGTTTTTGGAGTTGGTGATATAGATAGTGTTCCCTTAATGCACATAAAAAAAAACTCCTGAAAAAAAAGCCTTGGAGATTGCATACAAGCTTACACAGACAAAACTCAGCAGAGCAGTCGAGGCTCAGTAGTTCTCTTACCACTGGGAAACCACGTCCATGTGCATTTGGGAGAACAGCATGCTTTCTAACTCCAGTGCCATATGAAGGAGTCCCCTGCCTCAAGACTAATGGCTGAAGGCGTAATAGTGGTAAATGGAAGATGGGAATTTGTTCTTAGATAGCATGGTAATCTGGGAGTCAGATGGGCTACTGGTTTATTTCACCTGACCAATTTACACTGTATGTTAAAGGATGGATAATTTGGCAGGTGCACATACAGGAGGTGAGGGACTAGAAAGGAGAAATATAAAACCACTGGGAGATTTATGATGCCTTTGACAGATTAACTGTAATTTTCCAGTTAATCTATTGGGATTCTCCTCCATCTGCTGGCTGTAAACTACCGAAAACTAAGGGAGACACCAGTTGGCCTGGAGAAGCATGGCAAATTAACAAAATCTTGTGAAAGGGGAGCCAAACAATGAAGGAAACTGGCTATAGAGAAAGGAAAGAAAAAGGGTCTTGAATGACGTTGGCAACTAATTTAAAAGACAGTCCTTGAAAAGCAAAGCTGCCAGTTTAGGCTGACACTTTTCCACCTCAAAGATGCCTTCGTAAAAAGTCACTGTAGGAAGTTCTTCCTCTTCCTTCTCCTGCCACCTCCACTGCAACAGTTTAGTGTTTTCCCCTATGGAGTTTTGCCACCCTCCAGCTCCTGTGTAATGGAATGGTACCAGACGTACAGTTGCTGAGTTGCTCATTTTTTAAAAAAAATTATTATTATTGTTATTGTGGACCTGAGAAGAATCATAATTCATGTAACACATTTATTTGTAAATGCATCTTCTAAGAAAAGCCCGCAGTTTGGTCTACCAAGCTATTACGTGGTTGAGGAGAAAAAAAGCAACATTTAAGAATTACTTGGAAAAATCAAGTCCAAGCTTATGTGCTTGGCAGCAACACCCCTAATTGGCAAGCAAATATCCTATGTTGCCAATCATGCGATTGAGGTGATTGTGAGCAGTGAAGCCGCCTCCCATCACAAGTGTGCTCTAAAGGTGGGTTAATGAATATTCATTTTGTGCACCCATCCAAGTGAATAGGGATAGTGAATAGCATTGCAGAATTAGTAATTCTGTCCCAAGAAGAGGATTTGGAGTGTGAAGTAAGTAAGAACTGGTGTGCAGTAAATCAGGCCACACCTGAAATGAAAAGAAACAATGAAATAATTAAGAACTATTATCAAGTGAAACAGAGATTTAAGGGGAGCCAAATGTTATACCATTATACTATTAAGTATTGTCATAAAACTAGGCAAATTAAGGTATCAAAGATAACTGTTAATTCAGGGATATCTGAACTTTTAAGTGTTGAACTGTACTATAGAACATCTTTTTAATGGAAAATCAACTCTGCGATACAATGTTGTAAGGCATTCAATACCCCATTGCATAAAATTGAAGTAGGTTTAGCCTTGAAGTTAACATCTGCTTGGCGAAAAGGTACGGGACTACAGAAAGGAAGTGCTCTCATTGCTAATCACAGAGTGAGGAACTGAGCTCTCAGAAAACAAGCTGAAGTGTCCTTGTTAAAACCAGGAGGAAAAAAGAAGATGATTTTTGACACTTGAGAGTCATGAGGTGCCATGGCTGGAGGATATGCTATGCAAAGTGAAGGGGCTTTTGTGCTGAAAGACTTGATACCTGTGTGTCACTTTCAGAGTCTTTTTCATCTCCTTCAGTAAAGGTCTTGGTTTAAAAAAAGAAAACAGGATGTGGTTCCTTTTCTCAGACGTGCCTCAGACATTGGCAAAGTGAGTGGGTGACTAAGTACAGGGCTGTACAAGGACTGCAGGGACTGACACTTGCAGCCTGGCTTTTTTNAAAAACATGCAGGAGATGTATTAGAATCTTACTTCTGTGTCTTTCTTTGTATTAGTTGTAATCAAATAATATATTAAAGAGTGTTCAAGATAAGTCAGCTACCGTCCTGCTGCAGTGGGAATGGCAAGGCTTTGGTTAAATGCAGAAAACAGTTCTAGCTCTCACTGATTAATGTCACTGATGTTAACCTCTGGGCATCAGGAAGGTGCTTGTTTTCTTAAATGTTTGTACTACAGATATTGAGGGGTGAGAGGAGAAAAAGGTGTTTAGGATGCATAGCTTCACGCTCTCATCCAGCTAATGTTTTGTGTGTCACTGGGCTCTCAGTCAGAGACTGGTGAGACTGAGTCCCTCAAATTCATTTTTATGAATCAGACAAAGGGCATTGAACCTTGGAGGTGCAGAGAAAGATACTAAACAAGTTGCTCCTTGGCATGGGATATCTGAGGATGCCTGTGTTCACCTAAAATCCGTGCTGGTGAAGCCAGGTGCTCCCCACTGTTGCTTTGCTGCAGTAGCAGTGTCTCTAGTCCTATAGCAGGTCCTCAATTAAAATCTCATTTTGAGAAGAAATAGAGTCAGAGCTGTCAGTGATGCGCCCTTGGTGCTATAAAGAGTTTATAAATTAATTCTGGTTTATTTTTATTTTGCTTTTCCTATGTGCAGGGCAGAGGACTCATTACAGCCTGAATTACGATATACTGACAGCAGACTATTACCCTGCATTTTTAACATGACATAATTATTCTAAGTTTAGTGGTGCTATTATGGTTAAATTATTTAGTTCAATGCCTAAAGTCAACAACATCTACTCACTGCCATTAAAAAATGGAGACTAACTCAAAAATAGCTTCATGGTGCCATAAGTAAAATCATTTGCTACAAGTAGTTTTTCATCTCTGCAGAGACAGTAGTCTGCGAGCCAATTTGTAAGGGGGCAGAGGGCATCTGAAACACATGGAGATGGGAATTAATTTCACTGAGCATATTTGCAGAAAATAATATGCTTTGGATTTTTTGTTTTGTTTCATTTTGTTTTGTTTTTCCTGACGCATTCAACTCACTCCAGATTACTGGGTTCAAATGCAAGAATTGTTCACTTAGATAGTGTGAACCAATATCACAGCTGTGGCATATATTTTTTTTCTCCTTTTAATCAACAATGAAGGAGAATGTGGTTTTGTAGTTTATATCAATGGGATTATATTTGTATGCATTAGTTAAGTGGTCATCACATTTCAAAAGTACTGGAATGTCTCCAGGTTCTTTGTGGAGAGGACGTAAGAGCCTGTATCATGTGGGCAGTTGTAAGGTTAACAGGTTGTAAAGTTAACAGGTATATAGAGAAGTTAGGCTAGTAAGAATAGTCAAACAGAGAGGAAAGCTGCTCACCAGTGTTGTAGGCTCGCAAGACTCCAGAAGGAGCAATCTCCAGGAAGAGATCCTTCCTTTGTGGAAGTCAGCCCTTAAATGGGGTCTAGGAGAGGTGGAGCCTGGCTCCACCCCTTCCAGGCACACAGGTGAATTGCCTTCATCTGTGCTCCCATGGCTGACTCAGTGCTTGCCTCAGGTGGTCAATCAGAGGTTCAGGCCATGATTCAACAGTTCCCATACAGCAGTTTAAAACATTTTATTCATTGGTGAATGGTTAAATGTAGCAGTTTTTAGGCTGACCTTAGTGCTCTATTGAGGGGAGCCTATATTCATGAAATCCATTATTTTGGAATTAATGTCAGCTTCTATCTCTTTCTTATGGGCATCCGGAAAAACTGGAGGAGATAAGGCATTGTCTTGGAGTGGTGGTACTAAAAAGGGGCTGTTAGTTGTTTAGGTAAATCAGCTTAGAAGAGGGAATAAGTGAACAGTCCTCAAAAATAGCGCAGACACAAACAAAACTGATGTGGTGTTGATATATTGCCTTAGCATCTGATAGGACTACTACTATTGACCCTTAAATTGAGATTACTGGGGAATTTGGCATCATCTTAATGCTGCTGTTCGTAATGAAGTCCAGTATTGTTGAGAAAGAAAGGCTTGTAGATCTTTTGACACAGCTGCTCCTACCTGGTGTTCTTTCTGAGTTCCTGTCCAGTCCTAATAGGCTGGGATCTTGTGATGTGGGTGGGAGAAGTTGATTTGGTATATTATATTTCCAGGATCAGAACTGAACAGAAAGTTGTTTGAGAAATTAGATGTGCTTGATTAATAGCTTGCTTTTTTATTTTAGAAGTATGAAAGTGTTATTACTTTTCATTAATCATGTAAACTTACTTGACTACAACACCAATGTTTTCCAGAAGTCATGTAAGCATAATTGTCATGATGATTTCAGTGCACCTTATATGCAATTTTGTAACCTCATTTTTACACAATTAAGGAAAACAGTCTGATTCTTTTACTCATATTTTGATGATGATTAATAATGATGATGTTTTATGGCTAATTCCTCTGAATTTGGCTGTTCTTTATCACTAAAGGAAATATGTATGTTTTGCAGTGTTTCTTAATTAAGTTGAAAGAAGACCCTCAAAACAGTTAGCATGAAGTTTCATCTGAAAAGGTCAAATGCCTTTAGCCTTCAACATACACAGCCTTTGTCCAAAATACTATCTAGATGATGAAGGAAAAAAATGTTGACAAATGGAGCTGAAATAAGCCTGATTAAAATAGCCTCCTTGCTGCTGCTTTCTCCTTATAAAGTTATTCTGAAATTGTCATTTCATGTACATCTCAGTTAGTGTACGATATAGAGTACGTATAGCCTAAATTGCTAGAAAAATCTGTAAAAATGAAAAGAGTTTTCAGTACTTCTTTATCTATCATGAGCAAAGAAGAACAAAAGCAAAAAGGCTCAAGCCCGTTTTTTTCCCTTTTCATTAGTCATCTTGAAGAGATCAAAATTGCAAACAGTGCACATAACATCATTTTTAGAGAGATAAGAGGGTGCTCTGCTGCTCCATAACGGGAACCAAAACTAGCTTTAAAATGGCATGGAAACATCTATCCATAAAGTCAAGAGATCCTAAATTCCTAGCTGTAACATTAGTAAAATTGGAGTGCTGACAATCCCTATTAGACATATATGATCCAGCCAGCCATTACTTCACAGCTGGACATTTGACAGGATGAAAGGAAATCAAGCCAAAACCTCTATATAGAAATAAGTGTGGAAGACTAGAATGTATTGCTCGACACAGCACAGTTATAGGCTGTAATCAGGGAATGTTAACAAAAGTTACAATAGTCGAGTTAGCCTCATCCATCATCATTGCAGGGAGAAAATCAGAAAGGCGAAAGCCCAGCTCGAACTCAACCTGGCCGCTGGGATAAAAAGAAACAAGAAACCCTTTTACAAATATATCAACAGTAAGAGGAGGACTAAGGAGAATCTCCATTCTTTACTGGATGAGGCTGGGAATATGACTACTGGGGATAAGGAAAAGGCAGAGGTCCTGAATGCCTTCTTTACGTCTGTCTTTAAAGGTCAGACCAGTTATCCTCAGGGTA